>JAGFNQ010002488.1:35560-54960 GCA_024364735.1 Boesenbergia rotunda
GATAGCTTACTATGAAACTCAACAAGTGGTAACAATGGTTAACTCAATCAATGGAAAATTCAATCAAGGCACTAAAGCAATTTTGAAAACAAACAAATCTGATCTCAATTGTAAATTCGGTACAAATTAGATTGAGCTTCAGGATCTACAACATTCAGACCGAATCATCCACTTGATACAAAATGCATGCAACCAACCACTTGATACGCAAAGAGAAAGCTTATTTGCCAAAATAAGATTCCAATTCGGAAACAAAGTCAAAGGCAAATGAAACTGATTTTGAGCACAACCCAAACACTGAAAGATGAGTTTCCTCCTTATACAAATCTGTTGTTGATTCTAATCATGCAGAATTTAGCAAAATTGATGCTCAAGGGATAAGGGATCCATGTGCCAAAAGTTGATATTAAACACAGAAAAGATTAATTTCAAATTGCAATAGTTCTCCCCATGTCTAAGCTCACTGGAAATGAGTTTCAGAATTGCAAACAATTTGCTGAACTAAGGGTTAAAATTCATAAGCCGACTGACTGTGAAGGAGGCAGATTTCAAACACATAAGTACTCACAATGTTTGGTTAACATCAGGAAACAAACTCAGAACAAACTGAACACAAGAAATCTTAGATGAAAAACCGTCCAAATCGACTGAAATCCATTGCTCGAAACAGCACTCAGAAGTGATCAACTGGTGATTGCAGAAATGGAAATGTCCACGTCAGAAATGATTGAATGAAGATACGAATTTGGAAATTCATGCAGGATTCTAAAAGCTGTATTCAGAAATGATGAACATGTAAATTAGAACAACTGCAGAAATATTAGGAAAGCTTAGGAGAAGCTAATGGTTTCTTTTGGCACAAGTTTCAGAAATGACAAACTGAACATGCTGAACTAAGCTGATACACAAGCTGAACTTGATGCAGAAACGTCCAGGGCAGAACGATTCACACAAATTTTAGTGCAGAGACAGCAATCAAACTCATACCTACTGCACAAAATGGAACGTTTGGGAACAGGTCTAGAAGAACTAAGATTTACTAACACACAAATCAAATCCTGTCTACCAATTACTTGCCAAAATAAGATTTAAACTTCAGAAATGGGGTTTGATATGCAGAATTTGCTCAAGCTGATCAAAAGTTTCAGAATACGAACTGAAAGGAAAACCAAAACAGATTTAATGTATTAACAAACTAAATGCGAGCTTAAATTACAGGGAATTAAGCTAAGCAAGAATTGAATTGGAATAAGCTGTAAAAATCAGAAACAAATTTTGGCACGCTGAAATAGTTGGCACGCACAGATTTAGAAAACTGCAGAAATTTAACTATGCGAAGTAAACGAAAATTAACTCAATTGTTCACTAACAAACCAATAAATCTACTTACTTTGCAGAATCGAAACTAATTTAAACAGAAATATTCAAGTAAGCGAAACTAGCCAATCTGAAACCAAGAACAGAAATTACAGAAACAGAACTTAACTACAGCAGTAATGAAAATTACAACTAATAAACGAGATTAACTAAGAAATCTAAACATCGATCTCTTCCCGAGCTCGAATGCTTCTTGGTCGTCAAGCAAGAGTGAGCCTCGGACCCGCAAGCTCAGCAAATCAATGGAGAAACGACCTCTGCGAAGCAATCCAGCTCACAGTCTGTGCCAAGCTGAATTGCCAATCGATTTCTTCAATCTTGCCTTTTCCAACCGCGCGGATGATGTGGGGATGAACCAAACACTCCAGGGAACCCCTCTGGATAGCTCGGATGGATGGAGGATGGATCAAAACCGAGATTGAAGCAATGAAGGACAGAGTTGCGGAAACCTCGCAACAACTCTGTTTTGGCCAATTTGGAGCTGGAAATTCACCGAAGCAGCTCCCCAATGATCTAGCACTCGATCTAGATGAGAAATCGAGGGGTCGCGCCCCTTGGATTGAAGAAAATTAGCTAAAATTGAAGAACAGCTGAATGAAGAAGGAGCTGCGGCGGAGACGCGACCAGGAAGAAAGGCTTCTGCCATTTGATTAAATAGTTATCAACGGACGGCCCAGATTGATCGGAGGAGATCCAACGGTAGATCTTGATCTGATTTGAGCCAAACTTTTATGATGATGATCTGGGGTCAGGATCTGCCTTGTGGTAGCTCGGATCCTCCAGATATGCAACGGATGGTCCAGATCAACTCTATCTGTGAATGGACGCTCTAGAGCCCTCCAAGCTTGATCCAACGGTTGATTGAGCTCTGATTGGGATGAAACCTTCAGATCTTGATCATAGAGCTTGATCAACCCTAACCCTAGCTCGGATTGCTTCAGATCGTCCCGGATGGCTCAGATCTAGCCGCTCTTGAATCGGACGATCCGGATTGATCGTAGGCTTGATAATTCGATCCGGCTCACATCCGACTCAAGTTTGACCCAGTATGCCCTAGGTCTAGGATCTTTTCATGCCTACAAAAATATATCAGAAAATTAGTGGCCAAATAATCCAAAAATTATGTAATTTCGCAATTAAGTCCAAAATAAGATAAAGTTCCAAAACCTAGGGTAAAATCATAATTAAGCAATAAAAACATGGGTCAAACATGGATTTTAGCAATCAAAATAATCAATAAAATGGTGCTTATCAGCGCCTGGAGCGCTCGGGGCGCCCGGATTGACCGGGTCAAACTTCTATCTTCTTGGCTTCGAGGGGAGCTACTTCGGTGGCTGTCACTGGGGGCGCCCGCAGCGCAGGGGGCGCCCGGGAGCACGGGGGCGCCCGGGAGTTGTACTGTCGAAGCCTGTTTTTGTAACTTGTGTTTTGTGTTCACCATGGGGGCGCCCGGGACACTCCGGGCGCCCTGGTCAGCTGTTGCCTCATTCCTTTGAGGCTCTCTGAGCTGCAGACACACGTTCCTTCGGTCCTATATCCAGGGTTAGTCCAAAACACAATGAAACAATAAAATATTTATTTATACAGCCTTAGCTGTCTTGGTTTTGACTTTGGGTCCCCAAAATGGAACCCTAGGTCGAATCGACGCCTACTGTTCCCTCGACGGGGAACGCATCCTCACCTACTCCTCTCGGGAGAATATACCTGATGCCAACCGTTCCTCTGGTTGGACTTTTGCCTGACAGTCCTTTGCCAGGTCTTAGACGCCGAGCTGTCCTTCGCCCGGAGCCTAGCATTCCTTCGCTAGGGCTTCTGTCCCAGGCTGCCCTTCGCCTGGCGCCTAGCAGTCCTTCGCTAGGGCTTTTCACCCTGGCATTCCTTCGCCAGTGCCTAGCAGTCCTTCGCTAGGGCTTGTTATCCTGGCAGCCCTTCGCCAGGTGCCTAGCAGCCCTTTGCTAGGACTTTTCCTGCACACTCAAGTAACATTGTTAGATAACAATTAAGACTTAACTTTTGAACCCTGTTGCCATTATCAAAACATAGGTTTGACTTTAGTGCTCACTACACCAACAAAAATTTCCAGTGACACCAAAATATAGAGTAAATGGGAAACATTTCCATGTATCTATATTGTGTATGGAGTTTATGATTTCCATTGGTTTTAACTCCAATCATCTAAATTCGAGATGGAAAAGAACCATTCCTCATAAGTAGTAAATATCCATTAAATGGAGGAAATGGTAAGCACATCCCTAACTAGGAATGGTCATGTGTTTGGAGCACCAAATATTAACCACCCATGTTGATAGATGCTCCCCCTCAATCAATGCCTATACAATTCGAAATATGGTTTTAGGTACCCAAATTTTGGGACCTAAAGCATCTACAATGAAATGTTGATGCAGTCTGACCCTGATTGTTGTTTTGGTGTTGACACCAATTTTAGTTTAGATTAATAAGATGAGTCTGGTTTAAGTCTTGGTCGGGGACTGGGTACGACTCCCGGTGAGTGAAGCCGGGTTACGAAAACCCTGGTGAGTGAAGTCGGGCCCCGGTGAGTGAAGCCGGGTGATTGGAAACCCTAGTGAGTGAAGCCGGGTCCCGGTGAGTGAAGCTGGGTGATGGAAACCCCGGTGAGTGAAGTCGGGTCCTGGTGAGTGAAGCCAGGTGACTGAAATCCCGGTGAGTGAAGCCGGGTCCTAGCGAGTGAAGCTAGGTGACCGAAACCCTGGTGAGTGAAGCCAGGTCCTAGCGAGTGAAGCTAGGATGAATGAAGTCCCGGTGAGTGAAGCTGGGCACGGAGTCTTGGTTCGGGGGACCAGGATGAATCAGAGAAGGCTAGGGAGCCGTTCTCTTGACTTAGAGTTAGATTGGGAGTCGCTGGATCGGTCTGGCGACCGATCAGGGAGTTGGCACGAACTCCCTATTATGGATCGGTCTGGTGACCGAACCAAGGACGTCTGATCGGTCTGGTGACCGATCAGTGAGAGAACAGAAAGGATATTGTTCGGCTCCTGATCGTTCTGGTGAACGATCAGGGAGAGAACAAAATATCTCTGTTGGGTCTCTGATCGGTCTAGTGAACGATCAGAGAAGAGACAGTAGCCTTTTGTAACAAACCTTGATCGGTTCAGCTGACCAATCAAATATCGTGAGTTCCTCATCCTGACCGATCAGGGAGCACCCTGATTGGTCAGGGAGTGACCTGATCGGTCACCAGACCAATCAGGGCACAACCTGATCGGTCAGGTGACCGATTAGGGCCTTTGGCCTGCGAGAGCTGGAATTCCTCCAGCAAGTGCTGGATCGGTCCGGTGACCGATCCACGATCTGTGATCAGTCAGTGTGACCAATCACAAGAAGCTCGCGATTCCCAATTTCTCACCGTGGGCCGATCAGGCTGAAGCCTGATCGGTCAGAACTTACCCTGATCGGCCTGGTGACTGATCAGGGTCCTCTTTGATCGGTCCGGTGATCGATCAGTAGCTGACAACTTTAATTCAAACACGCTGTCAGATTTCTGATCGCGTTCTGATTTCCTTCTGATCACTACTGATATTTGCTCTGATCTTCTGATAATCGATTCTCTGTTGATTTGCTATGCTAATCAACTGCTAAGTGTGCAGGTAACTCAGGATTGCTCAAGGAGAGTCAACTAGGGACTTTCTGTTAGCAGGTTTGGACGTTTTCCTCTTCTCAGGTTTCAACGGACGACTGCGCTACTAGCAACGGCTGAGATGCTGGCTGGGGCTCGACTGAGGAGAGATCACGGAGGCCAGGAGAGGTCAGGGTAGCTTGGCTGTCTCAGATGAGCAGCTGGGACCTGCAGAGGAGCGTCTGTTGACAGCAGGTTAAGTGTTGGCTAGCGATGAAGAGAAGAAAAACTGGTTCACTGCTTGCGACAACTCTCATTCATCCTGCACCTTGAAGCATACTCTTGAGCATTCTTTGAAGCTTCTGGAACTTGAGCACCTTGAATCAGAGGAGAGCTTGGCGAGTCCATCGGCAAGCAAACACGAAGAGCGGGGAGCTCTTGCGTGAGAATTTTGCTGGGTGAGCTCGGTGAAGTGTTTCTTTTTGTGTATTCATTATGCTCTGTAAGTCCGTTTTTGTCTCTATGCTTTCATTCCATATATTATGTTGAGACTTGCTGTGGACATGTTTCTCCACCGAGAAGGAGGATTTGATATCCGGATTTTTCGGGGCTTGATCTGCCGACGATCAAAGGATCGCCCACCTTACGAGCACGCCAAGGAGTAGGGGCAAGTTATCCCCAAACCTTGTATATCCTCGTGTTAGGGTTTTTGGTGTTCTTTGATTTCTGCATTTCTGTTTCCTACTTGCTTGCTTCCGCTGCTACTAACCTGACTGCTGTAACGCCCGCCTTTCCAGCCCTACGATGTAGGCAGATGGCGGCGTTACACTAACATACATATATACCAATGGAGATCTTAATGCAGTGGAATAAATTTAAATCTTTATACATATGCGTCTAAACCATGCAATTTAAACTTGAAACATGTTAATGTATCTTAGCTATCATCCTTAAACATGGTTACTTGGTAAACTTAGCATTTGTCATAACATAAGGCATAGCATGTGAGACATAACATTCTTGAACATACTTGTATTAAACACAACTTATCCTACCTTCAAGCTTAAGCCAACTTATTGTTCTAAAGGCACACATCATGGTATAGCATGTTAACATCATAACTTAGCAACGATAATTGTAGCAATAAAGCATGATATAACAATCACATAAATTGTTCATAAGCAACATAAGTAGTAAGTGTGGTTTAGACAAAACCATCATAAGTATAGCATGAAACTAAAGAGGGCAATGCAAAATATAAGACATGTGACAAAGTATAAGTATTAGAATCTTTTTCTTTTTCTTTTGTCATGTCACTGCCACACACACACACTTGCCCCTCCTGCTGCTTCCCATAGCTTAATATCCTCTTGCTTGATCTGCGGTATAAGAAAATAAAACTTATAAGCATATAGGCTTAGTAAGACTCCTTCCTACTCACTAAAACCATATGTCACATATAAGGCATAACATAGAGAGAGTAACATAAAACAAAAGCATATCATGAGAAGGTATTCATAAAGCATAAAGCATTTAACATGAGGAGGCATATAGATGTACATGGAAATACATGATCATATGGAAGTGCTTAACAGGAAATGAAAGTACATAAAAAGTACTTGTCATAAAATATAAGCATATGAACATACTTGACATGACATAGATGTTCTTGACATAAACATAAACATATAACATACTTGACATGACATAGATGCATAGCATGAATGAATGCATGAGTTAAATACACATAACATAAGGATGCTTATTTGAAAATCATACTTATAAATACTTAAACATAATCATAATATCATGGGGGGCCCCGGCTTATACCACATACATACATCATATGCGCGCATCCCTAAGTAAATGCGAGGTAGCTAGTCTCGACCTACTAGGGTAGGGACAGCTACGGTAGTCCCAGGACCGAGGCTAACATAGTAGCCCATCCTTGTTGGACAGCTGCGGTAGTCCCAGAACCGTGGACAGCTACGGTAGTCCAGAACCGAGACTTTCATAAGGAGCCCATCCCTTGGACCCTTACTTCGGTCCAGTACAAGTCCATTCATAAAGTAAAATAGCTTCACATGCTTCATCATTCATACATTCATAGAACATTCATAACATAATTGAAGACATAAACATGATCTTAATACATGAAGCATGGTATAAAGCATACTTAGCATTTCATCATTCTTACTTAATGCATAACATCATTATGCCTTCAAGGCATGAACATCATCTTCATTCATAAGGCATGACATACATACATAATTATGCCTTAAAGGCATAAACATCATCTTAGTTCATAAATCATGCATGATCATGGTACATAAGGTAAGCATGCATAGATAAGTTTTTTTTTTTCATACATGGTACATATCACATAGCATACATGATCATGGTATCTATCATAAAGCATGCATGGGTAGGATCCATATGAACATGATACATACTACATAGGTTCATGACAGTCAACATAAAACATGCATAGGTCTACATAACCATAATCTACATATGTTCAAGACATTTAACCTAATGCATGCATAATTCTACATAAACATAATGCATATTTCATAACACATGTGTTCATAGTATATGGTTTAAAACATCCATAAATAAAACCTACTAAAACATGACACATAATCTAAGCATACAGGGTCATGATACAAAGCACATAAAGTTAGGATTTTAGGTAACATAAAATTCATACAACATGCTTGAATATGTATATACATCATAATAAGTCATAACAAGTATACTTGAAACCTTAGACTAACCCAAACCCTAGACTTGGAGCTTTGGCCGAAAGTTATAGATAGAGGCCCCATTATTCAAGTAACAATGTGAGGTACCATAAGTAAAGTAAAGCCCATACAATACATACAATGTCATAGGAAGCCATTAGAACACATGATTGGGGCTAACCCTAATTCCTAGCCCTAGATTAGGTCTTGGCCAAAACCCTAGAGGGGGGTTTTAAGTCCATGGGAAATTCATATAATTCACAATTAACATCCAATATAATACATACAATGCCATGGAAGCCATTAGAACACATGATTGGGCTAACCCTAACTCCTAGCCCTAACATTTGGTCTTGGCCGAAACTTATAGGGGTCTTAAGTCCATGAAAAATTCATATAATTCACAATTAATATCCATTATATCATAGGGAATCATACTAAGCATGCTTGGGGGTTTAGATCTAATCCTAACCATGAAATAGAGATGGTGGCCGAAACCCTAGGGGAGTCACAAGTCCATGGAAAATTCATATAACTCACAATTTATTCTTTATTTATCATGAGAAAACATTAGAAAACATAAGTGAGGTTTTAACATCATCCTAAACCCAAAAACCATGCTTGGCCGAAACCCTAGGAAGCCCTATTCCATAGTTTTCTCAACATAGAGTCCAAAAAACATCTTAAATCATAAAAGATAACATCAAAACTATTATACCACAGGTGAGGGAGTCTTACCTCTTTTTATCTTGGTTATAAACCTTGAATCGAGAAGAAAATGAAAACCTTCTTGACTTTAGAACACCCCTTGCCCTTGCAGCCTTGTAGAAAAACTTAGATCTTCAAGAGGGAGTCTTCTTGTGAAGTTTTCCAAAGGGAAGGTTACCTTGTGGCTCACGGCAAGGAGGAGGAAAGGAGGAGGAAGAAGAGAGGAGAGGAAGAGCCTTGGTGGAAGAAAAGTAACTTAAGCCTCTTCACTTCTCATCCAACCCTTTTTATACTAAATGAAGGGCAAGTGAAGGGGCATGGTGCCTCCTCTCATGGTGACTCTTCACTTCCCTTAGCCTTAACTAAAATCTTCTTCCTTTTCTACTAGCACTCCCTTGCTAGGTGAATTGGTTAGTACATGCATGATGAGGCTTTGCCTCTATTCAAGGTCCAATGTTCAATCCTTGGTACATGCACTTTATTTTTATTCCATTTACTCTTATTTTTGGCAAGGCCCACATAAGAGCCCATCAAGAGTTATGCTAATATTTCTAATTGGAATTCATTTCTATCTATGTTAAAATTCTACCTAAGGTCCACTAATAGCCATGGTACTAGAAGAGCCCATGTAAGGCTCATTAGTACTTAGCTTTTTAATCTATATAAAAAATCATGCTAAGGTTCATGATAGTATTCATATGTTACTCAAAGATCCACATAGGCATGATCAATATTTTAAGAAAAAATATTGAGAGGATTTTACGGGCGTTACAACTGCAGAAATCACAAAAAGAGAAAGCAATTTTAGTGTCTGGCTATATTCACCCCCCCCCCCTCTCTAGCCATCCAAGCACCAACAAGTGGTATCAAAGCTTGGGGCTCTGCTCAAACGAATTAACACCCGAGAGTCAACAAGAATGGCAATGAGAGAAGGATTTAACACCACCCGACCTCCCTTTTTCGACGGATCTGATTTTCAGTATTGGAGGTCTCACATGGAGTACTATCTCAAGACCGATATTGGAATGTGGTTCTCCGTGAAGGAAGGATTCATCCCTCCAAGAGACGCTGAGGGAAAAGAGTTGGAGTCCTCGCGATGGTCGGCTGAGCAAACTCGAAAAGGAGAAGCCGACGCAAAAGTCGTGGTCACCTTGCAATGCGGGATGACCAAGGACCAACTAATCAAAGTTGGTCCCTTCACAAGCGCAAAGGATCTATGGAACAAGCTCATTGAGCTTCATGAAGGCACCCGGGACTCAAGGATAGCCAAGAGGGACTTGTTCCTTAACCAACTACAAAACCTAATCATGAAGGAGTCCGAGATGGTAAGTGAACTTCATGGCAGGTTCAAAGAAATTTTCAACGGTCTCCACTCCATTGATGAAAAGGTCGAGAACCACGAGCTTGTGAGGTATGTTCTAAAAGCCTTTTCAAGGAATGCCTTATGGTCATCCATGGTGGATGCCTACAAGGTTTCCAAGGATTTGTCAATTGTTAAATTGGATGATTTGTTTTGTGAAATGGAGCTACACGAAATGGCTAACAAAGGCCCCAAGGAGAAGGGGATTGCTCTTGTGGCAGGGGATAAGACCAAGAAGAAGAAGGAAAAGAAGAAGGAGAAGGAGGTCTCTTCTTCTTCATCCGAGTCTGAGTCCGAGTCCGAGGAGGATGATAGTGAGTCATCTTCATTCGAGATGGCTAATTTCGTAAGGAAGATGATGAGGAAGAGCCGACACTACAAAGGCAAAGGTAATACAAGTGAAGTTAAACTTGATAAGACTAATGTTACTTACTTTGAGTGTAGCAAGAAAGGACATTACAAGAATGAATGTCTGAAACTCAAGAAGAAGGAGGAGAAATCGAAGAAGAAGAAGAAGGCTTTGAAGGCCACATGGGATGAGCCCTCTTCTAGCTCATCCGAAGAAGAGAAGGAGGAGAAGAGTACTCGCCATGTAGCTCTCATGGCTATTGAAGAAGATGAGGAGAGCAGTGATGAATCCATGGACTCCTCAAACATGGCTTCATCATCTTCGGATGATGAAGAGGTAATTTCTCCCGAATTAGACAAATGTTATAGAACTATTGCATGCTTAACCGAATTGTTAAAGAAATCTAGGGAGAAAGTTAAAACATTAAAAGTAGAGGTAGAAAAACTAAAATCCTCTAAGGATGAGGATCTTGATGACTTGCATGTAGAAGTCTTAGAAGATGAAAATAAAGCCTTGAAGGGTGAGGTTGAGAGACTCAAGAGTATTCTTGAGAAATTCTCAACTAGCTCCAAGACTTTGGATATGATCTTAAATGCACAAAGGGCGGTTTACAACAAGGCCGGTATAGGTTACCGACCTAAAGAATCTACTTTTGTTTCTTTAATGTCTAGGACTCATGTTAGATCACCTAAGGTTCCTAGGATCCAAAAGAAAATGGTCAAGGCATGGGTGCCTAAGTCATGCATTGTAGATGCTTTAGGTCCCAAGATTTGGGTACCTAAATCTTCCATTTTTCGTATTGTGTAGGCTTTGATTGAGGGGGAGCATCTATCAACTTGGTTCGTTGATAGTGGGTGCTCCAAACATATGACCGGTGATAGATCTTTGTTCACTATCTTTCAAAGCAAAAATAGAGGTAATGTATCTTTTGGTAACAATGGTACCCATAAGGTTGTACGGATAGGAGAAATTCAAATATCCGAATGTCTTAGAATTAAAAATGTCCTTCTAGTCAAGGAGATGACATTTAATCTCCTAAGTGTCAGTCAATTGTGTGATGCGGGTTACATAATTGATTTTCATTCAAGTCAATGCCTAGTTAGACAAAATGACACACTTGACACGGTACTAGTAGGCACAAGGATAGATAATATTTATCAAGTTTCTTTTAAAAGTGCTATTAATGCTTCTGTTAAGTGTTTCATGTCAAGAGAAGATGAGTCCACCCTTTGGCACCGGAGATTGGCACACGTGAACATGAAGAATATCCGGAAGTTGGCCAACAAGAGACTAGTTCGTGGCTTACCAAGCATCAAGTACGAAAAGGAGAAGCTTTGTGATGCATGTCAAATGGGTAAGCAAACGAAATCTTCACATAAAGGTAAAAGTGCTGTAAGTACTTCTACCGCTTTGGATTTACTACACATGGACTTATTTGATTGTAGTACGATTATATCTTTGAATGGCAGTAGATACTGTTTTGTGATCATTGATGATTTTACTAGATATACTTGGACCTATTTTTTAAAATATAAGGATCAAACCCTAGATGTTTTTATTTCATTTTGTAGAAGAATTGAAAATGAAAAATCAACATCAATTAAAACAATTATGAGTGATCATGGAGGAGAATTTCAAAACCAAAGATTTTTAGAATTTTGTTAAGAGAGAGGATATAGACATGAGTTCTCCATTCATAGAACACCACAGCAAAATGGTGTTATAGAGAGGAAGAACCGAGTCTTACAAGAGGCTGCACGAAGCATGCTCAATGAGTACTCTTTACCGAGTTACTTATGGGTTGAAGTTGTGAACATAGCTTGCTATGTGCAAAATCGAGTCCTCATTCATAGATTTTTAAGAAAGACTCCTCACGAACTTTGGTTTGGAAAACCACCTACAGTTAAATATCTAAGGGTGTTTGGGTGTAAGGTGTTTATTCTAAACACCAAGGACCATCTTGGAAAGTTCACAGCAATAGCTGATGAAGGGATACTGGTCGGGTACTCCCTTGTCAGCAAATCTTATCGAGTCTACAATAAAAAATCTAGATTGGTCGATGAATCTTCTGATATTGTTTTTGAGGAAATTCCAAAAATGATTGATCAATCGGAAGATGTAGAAGGAGTTCAATTCGAACTTAGGAAACTAGGTTTGGATGGGAGTCTGAGTGTTGGAGATGGTGCTGATGAATCTGATAACGGTGAGCCTAGACAACATGAAGCCCAGTCGGACCTTGAGGCTGAGTCTGTGTCTAGTGACACCATCCAAGAAGCACCTCTAACACCAAGGCAAATTAGGTAAGCCTCTAGTCATCCCCAAAACCAAATTGATGGAGACATCCATCAAGGGGTTAGAACTTGATCATTCTGTAGGAATGAGGCTAATGAAGTTGCCTTAATTTCAGAAATTGAACCTAGGAAAATTGACGAGGCATTACATGATCCCGATTGGATCATTGCTATGCAAGATGAATTAGGTCAATTCTGTAAGTACCCCTGGTTGATTTTGATGTGATCAACCGATTTAAGTTAGGTCCTGGTATGTTTAATCCCTCTACTAAGTGTGCAGGAGCTTAGGTACGGAGGAAGTCGAATGTAAGACGTAGCGGACGAGAAGGATTGTGCGGAGAAGTGAGCCGACGGGCTCGGTACAATCTGAGGGACGCGGAAGCTGCGGAAGAGTATGCCGATGGAGCGAGAAGGACATGCGCGGTGTCCGAGGGACGAGAAGCCGGGAGGAAGGACGCTTGAGGGGCGAAAGGCCGGAGTCGGTTCGGGTGAGCCTAACTCCGGTTGACCGGAAATCACCTAGAAGATGAACCAAAAGATTGGTCAGTTTGACCAAGTCAAACCAGACACCTGAAACAAAAAGAATTTTATTTGTTTCTGTGAAGATTCGAACCAACAACCTCGCCTGCGTATATCACCAATCTTACTGACTGGGATAAAGAAGATATGTGATTGAAGTTGTTGCAAGCAGATGATAAAGTTATTTATCTGTTGTGAGCAGAAGACAAAGTTATCTCTTAAAGGATAACTTTATCCTTTAATCAGATCCAATGGATGCAGTTTAATCCCATCCAAGATCAACCATCCAGATTACATCCATGGATCAACGGCCAAGAGAAAATTCCTCAACAATCAACAATCGGATTTATTCTCTTAGGCTATAAATAGGCTTAGAGTTTCAACCTTTTTATTCATTCAATTAATTCATTTTTTGTAAACTCTCTAAAAGTCTAGCATGCTATTTTTGTAAGGCTTCTCCGCCACAAGAAGATTTTTATTGAGCGTCCACTGCCTTGGAAGCAACGTTCTCAGTTGCAACCAAGTTTCTTTTTTTTTAGACGAGTGCCTCCACTTTCATAATTTTTTTAGCGTCTATTCACCCCCCTCTAGCCGGTCCAACCTGATCCAACAAGTGGTATCAGAGCCAAGGTTGCCGTAGAAGGACTAATCGCCGACTGCAGCAATTTCAAGAAAAATGGTTGGAGCCGTAATCTACCCGCCGAAGTTTGAGGGGGAGTTCGCGATGTGGAAGCGCCGAATGCAGGTATTTTTTAAAACTGATATTGAATTGCTAATAATTATGAAAAATGGTTTTTTAGTTCCTAAAGACAATAACGACAAGGATAAAGAAATAGAATCGTGGACCAAGAAGGAGAAATCAGACTTTGAAGCAAACGGCAAAGCTGAATTTCATCTACTAGCCATTCTTCCCGTGCAAGAAGTTAACCGCATCGAAAATTACAACTCGACAAAAGAGCTCTGGGAGAAATTCCTAGAATTGCATGAAGAAAAGAATAAGAAATCAGACATCGTCGCATTGAACACAAGGAAGATCCAACTCGACGACGAGTCCTCGTCAGAAGAGTCAGAAGGTCAAGAATACGCGGGACTTGCGCTGATGGCAAATCATCAAGAAGGGAGCACTGATGAAGGGGGAGAGACGTCAGAAGAAAGCGACGACGAAAGAGGAACCTCGCTTTTTGAAAGCGACTCGGTAAGTGAGGTTTGTTTTCTTCCTCATGATCAATTATATGCAGGAGTTAAAGCCTTGCTTAAATCTAATTGTAGATTAGAAAAAGAAAATTTGAAATTAAAAAATAAATTGACACTTACTTCCTCTTCTGAAATTTTGAAAAATGAAAATGATAATTTGAAAAACTTAGTGCAAAAATTAGAACTTGATATTGCATATTTACGCCAAAAGAAAAATAATTTTCCTGATAATTTAAATTGGTATTTTAAAAATCATAAGGGCCAATTTAAAAATGTGCCCAAAAGTTATATTTCGCCTAAGTTTTTAATTAATCCTGTAGACAGAACTTATTTTGGGTTCCTAAATTTGTATTAAGCTGATAATTTGTTTTTGTTTTTATATATGTGCGTATTCTTTTTTCTCTAACAAAAATTATATCTTTATTTTTTTATGAACAATTTTGTTGTCTATCTACTAAAAATTCTTTTAAAATTTTTCGAATATTTTTTTTCTCTCAAAATTTGAAATTAAGAGTTTAGGGGAAAGACTCATTATAATTTTTTTTAAAAAAATTTCGAAGCATTTTTTCAAAATTTTTAAAATTTATTCTTCAAGAATTCTTATGTGTTGGTTTGTCATTTTTGGACTTGATGAATGAATTTAAAACTCAAAATTTTTGTCCAAACTCATATTTTCATCTTCGACTTTAACAAAAGTATTCAGATTTTTTCGATTTTTTATGAATTGTTTATTGAAATATGTTTTTTTTGAATTTTCAAAATTCGATAGAAAAATATTTTGACCAAATCTGATTTTTTTGGATCTCCTCATCGACTGTGGATTTTATCAAAAAAAATTTGGATTTTATTTAAGTCATTTTTTTACACAAAAAATGGAATTAACTTTGAAAAAATATGTCATTTTAAATTTGAAAAATCTGTGGCAATGCGATTTTTTTTCACTTAGAATATTTTTTATCGCACTAAAAATTTTTCTTCTTCCCTAATTATATTTTTCCATTTTTTGATGTGATCAAAGGGGGAGGAATAATATTAAGTTAAGGGGTAGAATTTTAATTTAGAGTAAATTAAAAAATTTTTATTGAACTTAAACTGTTTATATTATTATGCATGTTTTTTTTACCCTAACTTAACTCGGATTGATGCACATCAAAAAGGGAGAGATTGTAAGTACCCCTGGTTGATTTTGATGTGATTAACCGATTTAAGTTAGGTCCTGGTATGTTTAATCCCTCTACTAAGTGTGCAGGAGCTTAGGTACGGAGAAAGTCGAGTGTAAGACGTAGCGGACGAGAAGGATTGTGCGGAGAAGTGAGCCAACGGGCTCGGTACAATCCGAGGGACGCGGAAGCTGCGGAAGAGTATGCCGGTGGAGCGAGAAAGACATGCGCGGTGTCCGAGGGACGAGAAGCCGGGAGGAAGGACGCTCGAGGGGCGAAAGGCCGGAGTCGGTTCGGGTGAGCCTAACTCCGGTTGACCGGAAATCACCCAGAAGATGAACCAAAAGATTGGTCAGTTTGACCAAGTCAAACCAGACACCTGAAACAAAAAGAATTTTATTTGTTTCTGTGAAGATTTGAACCAACAACCTTGCCTGCGTATATCACCAATCTTACCGACTGGGATAAAGAAGATATGTGATTGAAGTTGTTGTAAGCAGATGATAAAGTTATTTATCTGTTGTGAGCAGAAGACAAAGTTATCTCTTAAAGGATAACTTTATCCTTTAATCAGATCCAATGGATACAGTTTAATCCCATCCAAGATCAACCATCCAGATTACATCCATGGATCAACGGCCAAGAGAAAATTCCTCAACAATCAACAATCCAGATTTATTCTCTTAGGCTATAAATAGGCTTAGAGTTTCAACCTTTTTATTCATTCAATTAATTCATTTCTTGTAAACTCTCTAAAAGTCTAGCGTGCTATTTTTGTAAGGCTTCTCCGCCACAAGAAGATTTTTATTGAGCGTCCACTGCCTTGGAAGCAACGTTCTCAGTTGCAACCAAGTTTTTTTTTTTTAGATGAGTGCCTCCACTTTCATAATTTTTTTTAGCGTCTATTCACCCCCCTCTAGCCGGTCCAACCCGATCCAACAAATTCAAGAGAAGCCAAGTTTGGGACTTAGTCCCTAGACCTAAGAAGACCACCATTATTGGAACCAAATGGGTCTTCAAAAATAAATTGAACCATAAGGGAGAAATCGTAAGAAACAAGGCACGCTTGGTAGCCAAGGGCTTTAGTCAAGTTGAAGGCCTTGATTACGATTTGACCTATGCTCCCGTGGCACGATTAGAATCCATCCGATTGATGCTTGCATTTGCAGCACATAGTGGTTTCAAACTCTATCAAATGGATGTTAAATCGACCTTCCTTAATGGTTTCATAAGAGAAGAGGTCTATGTTGAACAACCTCCGGGGTTTGAGAATTTCGAATTTCCAAACCACGTGTTTAAGCTCAAAAAGGCGCTTTACGGCCTTAAACAAGCACCTCGTGCTTGGTATGAGCGGTTGTCGACATTTCTCATTGAAAAAGGCTTTGTGAGAGGACAAATAGATCCTACACTATTTCTACGAAGAGATGGTGACAACATATTTGCAGCCCAAGTATATGTCGATGACATAATTTGTGGCTCCAACAATAAGGGTTATTTGAATGAATTTATTGAACACATGGAGAGTGAATTCGAGATGAGTCTAGTGGGAGAATTAACTTTCTTCCTTGCACTCGAGATCAAACAAACTCGAGACGGAATCCATGTGCACCAATCGAAATACACTCAAGAGATGCTCAGAAAATTTAATATGAGTGACTCTAAAGAGGCAACCACTCCCATGGCGACAAACACACGATTAGACAATGATGAGAGTGGTAAGCCTGTCGACCTAATCCAATACCGAAGCATGATAGGTAGTCTGCTATACCTCACAGCTAGTCAACCTGATATTCTTTTTGCTGTGGGTATGTGCGCTAGGTACCAAGTTTGTGCCAAGGAATCTCACTTAATTGCTGTTAAAAGAATTCTGAGATACCTTAAGGGCACAATTGGAGTAGGTCTTTGGTACCCCGTACCGAGTCATTTGACTTAATTGGCTACACCGATTCCGACTATGCTAGGTGCAAGTTGGATCAGAAGAGCACAAGTGGGGGTTGCCAATTCTTAGGATCTTCGTTAGTGAGTTGGTCAAGTCGGAAGCAAAATTGTGTTGCTCTCTCCACGACCGAAGCAGAATATATCGCCATGGGAGAGAGTGTATCACAATTGTTGTGGATGATTCACACACTAAAGGACTATGCATTAACTTACAAGGGTGTGCAAGTATTGTGTGACAACATAAGCACAATAAACCTAACAAAAATCTAGTCCATCATTCAAGGACCAAGCACATTGAAGTGCGTCACCACTTCATTAGAGATCATGTTGCTAGAGGAGATATTGTACTCTCACATGTAGAGTCAAAATCGAATCTAGCGGACATTTTCATTAAACCACTCCCCGAGAATGAATTTAGTTTCTTACGAAGGGAGTTGGGAATGTGTCGTGCTTCATAGGATTGAAAAGTAAACCAAACCCTTCATGATTGTTTCAAAGTGTAGGGTAACCATTATTGGGCAACTTGGGAACATCTCATACAAACTATAAGGTTTAACAAAATATTTTTGTTTGCTAGAAATGGGGTGAGATGCTAGGATCAACCTAATTACTCAAAATGTTCATGCATCCCTTGAGAAATTAGGTTAACGAGACAAAAATCATTAAGTTGACCAAGTATGGGGAAAACCAATGCATAATACATGTGTATTTGGCTCCATGATCATACTTGGACATTCCAATCAAGGAAACTTGATTGGAGACTTATTTTGATACAAACTTGTTTCAAATTGGATGAAGGTTTTGATTGATTATGACTTCACTTGGTTGGGTTCTTGTTTTTACAACGGAGAGGTTGTTAAACCCATAAGGACTTTTGATTTCTGTTAAGGGATCAATTCTAGTTGAGGGAACATCTCCAAGATCGATAAACTTCCATCTGATCTTATCAGAATTCGAGAGGAGGTCTGAAACTACAATTTCTGAAACATATCTGACAGTTTCAGACATCTGATCGGTCACCGACCGATCCAGAGTTGTACTGATCGGTCCACAAATCGATCAGTGAGCTCAAGAAGATTCAGGACCTTCTGTTCGATCCCTGATCGATCCATAGACCGATCAGGGACCTTCCTGATCGGTCACCGGACCGATCAGGGGTTGGCCTGATCGGTTATGATGACCGATCAAGCAAATCTGTGAGAAATACGTCTGTCCTCGACCTGATCGGTCCACCGACCGATCAGATGTGGCATGATCAGTCCATAGACCGATCAGGAGGTTCACAAATTTTCACAAACCCTCTGTTCGCTCCCTGATCGATCGACAGATCGATCAAGGGCTTCCCTGATCGGTCACCCGACCGATCAGGACCCAACCAGACCGATTAGGAGGTTCCCTGATCGGTCTGGGCACTCCTGGATCGAACGGCCGACCGATCAGGACCCAACCAGACCAATCAGGAGGTTTCCTACTTTTGCTGCCCTTCGCCTTTCTCCTATTGATTATATCCTCTTTAAGATCATCGCAAACTACCTTCTGCCAATCACTTCGAAACCCCTTGCTGAGATCCGCCCATATCACTGTCTGATGCTCTGTGGGATGCATCGCCACTTGGACTTTGACATTATGGAGAGCATCTTCCAGTCCATCATAGCCTATAGCGGGCACGGGCGGCACACAGTCTACATGCTGTTTGGACACGTCATCACTGACTGGCTTCAGTCAGTCGGTGTTGATGTGTCCAAGGGCAGGACTATGCCCATGGTTCGGCAGGATTGCCGACTTGGCAAACGCGCGTTTGCCAAGTTTGGCATCATTGTCGGACCCTAGGGCCTTCTGTGGAAGGATGGGCGAGGGTTAGGCGAGCTACCACGGGCCGCACATGTACAGGTACCAGCAGCTCTGACTGTTCATCATGAGGCGCCCGCTGCAGCCAACTACGAGTACGAGGTGGATCCTGATCTCCGCTGGTAGATCATGGAGCTCGAGCAGTCTATGCAGCATGCGTTTCATGTGTCCGAGCTCTGGCGACAGGGGATCATCTCTGAGGTTCAGTCCATCGATCGCAGATTATACTCGTTGGAGTCCGACGTCTCTGGGATCCTACTAATCAGCAGGCATGGATTGAGGAGTGGCACGCTTGGGCAGCTGGTCATCCGTACCAG
>JAGFNQ010002488.1:55237-130095 GCA_024364735.1 Boesenbergia rotunda
CTTTCCGGTACATGATATGCCACACGGCCACTCATGGGTTAGTGGATACCGTAGGATGTGTGCATTTGCTCTGTACTGCTCCGCTCGACCGCTCAGGGGTAGTGGCTTCGGAGCGTGGTAGCAGGCGGAGATCCCTTCTCTCCCATAGACCAGAGGAGATGAGAGCGACGCTCCCTCATATATACATGGGGTAGGGGGGCGGTCCCCCGACAGCATCCTGTCCACTCGGTCACTCAGGAGCAGTGATGGCAGAGTGCGTACAGTGTCACAGCTCTACCCACTCGGCCGACACAGTATCGTCTGTCTCGGTGGCTTGACTGGAGTTAGGGGTGACCATGGCATTGCACCATGTGCATATTTTGCATCGTGCATTGTTTGCTGCACTTATTTGCTGCACTTGTTTGACATTGCATATTCTGGAGACTTGTTACCTGTGCTTATATGTCTATTGGTATTCCACTGGTATTTCTTACCCTCTGTACAGGTTAGATGGATTCAGGTATGTACCTACCCAGTATTTCAGTTCCAGTCTTTCCCTATTGTTGATATGAGACTGTATTAGCTGACCCCTTATTGTTGGTATAACTTTCTATGCATATCTGTTTGGGTATCCGCTGAGCTATGGACTCACCCCGTTGCCATATATATTTATTTCAGGTTGATGTCTGCAAGGAGATTCCCGAGCCGCCAGTCCCCAGCTTCCGAGGAGCCCTTTTTGGTTTTCCTTGTTTTGTTATGGACCCTGTAGCATTCCTATGCTTCCGCTGTATGTTTGAACATGTATGCACGTTCTGTTTGAAGGTATTGTACTTTTGAGTCCTATGTTGGACTTCGTTCGGTTTTGGCTTTGTTCCTGCCCCCTGGCAGCTCAGGTGAGTCCGGATTTGGTTTTTCGATAGATATAATCATATAATTGTTGTTTCTGCATATATCTGAGGCCTGAGGCCCTTTAAACTGCGTGGTTGTGTTATATTATCTGTGTGTATGTGTAAATTGTCCGCCGGACAGGGGAGGTGCTGTCTGATTTTCTATTGGATCAGCGGCTCCTGGGTCTCGGGGCGTGACAATTTATTTTTGGTATCAGAGCATAGACTTGGCGCCAGTGATCTTGGGATTTAGTGCCCTGGATAGTTGTGATGATTGAATGGTTGATCGGGTGTATCTGGTTATCGGATGATAACCTCTGGATTGATAACTCCAGTTGATCCGTAGCAGTGTAACCTTAGGGTATCAGATGAAGTGGTTACTCATGATGAGTACAAACATGTTTAGCTGCTTGTGTGTGCTGTATGAGGAATGACGAAATTTGGGGACCAAATTTTTATTAGTGGGGGAGAATGTAAAATACGACAAGTAATTTTAAAATTTAAATCAAGAAATAACCTTGTAGTATATGATGGAAAATTTTCAGAAATTTTTCTGAACCCTTGGTGGAATTTATGAGGATAAATCGGATAAAGAAAACAATATAATTAGGTTATCCTATTTATTGGAAAAACTTAATATATATATATATATATATATATATATAGATATATAGTTGATTAAAATCTGACCTAGGTTTTTAATCGACCGAAACCATCTCTTATTTCTTCTTCCCCTCTCGCGAAGCCGCAGTCAAAGCCGCGGACTCTTCCCCTCGCCCGTGCCCTAGCCGTAGCCACCGCCGGCCCGACCTCTCCTCTCTTCTCACCTTCGCGTGCTCTAAACCCGACGCCGCAGCCGTTCGGCCTGGCTCGAATCCACTGCCGTGCCTCCCTCTTCGATGCTCTTCTCCCTTGGGATCACATCGACACCATCAACCCCTCTCCGGCCGCGAGCAAGAGTGCCATCCTTCGGTGTGTTTTCGTCCCGTCCCTCATCTCCACATCGGCGAGCTTCTCTTCAACAACAAGCAAGGTGTCAACCCTTTTCGGCCATGAGCAGGGAGTTGAGTTCTCCCTCGCGACGAGCATCGTCGCCATCTCCTTCTGGCGATTATCGATTCCCTCTGCCAACTCAGGTAAGGGATTAAGCCTTTTATGGTTGCTTTTGATTGAATTATGGCATGGGAATTTGGAAGCAAAGTTGTAGCTATGGATTGGAGATCATATTTGATTTTTATTGTAATGATAGGTTATAAGTTTGAGCTCTCGTGATTGTTTTGTTTCAGAATCCACCGATTTGGATTTGGTTTAGCATAATGAGCTCTATTTCTAACTTGTAACTGGAATGGAATTTGTTCAGATCTGCAGGTTAAGCTTTAGGGTTGTATCGTGATGTGGTTTTGGATTTCTTAGATTGGTTTTCTGAGTTGGATCAGTTTGATAGAATCTACAAGAATTGGATGAGGTTGTAAGCTTGATTGAAGCTTTAAATTGGTTTTGTAATCAGTAAGAATTGTTTGCTAGATTGATTTTGAAGGGAGTTTGGTGTTGATGAACTCTTGGGCTTGATTGGAGTTGTTGACTTTGGGAAATTCTGCCCTATCTTGAAGCTGTGTCGTGGGCTTCAATTGATTGGTGTTTGCTGTAAGTTTTCACTTGAGGTGGTCATTTTCCCTTGGGTTCCTTCGTGAGTTGTATCAATAAACATCTCTATTGTGTTGGATGAGTTGGGTGTTAAATTTCTGGATTGTCGTGAGCACTGTTGTGTGCCGTGAGTGTGTTTGGATGGGAATTTGGTTTCTAGATGGTTGTTTTGATTTGATTTGCCTCTACTGTTGGTATGGTTTTGGTTGGGTATTCCTTACTGTGAACTTTGTAAGTGGGCTCCAGGGTTAGAGCATATTCTGTTCTAGGTCTCCTTGTGGATTTTTATAGTTTTGTGGATTTGATGTTGTGAGCTATGATTATGAAATTATGGATTAGGTTATGATTTGGAGAACCTTGTGGAGCTATATTGAGAGCCTTGTGATTCTTGCCTTGATTGGATTGCTAGCATGTTAAACCTAATTAGATCAATTAGCGGTTGATTGAGATAATTAAGGGTTAATCATTTAATTATGACTAATTAAATGAAACGGGATAATTAGGACGATCCTAATAAATTGAGATAACTCATTTAGCTATAAATTACATATTATTGTAGCTAAACATTATGCCTTTGATACAGGGCATTGATTGGAGTTATCGTTGCTGATTAGCGGACGGGAGGTTCTTTTTGATACGGACTTCTATTCTTGGAGGCGGGTACCCTTTGACTTATCTTTTATGATATTGTCATCTTGTTATGCATAGACTGTTATAGATAGCAGTAAGATCATACGCTATCCCTGTTTATTATGCCTGTTCTGGATACTTGTTATTTATCCCTGGTTATTATGCCTGTTCTGGATACTCATTAGTTATCCCTGGGTTATTATGCCTGTCTTGGATACTTGTTAGTTATCCCTGGTTATTATGTCTGTCTTGGATACTTGTTAGTTATCCCTGGTTATTATGCCTGTCTTGGATACTTGTTAGTTATCCCTGGTTAGTATGCCTGTTCTGGATACTTGTTGACTATCCCTGTTTATTATGCCTGTCCTAGATACCTGTGGTTTATCCCTGAGTTATTATGCTGTTAGTTCTATACAGTATCAGGTAGTGTCATATCTATATGTATGCTTAGAGATCGTGATGTATCTCCTGCCTTTGACCTTGAGGGATCTGTAGTTTTCGGCCAGTATACCTTGTAGGTTAACTGTATTTCTTGTTATAGGATTTCAGACTGAGACCTAGTATACTGAGGACTTGGGAGGGAGGTATGTGTATCTATCATACACCATCCTTGCATTGTTGCATGCCGGCGATCAGCGACTCCCTTGTGGTTGAGCCTATCGTCTTCCGGTACATGATATGCGCACACGGCCACTCATGGGTTAGTGGATACCGTAGGATGTGTGCATTTACTCTGTACTGCTCCGCTCGACCGCTCAGGGGTAGTGGCTTCGGAGCGTGGTAGCAGGCGGAGATCCATTCTCTTCCCATAGACCAGAGGAGATGAGAGCGACGCTCCCTCATATATACATGGGGTAGGGGGGCGGTCCCCCGACAGCATCCTGTCCACTCGGTCACTCAGGAGCAGTGATGGCAGAGTGCGTACAGTGTCACAGCTCTACCCACTCGGCCGACACAGTATCGCCTGTCTCGGTGGCTTGACTGGAGTTAGGGGGTGACCATGGCATTGCACCATGTGCATATTTTGCATCGTGCATTGTTTGCTGCACTTATTTGCTGCACTTGTTTGACATTGCATATTCTGGAGACTTGTTACCTGTGCTTATATGTCTATTGGTATTCCACTGGTATTTCTTACCCTCTGTACAGGTTAGATGGATTCAGGTATGTACCTACCCAGTATTTTCAGTTCCAGTCTTTCCCTATTGTTGATATGAGACTGTATTAGCTGACCCCTTATTGTTGGTATAACTTTCTATGCATATCTGTTTGGGTATCCGCTGAGCTATGGACTCACCCCGTTGCCATATATATTTATTTCAGGTTGATGTCTGCAAGGAGATTCCCGAGCCGCCAGTCCCCAGCTTCCGAGGAGCCCTTTTTGGTTTTCCTTGTTTTGTTATGGACCCTGTAGCATTCCTATGCTTCCGCTGTATGTTTTGAACATGTATGCACGTTCTGTTTGAAGGTATTGTACTTTTGAGTCCTATGTTGGACTTCGTTCGGTTTTGGCTTTGTTCCTGCCCCCTGGCAGCTCAGGTGAGTCCGGATTTGGTTTTTCGATAGATATAATCATATAATTGTTGTTTCTGCATATATCTGAGGCCTGAGGCCCTTTAAACTGCGTGGTTGTGTTATATTATCTGTGTGTATGTGTAAATTGTCCGCCGGACAGGGGAGGTGCTGTCCGATTTTCTATTGGATCAGCGGCTCCTGGGTCTCGGGGCGTGACAGGGCCCGTCGAAATGCGTACGACCACCCCTCCAGAGGTACTCTCTCACCCCTCGGGCCACGGCGAACTCGGACGGGGAGGAAGTCGCTCGATGGTGGGGGCCTCATGTGGCAGACCGGAGGGGCTGGAATCGTCTTCCTCGAAGCTAGAAGTCCCCTCGGACAAGACCCACTCGGGCGGAACCTCTTTGAATTGCACCGAGGGAAGGATTGCATGGAGGTCTCCAATGATGCATCCAACTTCTTCTTTAGTCGATCCAGTCTCATCCGGTATTGGGTACGCAACATCTCCTTACCCTTGGAAGCCATAGCCGGATCAATGGAGCAGGATGGAGGAACTGGGACGACCACCTTCGGAGTAGGAGCTGGTGGAGCAGGTACAGAGGCTACTACCTCGACAGGTAGAGTCGTTTCCTTGGGCACCGAGGGAAGGGGGAGTAACGTGCAGAACGTAGTTTTTTCCGAGCAGGGCCCAAGCCCTTGGGGAACCGCCTCTTCTGCTACCCAATAGACCGGACTGCTGAAGGAACAATGGGAGGGGAGGACCCCTCGCTAATCCCTTCTGGATGGACAGTCCTTGGCAAAGAGTCACCCCAGAGGAAAGATCCGCCGCAGGGTCAACCTGTTGATCAGAAGGTCCTTGGTTCACGACCTGCGGGGATGTAACAGTAGCCTCGGCCCTCTCGGGTGAAGCGACCCCATGGGGCGAGACAGTAGGCTCCTCAGGGGACTCGACGGGAGTAGGTGGAGTGTCAGGAGCGACCGGAGGAGGATTCAATGTCTCCTTATTGGCGTCCCCCCATCTGATGAGTCTGCCCATCGCCTTGGCGAACATGACTTCCTCTGCAATTGCCAGACAGAGAGGATATCAGTCAGAACTAGGAGGCATTGAAGAAAAAAGATGAACATACCCAGGGAAGGGCTGATTCGCGTCACTTTAGGGCTGAGGCCCGCCCTGTACATAAGCTCTTCACTCTGCACCAGCCCCGGGCTGCTGAATTCCATACCAGAGAGTACCTCCTTAGCACGCTGGTACACCTGACTGTGGAGAAAGTTCCCTAGAATAGGAGGAGTCGGCAAATCCTTTATCCAACACAGGGGACTGAAGGGTAATGACGACAGTCTAATGAAGAAGAATTTCTCCTTCCACCCTTTATGCGAGGAAGGAAATCCCCCTAAAAACCTATAGCCCGGTTGGGCTGCGAAACTAAAGACCCCTCTAGACTCTATCGAGACGAAGAAAGAATGAAAGAGATGAGGAGTCAGAGGAAGATCAAAAAGCTTGAAGATGATATACGCCCCTCCCATCTGGGCGAAGGCATTAGGAGCCATCTGGTGAAGGGGGATGCCAAAATAGGAGGCTATGTTCGTGAAAAAAGGAGGGATAGGGAAACAAAGCCCTAACTCCATCTGCCATAGGAAGAAGGTCAACATGTCTGCAGGGGGTTCCACGGGCGTCTGACCCACTTTGGGGATGACCATTGTCATCTCGGTCGGGATGCCATAGGCCTCGGTGACCTCCTACAAGGTCTCTGGTCTCACTCTCGAGGAGACGGACTCATACCACTCCGCGTGATAGCTTTCCATGATCCTTAAGAAAGAAGACAAGAACGAAGACAAGAAGGAGACAAACTACTCACGCGCAAAAGAGACTTTACGGGAGAAGAAGATGAAGCACACTCAGCCGCCGAGTCGGAAGTGGGCTTAACATCTGCACCTTCCCCTCTTATGCTCAGGCAGCCGCCTGCCTGGATGCAAAGAGGAAGAGACACGTGGAAAGCAAGAAACCGCCGCGCACAGGCAGTTGCTTGTCACGAGTCAGCCAGGGCGGTGCACGTCCGTAAGAGATCGTGGAGATGGTCGTTGGGACACGTGACAATCAGGCATTCACTAGGGTACCCCGTCGCCCTCATAAAAGAGCCATGCACCTTTATAATGAAGAGACAGACGCCATCATAGTCCCTCAAGAGTCGGAATAACCTTTTTGAAAAAAAGGATAGGACCATCAAGGGGGATTTCTCAGAACTCGGGATAAAAGATTATAATCCAAAGGCCCCTTGTAACTACCAAGGCAGTAGGGAAGGCGAAGGCCCACAGCTTCTTCATCTTTGCACTAGTCCGATCAGTCATCCACACTTTCTTTGATCAGACTTGAAGGTAGGGACTTGTGATAGGGTTGAATAGTCTGTGCCCGACACGAGGGATGAAGAAGCCGCAGGCGCGACATAACAGATCGAAGCGACCTTCCTTCCCAGGCCCCGGGGCCCCCCTCATGAGACGCGCCTGAGAAGGTCAGCCCGAAGACCCCTCCCGGGAGCACCCCGGAAGGAGGGGCCCCGAGAGCACCTCAGGAGTTATAGCGCCGAAGACCCCGAGCTCACCTCGGGAGGCAGAGTCCCCGCAACGACCGACCTCGGGTACTGACCCTCCCTCTCGGTACAGATAAGCATCCCCATTAGAAAAGGTTTGCACTACCCTTAAATATCACAACGGATGGAAGCGTGATAACGGCGCAGACCGTTTCAAAGGATATCCAGTTACCGCTGAAAGAGGGAGGTGTGGCTTAAGTATCGGAGACGTGTCACCGATCGGGAGGGCACGTCTAGTCTGTCGTCGTTAGTATAAAAGATAGTCCAACCCCTCCAATAAGGGGGTTACGCTCTCTCAACTTTATATACATTATTTACTTCTCGCCGCCTTTACCTTTTAGACGAGACACTGATTTGAGCGTCGGAGTGGACTCCGCCGAACCCCTGCCGGCGTGTCCCCTAATACTCGTGTTAACCTAGCAGGGTCCTAAGTTCCTCCTCGCGGCAGCAACTTCCACCAGAGTAGAACTCCAGTGACTGGCCATCGCCGTCGACTCTTTCCGGAACAATACTTTTTTAAATTAAAGGGGAGGAAATGATAGAGAAGGGCTAAAATTGAAATAACAATATTTTTAGTTCCTCTTATCCTTCTTTACATCCTAAATTGGAGTGTAAGAAAATTTTTCATTTCATGGGTAAGAAAGATTAGTTTACCTTTTTCTATCTTTCTTTTCCTTAGCTCACTCCCTTTCAAACATAGTTCAAAGTTCCTCTTCCTCTTATCTACCCCTCTTCTCCTTCCCTCATCTTCTATCAAATAGAGGGGAAGTGTATTTGTAAAATAACAATCCCCTAAGGATATTGATTAAGGTTTCTCAAAGCGTCGTATTTTGGTAATAAATTAAAATTATAAGGGTTAAATAATAATCTTGAAACTCTGAGGGTACATTTAGTTGGAGGTTATCTTTAATAATCTTGGTTATCCATTTAAGGTTATTAACGAAAATCTTGTTTGGTATAGATAATCAGCGATTCCCAAGTAATGATCGATGTGCAACACGTCAACAAAAAGGGCATACAACCCATAATTGGAAAATCTTAGGAAAGTAAGGCAGCGTTTGGTTTGCAGATTTTCTATTTTCATTTTCCAGAAATACATTTGGTACACTTGTTTTTCATTTTCAGTTTCTGTAGAAAATGCGATTTTCTGAAAAACGTGTTTGGTTTGCATTTTCCAACCTTGTTTTCTGGAAAACTAGAGAATGAAATAAAGTCATTTTCCAGAAAATGAGAAAATAGAAAATGGAGCAAACCAAACGCCCCCGTATTTTCTCATTTTCTGGAGAATAACTTTATTTCATTTTCTAGTTTTCTAAAAAACACTATAACTTTTTATAGAAAACAAGTTTGGAAAATACAAACCAAATACCTTTTCTGGAAAACTGCATTTTTTATGGAAAATAAAAATGAAAAACAAGCGTACCAAACACAGCCTAAGGTTTTTTTTATTATGGGATTATGAAATTTATCTTTCCAAAATTATCCTCCAATATTTTCATTTAAGACAAAAATAACCATTACAATTTATTAAATTTCGAAGGCATTATTGGCGGTCGACGCCTGACAACAACGACCGGCGACCATCGTCGGTGCTCGACAGTCGGCAACAGTTGGTGATTGGGCGATCGACGCCGACAGTCGGCGATCGACGCCAACAGTCGGCGATCGGCGTCGCTAACCGACCGACAGCTGTCGGTGGTCGGCGCCGACAGCCGGTCACCGACATTGGACACCGACGGTCGACGTCGGTGTCGCTGGCGAATGTTTTTTTAATTTAATATTTTAATTAAAATTTTAATAAATTAAATAGAGAAAAATTAAATTAAATTAATTTAAAATTTAATAAAATTATCTAAATAAATTTTAAAAAATAAAAAAAATCAATTTTATTTATTTTTATTATTATATATTTTTTATATTTTAATTTTTAAAAATTAATATATATATAATATCATTTTATTTTTTTTTATTTTAAATTTATATAAGTATATAATATTATCATGCTTAAATTTAATTAATGAATAATACGGTAAAATATCATATTATTTATAAATTATTATTTTTAAATAAATAAGATTTTATTTAATTATATAAATTTAACTAAATAATTTTATATTATGTTTAATTCTTCGTAATTTTAATTATGTGATTAAGTGATTATTTGATAATCACAAAATCAAAATGATTTATGATAACTTGAACCAAGAGTTTTAACAAAAGATAAATCTAAAATAATGCTTGTATGGTGTCATTTTGACCCCCAACGCCTAATCTGCGGGCTATTTTCTCAATTATACGACTTGCATTTTACTCGCCTCCGACCTCGGAGAAGAAATCACGGTGCGGCAATGTCGACTCGATGCAGCATCCGCGCCATTTGGATCGTCAACTCCCAGGACGCCATCGTCTTTTCCAGGTAAATCGGCGTGCCTTCCGTTTCACCTTTTCCTCGCCACTCAATCTTAGGGTTTTCTTCTTGATCTTTGTAACTTGGGTATTACAACTTACTTCAAACTTGGCTTCCTTCTTTCTTTCTTTTTTTTCACCATTTTGAAGGAGATTCTCGACGGTGGAGAAGAAATGGCGTTCGGCTTGTGCTAGAGATGCTGATAGTTTACAGAATAATGGATACAACTTGCAGCGTATGCTTCCGTCAGATCTTGAATTTGCTTCCGCCTTTTCAGAGAGGAAGACGAGGTAAAATCTTTGGCAATTAACTTTTTCTTTAATTGTTTACGAATACTAAAATTCGTGATGCTTATCAAATAATTTTATTCGTCCATCTTAGTGCATTTCGTGAGTCATTTGGTCATTTCGATAGCATTCCATTCATCATGATAATTCCAAAATTTTGTTTGTTTTTCATCCTAGATTGTTCTTTTCTTTTTAGATCTGCAGTAGTTAATGATATATGTAAGTCTATAAATTATTTGAGTGGCTTTTCTTGCTCAGGGAAGGTTCTGCTCAAGGTTTTGGCATCCGACTGCCACAGTCAACTCGAGGATCTGATTCTTGGGTTGATGATCCAATTACTCGTCACATAATATCACTTTCTATCACTGGAAAAGATGGCGAAACTGAGTCTTTGCTGTGGCCATTAATTCTGCATGTAAAGGGAGGGTACTATATTATCATTTTACCTCTGGTTTTGCCTCAACAACTTAAATTATATGAGAAATTGTATGGAAGAGCTGATTGTGGAAGTTCGGGATTGGAGGAGAACAACCTTTCTGCCCTTCTATTCAATCTTCCATGTATCACAGGGTAATGTAAGTTTTATGGTAAATAATAATCTCTTCTTTCCATGTTCAAAACTGCTGTCTACTTGCAGTGCCTGAATTGGTGATGTTTTTTCTGTCACATGTAGTACTTCTTAATTGATATGGTAGAACTGGGATCTTATCTTTCATACCACAGCGGTGAGAGATTGTTTTTGTCATTTAATATTTAATACTATTATATTCAGAACATCTCAAACCTCAGATGAACAATCATTTGTGCCGACGAAATTAGCTTGTGTTGATGTAAAGTTGCTCCATTATAGGAGTGAATTTAAACAATTTTTAGATACATAGTGTAGCAGAGAGAAGTATTGTAAAATGTCCAAAGATGAATCTGCTATGAAAGATGTTCTCGAGGTAGATTAGGTGTTATTTGAACCAAATATGATTTTGTACAACAAACAACAACCAAGCCTTATCCCACTAGGTGGGGTCGGTTGTATGGATCCTTCTACGCCATTGGGTTCTGCCCCCTATTATATCGTCATCTATATTTAAATAAAATTTATCTTGTTTTATTGTTGCCAACCAAATCTTTTTTGACCTTCCTCTCTCTCGTTTAATGTGCGTATTTATCATAGTTTCACATCGCCTAATCGGGACATTTATTGGTCGTCTAAGTACATGTCCGTACCATCTCAAACGTGTCTCTCGAAGTTTTTTCTCAATAGATGCAACTCCGACTCTCTAATGCTCGCATTCCTTATTCTGTCCATTCTCGTATGTCCACACATCCACCTTAACATCCTCATCTCTGTAACTTTCATCTTTTGCTCATGTGCCCAAGTCATAGTCCAACATTTAGCACCATATAACATAGCAGGTCTAACTGCCGTTTTATTGAACTTCTCTTTAAGTTTTAGAGATACTTTACGATCACATAAAACACCCGACGCTAACCTCAATTTCAACCATCCTTGTGTTCTATGTAAGACATCTCTCTCAATCCCTCCATCACTTTGTAAAAATGATCCTAAATACTTAAAGCTCTCAATTTTAGACAACTCGTCATCTCCTATCTTAATAATTGTCTCATTACGTCTAATATTGCTAAACTTAAATTTCATATATTCTGTCTTGACTCTACTAAGCCTAAAACCTTTTACTTCTAGTGTTTCCCGCCAAGATTCTAGTTTAGCATTTACTCCTTCACGTGTCTCGTCTATCAAAATAATATCATCTGCAAACAACATGCACCATGGTATAGTATCTTGAATGTGTCTAATGAGTTCGTCCATGATTAGTGTAAAAAGATAGGGACTTAGAGCTGATCCTTGATGTAACCCTATCCTTATTGGAAATGCTTTAGTTAATCCTCCTGAAGTCTTCACTCTAGTCGTTACATCTTCGTACATATCCTTAATTAGTTCAATATATGTTACGTTAACACCTCTCTTTTCTAGAATTCTCCGTATAATTTCTTTTGGGACCTTATTATAAGATTTTTCTAAATCAATGAATACCATGTGTATATCTTTTTTTTGCTCTCGATACTTTTCAATTAATTGTCTAAGAAGATGTATAACTTCTATTGTCGACCTTCCAGGCATGAACCCAAATTGATTTTCGGTTACCGTAGTCTCCTTCCTTAATCTTTTTTCTATTACTCTTTCCCAAAGTTTCATGGTATGACTCATTAGTTTAATACTCCTATAGTTTGCACAATTTTGTACGTCTTCTTTGTTCTTATATAAGGGAACTAGAGTACTTACCCTCCATTGATTAGGCATTTTTTTTGTTTTCAATATCATATTAAATAATTTTGTAAGTCATTCAATACCTTGTCTCCCTAAGCACTTCCATACCTCTATTGGGATATCATCTGGTCCCACGGCTTTTTCATTTTGCATCCCTTTCAAAGCTTGTTCTACTTCTAAAGTTTGAATTCTACGATGAAAATTAAAATTTCTATATTCATTTGAACTACTTAAATTACCTAAGTTAAGTAAGTCCCCTAAACCTTCATTAAAAAGTTGATGAAAGTACATCCTCCACCGCTCTTTTATTTCGCTATCATTTACTAGTACTCTATTGCATTCAACTTTAATACATCTTATTAACCAAATATGATTTTGTAATTTGGTAAATTGTTAAAAGGTTATCCTACATCAGAAATTAGATGGGTTAAAGATGGATCAGCTTAAAATTAATAAATTCAATTCCATGAAATTCATTTGGTTGATCCGCTTTCAGTGTTCATTCTTTTCTTCCAACATACTTGGAAATTAGTTAAATTTCATTGGATCCTATCAATTGGCATGAATGTTCTGCATGCTCACAAATTCTTGTTTTTGCAGGGCAATTATGGTTGCTCACACTATAGGGGACATAATTGCTGGCGACTCTTTAGATACTGAAGTCATTAGTTCATCTTCCTCTGTAGGAGGTTTGTTGGACTCAATTACTGGTAGTATAGGCATATCAGGAATTTCAGCTAGGGCAAAACCTATTGCAGCACCTGCTACTGCTTCAAGTACTTTAGGTGCTTCTACTGTTAGTGTAGCAACAGATGGCTCAAGAAACACTTCCAGACCAATAGACAAAGATGCACTGTGCACTTTTATAAGCAATTCTATACCCTTTGGTTGGTACTTTTAGTTATGGTATTTCTCATCTCAAAATTTTCTGTATCATAATTCCCTAGTTTGAAAATTTGGATGGTTTTCATGATAAAAATATATGTTTTCCTGTGGTCACATCTGATATCAGGTACGCCTCTTGACCTAAACTTCTCAAATGTTTCTGCAATCAAAACCCAAGGATTTTCTTCTTCCGAACTACCACCTATAGAACTCAAGCAACCTGCCTGGAAGCCATATTTATACAAAGGAAAACAGCGAATATTGTTCACAATTCATGAGACTATAAATGCAGCAATGTATGATCGTGAAGAAATATCAGATTCTGTTTCAATTTCAGGGCAAGTGAACAGCAGAGCAGACTTAGAAGGACTGCCTGATGTCTCATTGCCTCTGATTGGACTGAAGAATGCTAGGGTTGAAATATTATCATTTCACCATTGTGTTCAGGCATCAGGGCATGGAGATGATAAGCAATCTATAATGTTTTCTCCACCAGTTGGGAATTTTACGTTGATGTATTATCAGGCTTTATGTGTTTCTGATCCACCAGTGAAAGGTTTCTACCAGTTATCAATGGTTTCAGAAGATGAAGGTGCATTTTTGTTCAAGTTGCGTTTGATGGAGGGTTACAGAGCTCCCTTCTCTATGGAGTTTTGTACTGTTCTCATGCCTTTTCCTCATAGGAGGGTAGCATCATTTGATGGAAATCCTTCTGCTGGAACAGTTTCAATGACTGAGCATTTCATGGAATGGAAAATTGTTCCAACTGGGCGAGGTATAACTGGTAGAAGCATTGAGGTGATATTTTCTGGAACAATCAAATTTCATCCAAGGACAACACAAAGAGGCTTGTCACTGCCTAAGTCAGTTTCTAGAGATATAATCGAGGAAGATAGTGACATTGAGGAAGATGCCTATAACAATGCTCTAAACATGGAGGAAAATTTAATGGAAAAAATGAGTAAGGAACTTGAGTCAGTTGATCTGGAAGAACCTTTTTGTTGGGAAGCATACAATTATGCAAAAGTGAGTTTTCACTTTCCAAATGCATATTTTGATTATATTATCTTTTGTTTGTTTGGCTTTTCTTTTTATGTGATGATGCTTGGACAGTTAAAATACTGCTCAATATACTTGCACTAATGTCTTATTGCATGGCATCAAAATTTATAATTGTTAAAGATATATTACATGCCCTTCTGCTCTAAGAGTTTTCACCATTTAATTCTGCTATAACAGCTTTTGAAATGAATTTTTATGTTGGGGTTGTCCGTGCATATCTTAATGGAAAGCAAGGTTCAAATCTTGATTAGTGTTAGAGTTTTAGACTTTGATTGGAACAATATTTTTTAGTATCGTATCAATGTTTCGATATATAATGCCCGTGAACAATTGAAAGGAGAAGAAGGAAAGAGATGAAAAAGAAGAACAAGAAAAGAATACATTTATATTCCTAACTCCCATATAGAATCGTACAATTTTAACCTTGTATTGCATGAACAAAAGTTGAATGATAGTAATAAACATCCCTTTAACTTGACACACTTTGTAGCATATCTAAGGATGTTGAATGTTAGAATGACAATATACTCATCAACATGATTACTACAATTACAGTGGATAAGTAGTTTTGAGTTTTAGTAATTTATTAGAATGATACATTTTAATCATGTCGCCTAGCCTAGTACAGTATGAGATTTCAAATCATGATGCAAAGTTCTTTGTTAGTTCTTGCTCTTCGCCTTAACCTTCTCTTAGCCTCTAAAGAGATGGAATCTGGAGTATCTTGTTTGGTTCGATTATCAGAAAAATATTTTTTATCCTTTGAATTAGCTGCAACACCACATCCATATGGACGCAACACAAATCCTTTCATCAAACCTTACATGTGATCATAGACATAATATGCACATTTATCTCACTTAGATGTGGAATCCACAGTGATGTTTTTGCTATATAGTTTTAGGGCTCTTAAAATGAAGTTTGGATTCACAACTAACCCATGATTTCCAGACAGTCAAGGCTTATATATATGCAATTGGGTCTTGGCATTATGTCATTTACAATAGCGAACTAGGCACTTGATCAGTTCTTTGGAAGTTGCTCATGGTTATTGCATAAGTGCTGTTATCTAATTGGACCTTGGCTAATTTCAGCTTTTCCCCCCATATATTCCTACTTATTGATCATCTATTAATCTTTATCATTTTAATCCAAAGTCTCAAAACCTATCGCATAGTTGCTTTGTAGGAATAGTTTTTATTTCTTCATGATTTTTTGGGATAATTATTCCAGTGTTTAGTTGCAAAATGAACATGGAATACCAATTCTCCCTCTCAATCATTCTTAGCTATTCCTTGTGTATAAACTTAGAAATATTGCTAACAGGTTGAACTTGTTTTTCCAACCAAAAGACTAGGTGATAGAGTGAGAGCTTAAGGCCAAGTTTCTTACAGCGAAAGAGCTTCTTTAGATTCCCCATGTGCTATTTTTTTTTTTCATTGGGTGAATAGTGAAACTGGACAAACTGGGATGATATTTCCCCAGTTTCACCTCATTTTGTTTCTGCCCAAATCAGGTGGAAAGGTTACTATGTAGGTGTTTCCACCTATTTGAATTCTAATGTTTTAAAATAAAATTAAATATTCAAACACTTCTTTAATGTTCTTCATTAATCAATTTAGGAAATTTAAACCTTTTCTCTTTTTCTTCCCTCCAAGGAATCACAAACTACGAAAATCTTTCCTTTCATTTCCTCCTACCTCTTTTTCAATAGCTCATTCCGTTTGCTAGTTTTGCCCCCATAAAATTCTAACCCACGATATCTAAATATGGATCAATTTTCGGTATGTCAACATCTAAACTATGTTGCGATGTTATACAAACATTCAACCAACCATTATCTCAAAAAGCTTATCCCTCTTGACTTTTTTTGGATCACTTACTACAATAAATGGTTATCCATCACATAATTGCTTCAACCAACTTGATTTGGGCATGTAAAAATAGTTCTAAGTCATGTTGACACTCCAACAAAATTTAATCAATATTTGACCATTTCTTAGCATGTTTACAGCTATGAATTCTCATCCATATAAACATAAATTTCAGGTATCATTTAAGATTCTCGGAGGCACACTGTCTGAAATGTCAATAGACCCAAAATCTGTAAGTGTTTTGTAAATTAGTTCATCTAGCTTTAAATCTTGAATTTCCAAGGATTTCCATGCATGCTGTTTTGTTATCTGAATTATTTATTTGGAAAATGTATATGTCTTGAATATAATTTGTGTAGCACCATAATGGTGGTCTCACACATTTGTTTTTGTAGGATCTTCAAAATTTTCAGGTTATTTTTGTTCACAAACATGTTCCTAGCATTTACATTTGGTCTCTACTGGCAATCTCACATTAGTGATAATACTATGTAACCAAATTGCTTATAGATACTCGATCCTAGTGCCTAAGACTTAGTTAGAAATTTTCTAATTGATCATTATAGCTGATAAATGACATGGCAATTTCATTGGATTGGATCTCTCTGATAAAGTGACAATTAATTTTCTTGTGTTTTCTTCCTCTCATGAAACATTGGGTTAAAAGTTATGCATGTCAACTAGTACAACTTCATTGGCTTTGTAGTAGCATATCCCAATTCAGTCATTAACACTTTAACCTAGAGGCTCTCACATATAGGTAGGCTTATTGTCGTATACTCCACCTCTCTATTTGATTTGACTAAAATTTAGTTGTTCTTGCTCTTCCTAGAATTTAATTACTCCCGTAAATGGATGTGATAGTTCAATGTGGATTTCCTACCTTTGTGAATCTGCCTAGGCAACATTAGTGTGTCTTAAAATTTGAGCATTAGTGTATCAATTGGTTTAGCTTAGTGTACCATTTTTCTTGTGCATATCAATTGAGTTCTTTCACGAGAAGATATAAATATCTCTCCATGAGAGGCCACTTTTGTGTCATGGAAATTTCTCAGATCATCTGGTCCTATGGTGCCAAAGTGCTAATGAAGATAGACTTTCAGCCTTTTGAACCCTGAGAAACTCATCATCAGCTATGATAATATCATCCACACAGATAATGATAAGAGTGCACTTCTCAGCTAGAGTGGTAAAATGAAATACTCAATAGACACTTCTGATCATCTTAAAGTGTAGGAGAGCAGAATTAAATGTTTCAAACCATGCTCTTTGGAGCTACTTTAGATATATAAGGACTTTAAATTACATACTAGACCACTTGCCACTAATATTTACTTTCAGTTTCCTAACATGGTCAAATTTAAACATTCCCTAAATTTACTAACTTGGAAAAAATGTCTTTGCTTTTTCAGTATTAATCATTTTCTTAACCAAGTGTTTATTTTCACCTGAATGGTTTAGCTCCATGCAATCTAATTTGAAAATGAATCTCCACGTTTTGTCAAGTGTCTATTTTCTTTTTTCTGGATTTGATTTTAGTTGTTAAAATTTAGAACAGTTTATTGTGCAAAACTTTGATGAAGCAAACTAAAGCTATAAGATTCAAAACTTGTGAAAATGATTTACAAAAAATTATGACTCGACACAAACATACAGAAAAAGTTTACTTCTGAAACTCAACCATCTTGACTTGAGAAGTTTTATCCAAGACGGCTTGGCTCCACTTCGATTTTTTTCACTTTCCAAATTTTATTCTTGTGTTGGATTTGTCATTTTTGTTTTATAATCTAGACTATTCAATCTGATTGAACATTAATTTGAAGTACAAAGTGTATGCCGTCAAAATACTTGGCTCAATTTTGATTAAAGTTTTATAATTTTGAAAATCTTAATTTCTGCCCATTCAACTCAGGAAAACCAAAAACATATCCCCGCTATTATATTATTATATTAAGAATACAAGTAATTCAAGAAAGGAACAAAAAAAAAGGGTTCAACCATATCCCACTCTGAAAAATAACAACCTAGACAATCTTTCCCATTCTCCTTTTTCTTGTTTCCTTTTTTGTACATGGGCTCAAATCGTTCAGGATATGTTTGAATATGATAACCAACGCATTATTTGGTTATCTTCTAGGCATAAGGAAATGAATATTCAGTAGCAATGTTTTCGTTTTTTAACACTTGCCCTAGGTAAAAGTAATTTCTATGATACAAATGGGCTTGGGAAAGCATCCAGTAGTAATTTAGATGATGAATAAAGTTTGAAAAAGCTTAGTGGGAAGTAACCTGTGGTGATCTAAAGCATGCTTTCTCATACATTTTATCTGTGTACAATTCAGTAACTAAGTGTTTGCTTTCTTCTAGAAAATCATGTGTTAGTTATTTTTCCTTCTCTTTTCACTCATCACTTTATGTTGTTAGTTTAGTGTCTCTTTAATTTGATTAATGGCATGCTTGGCTTACTGCCAAGTAGTGATGCATTAAAAGCAAATGAATTTTCATGTACAATTATGTTTGTTTATATATGTTAAAGGCATAGTTGATGACTATGCATGTGTGTCTTTACTGCTTTAACATAATCGACTAAAATTTGCTTGATTTATGCTACTCTTGACTTATATTATTGTAATTTCACATAAGAACAAACCAAGGAATGTTACATTATGATGTTCATAGATTGAAAATCAATTGCAAGGATCATGCGTGAGATTTTACTGGTTTAGATGCATTAAATTGGGATGCTTGATTGTGACTTAAAAAACTTAGCTAATATTTCGAAATTGGTTGAAGGATCAGTAATTGCTGAATGGATTAGAAGCCTGGAACAAACTCTAATCCATTCTAAGATGTATAACAATCCCCAAGCAAATAAAAGATTTTTTTTTTGTGGATTTGTCTTTACTCTATCTTGGAAAAATGTTTGGGTGTTTCAGGTGTGTTCACTTTTGTTACATTCTCTGTTTGATTCTCATGGCAGATTAGTATCACATTACAATAGTTTTCTATTAGTTATTCTGCTCAGATTCTTGTATTGAGATGTTGATCATTATGAGCTTAGAGATGTTAGACATACTTCAAATGTTTATATTTCTTTGTCTATGGAAAGAATAAATCTGCCATTGCTGTGTGTGTGTTTTTTTTTCTTAGTAAAATGGTTCAGGTAACTGGACGCCGTGTATGATGCAACACCAACATTCAATAATCTCATAGGCTGAATAAAATTCATAAAGAGGAATACTATTATGGAAAAATCGACTAACATGAGGGATCAAGGTCACTTTGAATGACTCCAAAATAAAATTTTAAATAAACTAAAATTATTAAAGGAAAAAATAATCCTATACTGAAAAAGGATTTACCAAAAAAAGATTCAATCAAACTTGGAGTAAATCTCCTATTCTTTGAACAAAATAATTGTCAAATGGAAAATTATGTTAATTAACTAGTTCACATAGACAGAAAGATCTATCAAAATAATTTTTAAGAAAGCTTAAAATTTCAAAAGTATAATTTTTAGTTTGCGTTGATGAATTTTTTTTGTCTGCATGCAATATTTTTTCAGAAATAGTGAATGCTGTCATACAATGGAAGTCGTATCATTCTGTGTGGTATATTTGTGAGATCTTCCAGATAAATATATATGTATGCCACCATCTGATGTGTTTGTTCATGAACATGCTAACATAAGTGCAACTATGAAGTCTGAACATGTGCAAAAGCTCCATTGTCACTGTGGCATAAGTTACTGTGGCCTAAGATTATTGACTCCTCATATGCATGCAGGTAAGCATTTATCCAGCTGTGAAAGCGCCAATCGAGCTATCTATGCAGGTAGATTCTGTTGTCTTTTTGTCTTTGGAATTTGATTTTTTTATTCAGTTAAATATTGAATTCTTAAACTGGAAATAGTCATCAACATTACTTGGCAATGATTCTGAAGATGATAGATTGTGCTTCAGCTCTTTTTACCAGATGTATTTCGCGGGTATAGAGCAGTCTTAGACATTGACAGCCACTGTAAACTATAGCAACAACCTTATGAACATGAATTTTAATTAGATTTCAATGTTGGGATAAAATCCATTGGGCTGACTTTAAGTAATTGAACTTGCCATTTCTTTGTTTCTTTAATTCTGGTGCTTATTTTGAGGATATAAATGCCTCAATATCATCTGTCCAGAATCTTGTGCTTGTCCACACTCGCCACGATCGTGATGTGATGATTATTGATAATTTTTATGTCTCGTCCATATCTATACTGATCATCGGATGGTATTACATCTCTCAGATTGACTGAATACGTGAATTGGTGTACCTCCCGTACTTTAAGTTTTTTCACAGGTTTGATAAATTAAAGGTCAAGATGATACAAATTATAGAAAGGAAGTTACTGATAGAAAATAGATATTCAGGTTTTCTATATTAGCAATAATTATTTATTTTTTAATTGCTACATGTCCTTTGCAATTGTTGTAATGTCAAAGAATAATGGAGACAATAACATCGTGGTTAATATCGTCTGAATGTAGATTCAATAGACTAAGAAAAGCTTTCATAAATACCCTTGACGTATATTATATATATAAACAACAACAACAACAAAGCCTTATCCCACTAGGTGGGTCGGCTATATGGATCCTTTTACGCCATTGAGTTCTATCCCTACTATATCATCATCTAGATTTAATAATTTATCTTGTTTTATTTTTTTTTTTTTTCTTTTTTTTTGCATCAATCTGTTAATGTAGTCAAACTGAAGACCTCGTTTTAGTTTTAAAGTTAGAGAGATTACTATCTCGTGGCTAATGATTCCATTTTATGCGACAGCAGCTGCCTATCTCAATTTATTCTTAAAATTGATTAGAGTATTTTGTTTCGACAGGCTTCCTCTGGAGACTACATACTGTGGAACACTTTAGGAAGATGTCCTTCGGCTATTTCACCCAAAGTTCAATGATGCTGCCCATAAAAATCAGATGTACACGAGTCAAATCCTATAGCAGTGTGCTATGGATATCATGTGCTATATATAGATTTGATGTATCAAATATTGCTTAGTTTCTTGCTTTGAAATGCTTTTGAAGAGTTTTCATCCCAAAAGATAGCATGATCTTTCTTGCATTGAAATACTTTGAAGTGTTAGTTTTCAGCCTGAAAGAGCATGAAATGAAGTTGTACAATAAGTGCTTTCCCCATTATTTATACTTTAATGTCACTGGAGCCTTTTCGAATCACAGATCAATCTAAGACCAACACAAATACTCTAAAAAAAAGGAAAAAGAATTAAAGAAAATATTGAGACAATTTGACCAATATCAAGTAAATGAAATGGTGAATGATTGCTGCCTTCGGGATAATGCTGTTTTGGTAGAGTGGTAGGGTGGTATATTCATCACATTGGACATCTCGAATGCCCATGGTACTCGAATCCCTTTGTCATAATTCTTGATTTATTTTGATGATTGAGAAAAAGTTTTTTACAATTGGGCCGGTGACTTCTAAAATTAATAAAGTATGGTGATCAATATCAGTTTAATGAATTAAATATTTTGGTGACAAAAGGAAATTTGTTCGTCCTCAGCGTTTTTGTCAATCGGTTCCCAAAATTAATATGGAAGGATAAATTATGGGGATTATTAATTCAGATGTTATAGCTAGTACGTGGTGAGAATAAACATATTAACTTTGTAAAATTTTGACTCTCATATTTCATGATAGTAACATTTATATATTAATTATCAATCTATCCTGTAAAAATAATTTGATCGAACCAAGTGAGGACAAATTGCTAACTTACCGTTATATTCCCACTTTCTTCCTCAGATTCATAATCAATTTAATTTGATGGTAAATTTTGTTAGAGTCGAATGGTTTACTTCAGGATTAATAGAATTATAAGCGCGGGATGTATGGATTATATATATAAAAAAATGTCAAAATTGTGAAACCCTAAAATCTAGTTTACTAAAATGTCATTTTTTTAAAAACAAAATATTTATTATCTTTTAATCCAACGGTGGGACACTCCTCCAAAATTCTACTTTTGCAGTTTTACTGCAATTTTGCCACTTGGTCTGGTCAAACAGCGTCTCTCTTTGCTGCGAGATCGAGATGAAGGCGGTGGTGATCACGAACCCTGGCGGCCCCGAGGTTCTTCAGGTTCAGGAGGTGGACGATCCGGCGGTTGGTGACAACGAGATCCTCATCCAGGTGGAAGCCTCCGCTCTCAACCGCGCCGATACAGTCCAGAGGAAGGGCTTGTACCCGCCGCCCAAGGGCGCAAGCCCTTACCCAGGCCTCGAATGCTCTGGTAAGATCATTGCAGTAGGAAAATCCGTTACGCGCTGGAAGGTTGGTGATCAGGTATGTTGACCCTCCCTGGTGGATTATTGGCTCTGTAACTCTGTTGGTATTCATTTATTTGATTGATTTTCTTGCAAAAATTCATTTAATAAGCTAGGTCAGTAGTGTCTTATTCGTAGTTTTGGGATCAAAATTTCAATACCATCTGTTTAATCATATTTTTTTTTAAAAAGAAAAGTTTTGGGATCAAAATTTGGTTCTGTATTAATTGTGAATAACATATGACCTAGTTCGCTCCGTCCTCTGCAGGTATGTGCCCTTCTAAGTGGAGGAGGATATGCGGAGAAAGTAGTGGTACCGGATGGGCAGCTACTTCCCATCCCAGAAGGAGTGTCTGTGAGAGATGCTGCTAGTTTTCCGGAAGTTGCATGCACTGTTTGGTCAACTGTGTTCATGATGAGCCGATTGTCATCATGGGAGACCTTATTAGTAAATCTCTCTCAATTCTTTGTCGTCTTGTTTTATATATGTAGCCTTTGGTGTGTCCTTGAAGGTTCAATACAAAATATGAAATCTTAGTTGTCTGTAGTGTTCTTTAAGCTGATTGGAAGAAATGCATTAGTTTGACTGATAGTTAGATCGATATTTAGGAGATATGTAATATGTTGGCATATGTTGCTATGTAGGTTTTCTATATGTTGCTTGTTTAGATGTTATATCTTATGGTGTTATCCCAAGTTGCTGATTAGATTAGTGAGAAATATGTTGAGAAGAGAAGAATACTGACTTCTACTAGCATGAATGCCTTGAGAATTAAACAATTGAAAATTTAAGGGCACTAATGCACTAAGTATTGTCTTTAACTTTGGCCAAATCAGCTAATACTAGTTTGTATTATGTTGATTTTCTCTAATGCATCCTTCTGGAACCAGACAGACTTAAGTATGCTCCTTTTTGGCATCCAATCAAATTTCTGGTTTGTCCTACTTAAATTTGGGGTCTTAAGGTTCAACTCAGGTTTAATTCTATTTGTCCCAAAATCAAATCACTGTGTTTTGACCCAAAATCAAATTCAGCTGAGATTCCATATAAAATTTTTTTAGTTTTACAAGTAGATTTGCGTGGCCTTTGTTTGGAACTATACATTCAAAGACTTAATGAATAGTTGATACCTATGAACTATGAAAAGATACTAAATCTGTGTTCTTGTTGGGTTGTTATTCATTTTTATGTTTGTAAAAGATACTATGAAAAGAACGGCAAACTCTCATGAACTAGGATAAACATATAAGCTTACACTGATAGTTTATCTTTGTATTCCACTATTACTCATCAGATGCAATTGAACTTCCAGATTCATGGCGGATCTAGTGGAATTGGTACCTTTGCTATTCAGATTGCTAAACACTTTGGAATTAGAGTATTTGTCACGGCAGGTATGATAGTGTACAAAGAAAATTTACCTTGCATGAAGAAAATCATATGGTAGCATGACATGCTGACACACACACATATATGGCAGCCATGAAGAAACATCCTGGCATGTATGTATTGATCGCCTTTGACAATACATACTTGGCACAAAATCTTTATAGTATTTCACGTAATTATTAATTAGTTTTGATAAGTAAGATGATGAAATAAAGATGAAGCATAAATATGAATTAAGCCACTTGGGGATTTGTTAAGAGCAATAATGGGTTATCTCGTTGAAATATAAGGAATAAGCTTTGATCCTAGTCACGGGGTTGCTGGATTTAGTCTAGAGGTTTGTCTATTTACTGAATTTTAAGAAAATATTTCATTTCCTTCATATGGATTATAGGTACTGAAGAAAAATTGGCTGCTTGCAAAAATCTAGGAGCTGATGTTTGCATCAATTACAAATCAGAAGATTTTGTTGCAAGGGTGATGGAAGAAACTGGAGGAAAGGGTATGCCATTGATACTACACAAAGCTTGCGTTGCAATGCAGCTATCTAAAAACCAGTAAAAATCTGTTATGCAGGAGTAGACGTTATATTGGATAATGTTGGTGGACCTTACTTGCAGAAAAATCTTGAGAGCTTGGCCATTGATGGTAGACTTTTTATCATTGGTTTCATGGGAGGAGCAGTGACCCAAGTAAATCTGTCTTGTCTATTGGCAAAGCGCCTTACCATTCAAGGTATCCTCTGCCATTTCGAGTTCATTCTTGTATACTACTTGAGTCTTAGAAAGTTTTGAAACTCGCAAACATATAACTTGTTTGTGTGGACTCGAATGAGTATTTTATGCTACACAAATGTAGATCTAATTGTCTAACACAACTATTTTGAATAACTGTACACGTGATCAATGGAGTTGCTGAGTGCCACTTGGAATGCCCGTATCCAAGATAGAGGGAATAGACAAATAGTTCAAGTATTAGAGGAATTTGCACCCAGTTTCCATTGTTAGTAAATTTTCACAAAAGCGTATAGAAAGTATATATACAGCGAAGGAATAATTTGTTAAATTTGTCCAACCTTCGAATGTCATTCATAGATCCCCAATCTTGTTAGACGTTCATAAGTTGGTCAGTTGCAAATCTTCACTGTTCATATATGTAATAAGCCTATGTTTGACTAGTGATATTTTCTGTTGGAGGCGATCCAAGTAGCAGCCTCAACTATGTTGTACTATCTTTTTTTTTTGTTTTCTATGTTCTTAAAATCATTCGTATCTACTTCAAACAGATGGTTGCTTTGCTAGAAAACGTCATCTTATCAGGAACCTCATAATCTGACTGCTTTATTTTTGCTAAATGTTACTAACTTATGGGAAACACTGGCTATGTGCTTAGTTATCTGACATGTCTGAACAGCTGCTGGTCTGCGAAATAGAAGCCTAGAAAATAAAGCCGAGATAGTCGCCGAGGTGGAGCAGCACGTCTGGCCAGCCATTGCAGCGGGCAAGGTGAAGCCTATTGTATACGAGACCTTTCCTCTGTCTGAAGCTGCTGATGCTCACCGGATGATGGAGAGCAGCGCTCATATTGGCAAGATACTTCTAATTCCATGATCATAACTCAAAAGACGATTCAGCCCGAAGTCTTCCACAGCATATCAGCATATCGTGTAGATATGTTGAAGCTGTCAAGTGATATATAATGAAACAGATTATAGACTTGTGGAATACACTAATATCATGATCGAATGATGTTTGTCTACTGAATTCAAAATAATAAAAAGTGGATGTGAAGAAAAAAAAAAAAAAAAAAAATTACTAATGAGCAGTTCGATGATGTCGATATACCCGCCCCCCCCCAAATATACTATGAAGCGTGGGGATCGAATTCGATTTTTTTTTTTTTTTTTTTTTTTTTTTTTTTATTTTTTTTTTTTTTTTTTTTTTTTTTTATTTTGTGAAAAATTACTTGGCGGATCTATGTGATAAATTTATTAGGTTCTTACAATAAATTGTATTATTATAATCAACATAAACTATATAAAATAAATATTATATTTATATTTATTTTAATAAAATTCATAGCAATTTTAATCTTTATAACTTGTATTCGTTTCACTCTAAATTATTCTGTTTAACAGAACTTGTTGAGACAGTGAATGCAGTTCTCCACACTTCTTTACTAATATACTTATTCTTCTATTGTGTACCTTAATTTTTGCATTGTTCATTGGTATTTTCTTTTTTCTAGTTAGGGAAATTCTTGCATTGTTCAATGGTATTGAGACAGCGAATTGTAGTTCTCCACACTTCTTTACTAAATTCTCCTGCATTTGTTAAATGTTGTTTTTTCTCCTTTAACATTTTGCATATGAAATTCTAATCGATACATACATAGGGAATATAAGTAAACAGCTGCAAGCGCAAGTCTGCTGATCATAATTATCATTATACCGGACCATGGGACGGAACTGTCGGTTCGACGGGTCGATCTTTAATTTTAATCATATAAGACGATTATGATTCACTATTTAAAACCGTCGGTCCACGATTTATGCACAGTTTGCTACGATTCTTTAGGGTTCAAAATTATTATATTATTTTTTTAAAAAATAAAACTTTATAAAATTATTTGTCGGACTGGATTGTTATAGGATTTATTAAGATAATAATTATATAATAAAAAATATTAATTAGTTATTAGATAATTAATTATATATAAAATTATTTAGAGTTAAATAATTTTAAATTAATTAAGAAATAAATAAAAATCTCTATTTTAGGATCACAACTAGGATTTGGAAAATAATGAAACTCGGTACAATTGTTTTTTTTTTAATTTTCCAACATATTTTCAGGTGAAGTTAGTAGAAAATGTTTCTTCCATATATCTTATTTGTTTTAATCGAGATATCTAATTTTTTTAAATATGTCCGACTTCTTTTTGATAATATAACAATTCAGATTATCAGCTATCAGACAGTTTGCGCACGGTTGAGATTTTAAAAAAAAAATAAATTGAAAAAAAATATTCAGGTTTGCGCGAGGCCTCAGTTTTGCGGTGGCCATGGCGGCGGGGTCTAGTGCGAGGCCTCGCACACGGAGGCGCAAGATATGCAGGTGTCATCGCCATACCGGTTGGTGGGCATAACAAGATATTTCACCTGTGCCGCCCGATACACCAGATTTGAAACCATGAACCTAAAATTTCCAAATGTCGATCAATTTTCAGTATGTCAACGTCTAATACTTTAAACTATGAAGCAATGTTATACAACCAATCCTTATCTCAAAAAAGGTTATCCCTCTCGACTTTTTTTTTTGGATCACTTACTACAATAAATGGATGACCATCACATAATTGCTTCAACCAACTTTATTTGAGCATGCAAAATATTTCTAAGTCATGTTGGCGCACAAACAAAACTTGATCAATATTTCCATTCCTTAATCAATATTTGACCATTTCTTTGCATGTTTACAGCTATGAATTCTCATCTGTATAAACATGATTTCAGGTATCATTTAGGATTCTCGGAGCTAACTGTATGAAATGTCAATGGATCCAAAATCTCTAAGTGTTTTTTACGTGTTGGTGTAGGAAACACCATATCGAACCTTATTTTGATATTGGCAAATGATTCAAAGTTAAGTATTATTTGTGATCTAATGAGTTCACTGAGTGTGCAGAAAGAAGTCATGGCGAAGGACTACTAGGCACCTATCGAAGGGCTGCTAGGAGTTGAAAACCTGGCGAAGGACTGCTTGGTACCGAAGCCTTAGCGAAGGACTACTATGCACCGGGCGAAGGACTGCTTGGTACCAAAGACCTAGCAAAGGGCTGCTAGGCACCGGGCGAAGGACTGCTTGGTACCAAAGATCTAGCAAAGGGCTGCTAGGCACTTGGCGAAGGATTGCTGGGCAAAAGTCCAACCGGAGGAGCCGGTTGGCAAAAGGTAAATTCTCCTGAGAGGAGTAGGTGAGGACGCGTTCCCCGTCGAGGGAATAGTAGGCGTCGGTTCGACTTAGGGTTCCATTTGGGAGACCCAAAATCAGAACCAAGACAGCTAAGGTTGTATAAACCTAATATTTTATTGCCTTGTTTGTTGTGGAACTAACCTTGGATGCAGGGACCAAAGGAACGTGTTTCTGCAGCTCAGAACGCCCCAAAGGAGAGGGGCGGCAGCTGGGCTAGGCGCCCGGGAAGTCCCAGGCGCCCAAGGTCAAAGCCAAACAAGCAGTTGAGCAAAGATTGCTTCGGAAGCTCACTGGGCCAGGCACCCTCAAGCTCCCGGGCGCCCTGAGTGTCCCGGGCGCCTGGGTCCAAGCCAACGAAGCGATTGAAGTGAATTCAGCCGAGAAGCCAGCAGACCAAGTCAACCGGGGCGCCCCTAGTATCCCGGGCGCCCCCGTCAGCTCCGAGCCCGATTCTGGAGGGATAAGTTCTGACCGAGCTTCGGATGAGGGTTCTCGAATCCAAAGGCACGTGTCAGGCGCCCCCAGCATCCCGGGCGCCCCCAGGAGGGCTATAAAAGGGGCTCGACCCTCAAGGCTTCGACAACAACTTTTCTAACGCCTCTACGCTCTTCGACTCAAGCGCTCTGCTCTGGAAACCTCCGATCACGAGGTTCTAGCGTCGACGACGACCCTCCGCACTGAAGTACAATCCACACCGGGCGTCGGTAACGAAGAGTTAAATTGTTCTTTTTACTACACTACTACTGTACAAATCTCTGTAAGACTTTGCGTATTATAGAATTGCCCGCAGTAAACGGTTAAGGACCGTGAGTCTTGGAGTAGGAGCCGACCGCGACTCCGAACCAAGTAAAAACGCTTGTGTTCCTTCTATGTGTTTTTAATTTCCGCTGCGTATTCTCTTAAAGTTTTATCCAAAACGTTTTCACGATATTCACCCCTCTCTATCGTGTTTTCTCGATCCAACAAGTGGTATCAGAGCGAGGAAGCTCAAATTTGGTGCAACCACCAATTTGAGAGTTTTTCAAATTTTCGAAATTATTTTATCTTTTTTTTAATCTTTCTCGTTAATCGAGGTTGGTGCAACACTACTCGATCTTTATTTCAAATAAATAAGTCAGAATTGATACATTTTGCAACACCATTCAATTTTGAATTCTTATTTTTTCACCATAAGTCAGAATTGATAAAACGATCGATTTTTAAAAATTTATCATAATTTTTTTATTATTTTAATATTTTTCTCGAAATTTGTGTTACCTTAATTTGAGCAAAATCTTCAACTCTGAATTCTTATTTTCTTTCAAGGTTGACAAAAGCAACATTTTCAAAAAATTTGTCATAAATTTCTTTATTTTATTATTATTATACCTCAAAATTCGTGCAACATCTTTTTGATCTAGTTTTTTTTCTCTCCCACACTATTAATCCAAGACCAAGTCTTGGTACATTTTTATTTTTATTGTGTGCAAGATTTATCCTTAATGGCCAATCAAGAATGGAACAGTGTTTGTCCGCCTCTATTCTCTGGCGAGAACTTCGGAACCTGGAAGGGTCTAATGGAATCCCACCTAAAGGCCCATCTAGATCTAAGGATGATAATCCAAACGGGATTTACCGTACTTACAGAAGATGGAATGGCAATCGCCTGGGATAAATTGGACGAACCAACTCTGAGAAAAATCGAGGCAAATGCAAAGGCAACTGCAATACTACAATGTGGCCTAACCAATGAAGAATTGAAGCAGGTTGGATCATTCAACTATGCTAAAGAGATATGGGAGAAGCTGATCAATCTACATGAAGAGAGCTCCGATATTGAGATCTTAGAAGAGTTAGCACATGACTTCAAAAGTGACTCCGGATCAGAAGATGAGAAAGAATCCATACCTGACTTCAAATACAAGCCAGATTTAGAAGACGAATTGACTGAGACGGTAATCGATTCTAAATTTTTTTCAAAATTAGAATTAAATAATCAAACAGATACTGTGATGGTCGAGGAAGGTGTAAATTCTATTTCAGGGAAAACTCCAAGAAAACTGCAAAAGAGGCCTCAACCAGTACCGGAGTCCGACTCAGACTCAGAATCTGACGACGAAGAAGGGGATCATTAGAAGCAAGTCCAGATGGCTCGCAACCACTACAAAATGACGAAAAAACAATCAAGCAAAAGAAAGATGGGTAACTTTAATTCATATGAAAATTTAATTCATAATATTGTTGATTTTGAAAATCCAAAATATTATTACGATTATGACGTGACTTAGATGATTACTTTTCTCGCTTATGTTTTTTTTCTTAGAATTAGGATTGGTTAGTTAAGGACTAAAATGATTTAATTGAATTTGAACAACATAGTATTGGGTGGTGGTGACATGATAGTATGTTAGGGAAGCCTTTTCTAATAATGTCAAGTATACACTACTTGGTCTCTTTAGACTGGTGGAACTAGCCGAAGCTACCGATCCAAGACACAAACTAGTTAGACCAGAATTTCTCAAAAAGTAATTTTGAAAATGAAATTTCACTAAAAGGCTTTATCAAGGAAAGGGTTGATGATCCAATAAGACTACGGCCAAAGAAGGCCTAGTGCCTCGCCAAGACCTGGAAGCCAATTTTTGAAATTCAAATTCAATTTACTCTTTGTCAAATTCGAATCTAACACAAATTTTCAGTAAATCTTAGATTTAACACATTTTTCAAAATCAATAAAATTAACCAGTTTTCTCAAAATTAAAATATTTATCTCACAAAATCCATAAGGTTAACATGTTTGATCACGTAAAACTGGGTGAGATATCTAGACCTAAAAGCATGATTCACTATCCTTTTAAATAAAAAGGTTTGCAAAAATTATTCAAACTTACCTCTATTTTTTTTTAATTTATTGTACTGTACCCTACTTTTTCACTCCTAACATTTTTTTTTTGAAGTTCATGTCAAATATCATAATAAATAGAGTCTAGGGCTTGTTTTGATTTAGTCATTGATTGGTCAAACATAGTCAACATAGTCAAACCCTAGTCAACATAGTCAAACCTGGTCAACACTGAAGTTCCTTAAGGTACTTAGATAAAGTCAGACAGTGTCAGATACAGGGGGAGTTTTTTTTTGTTTCTTTTTCAAAAAATTCAGATTTTTCAAAAACCTTATGCTCTAAAACCTATTAACATTTCAAAATAAGGTTTTCAAAATTGGTTCAAAAACCTTGGTATATTACTATTTCTTTGAAGAATTATTATCATTTCAAAATATCTTTTTTCGAAAACTGTGTTATTATTCCAAATTGAGTTTTCAAAAATCTATCTCCTTGAAAATTATCATACTCAAAAGGTTATTCAAAAATGTTCTTGTAATATTGATAAACCCTAAAGACACAGAGGAGATCTTCCTCATGATCAACAAGGACTTCTAGGATGTGTCAAATTTAGGGGAGTCTAAAAGAAAACTATCTGAATATTACTTTTCAAGAATTTTCTGACAATTACTTTTTGGAATTATTAGATAATTCCTCTGAACCAAATCCTAAGGACTTAGAGGAAGAGGCTTGTGGTCAACAAGCTTCCTAGGACTGGGTCAAGTTAGGGGGAGGTCATATTAAAAGAGTTATTAAATATTTTAAAATAATATATTTGCATACACTACATTTTCAAAATCCTGTTGAAAGTATAAGTAATTTATCTTTCAAAATACTATTTTTCAAAACTTTTGTGGCTTATAAAATTGTTTTGAAATACTCTTTGAAATTATATTTACTTGAGTTTGGAGAATTTCCAGGACACTTAAGGAAATGTCCTTGTAGTTAACAAGATTTCATAGGATTGTGTCAGACTGGAAAAGAAACCAAGTCAAGTCAAGTATTATGTTTTCAAAATATCATTGTTCAAGAGCACTTATTAGTACTTATATTTGTCAAAAATGCATAACATCCTACAAAAGTACTAATACTGTTCCAAAGCACTAATGTTTACAAAGTACGAATATTTTTTTAAAAGTGCAATACTAAACATGTTTCAAAGAACAATTTTTTCAATCTTTTTCAAAGTGAAAATAAATAAACGTATTTTTTATGAGAGCAATCTTTCGAAAAATCTTTCCTAAATGAAAGTTTTTCTAAGGCAATAGTGTTCTAAGTGCGTGAATTTTCTAAGGACTTGCCTACAAATACAAAATATTTTTTTAAATTCACAATACTTTTCAAAGTGGAGTTTTTCTTTGGTACAATTTAAGCTGCTTGTTTTACTTTCAGAATTATACTAAGTATTTTTTAAAACTCATAAGTTCTGATACACACATTTCTTTCTTAAATCTTCTTTCAAAAGCTCCTTATTGATATATGGCCAAGGGGGAGAGAAATAGAAAAGAGAGAGAATTTTTTTTTCATTTTCACAAAAAGCTAAGTATTTCTAAGTGCTTTAAAATTGGTCTAAGCATTTTTCAAAGTACTTTCAAAATTTCTAAAGAACTTAAAAATTGTCTAAGTGCATTTATTTTAAAAATAGTTTTATTCCTAAGTAAAATTTTCCTTAGTAAACAAAGTTTGTCTGAGCAAAACCTTTGGAAATTTTTGGGCAAATGTTTCTAAGTAAAGTTTTCTTAGTAAACAAATCTTTGTTTTGGCAAAAACTCGTCCATTTAAAGATTTTTTGTAAATAGATTTAAATGCACAAAATATGTTCCAAGGAAATTTTTCTACGTGTGCAAAAGTTGAAAATTTTTTTTAAAGGAAATTTATTTTCAAAATGTTGGCTAAGTAAGCTACTGTTAAGTTTTTCTTGAAAATTATGTTGCAAGTTTTTTTAAAATATCCTAAAATATAAGGAGAAGAGTTGTCATATTAAGAGGGAGCTTCATGCATTTTCAAAACATCCATTACTTTGAACATTATTTTTTTGAAAAATTATGAAATCTATTACTTAAAGTTTTTCTTGACAACTATGTTTTTGGGAAATTATAAAATCCATTACTTAAAGTTATTTTGGAAAAACTCAAAACTCCCTCTTAGATATTTTGTTCATCTATGAATATCTTTTTTGATATATGTCAAAGGGGGAGGAAAGGTCAAAGTTAAGTGTTTTATAACACAATACTTCTGGGTTGCAGGGAAAAGGGAAAATAAATTTTTTTACAGTTCAAAACTACACTGGTTCTTTTACTCTGCTCAAATTCATTTGGTCTTAACCTTCTTTTATTAACTGTTATAAGTTTTTACTTAACTTTGAATTGTGTTGCCATAAATCAAAAAGGGGGAGATTATTAGTGCAGGAAGCACCATATCGAACCTTGTTTTGATATTGGCAAAGGATTCAAAGTTAAGTACTATTTGTGATCTAATAAGTTCACTGAGTGTGTAGAAAGAAGTCCTGGCGAAGGACTGCTAGGCACCTAGCGAAGGGCTGCTAGGAGTTGAAAACCCGGCGAAGGACTGCTTGGTACCGAAGCCCTAGCGAAGGACTGCTAGGCACCGGGCGAAGGACTGCTTGGTACCAAAGACCTGGCGAAGGGCTGCTAGGCACCTGGCGAAGGATTGCTGGGCAAAAGTCCAACCGGAGGATCCGGTTGGTAAAAGGTAAATTCTTCTAAGAGGAGTAGGTGAGGACGCGTTCCCCGTCGAGGGAACAGTAGGCGTCGGTTCGACCTAGGGTTCCATTTGGGAGACCCAAAGTCAGAACCAAGACAGCTAAGGCTGTATAAACCTAATATTTTATTGCCTTATTTGTTGTGGAACTAACCTTGGATGCAGGGACCAAAGGAACGTATTTCTGCAGCTCAGAACGCCCCAAAGGAGAGGGGCAGCAGCTGGGCTAGGCGCCCGGGAGGTCCCGGGCGCCCAAGGTCAAAGCCAAACAAGCAGTTGAGCAAAGATTGCTTCGGAAGCTCACTGGGCCAGTCGCCCTCAAGCTCCCGGGCGCCCTGGATGCCTCGGGCGCCCTGGGTCCAAGCTAACGAAGCGATTGAAGTGAATTCAGTCGAGAAGCCAGCAGACCAAGTCAACCGGGGCGCCCCCAGTGTCCCAGGCGCCCACGTCAGCTCCGAGCCCGATTCTGGAGGGATAAGCTCTGACCGAGCTTTGGATGAGGGTTCTCAGATCCGAAGGCACATGTCAGGTGTGTTGATGCAGTATGACCCTGATTGTTGTTTTGGTGTCGACACCGATTTTAGTTTAGGTTGATGATTATGATTATGGTTAAGTCCTGATCGGGGATTAGACATGTTATGGAAAATCCTAGCTTGGAGGGCTAGGTGTTGGAAAATCCTAACCTGGAGGGTTAGGTGTGAAGAATCCTAGCTTGGAGGGCTAGGTGTTGGAAAAGTCCTAATTTGGAAGAGTTGGGTGAAAAGTCCTAGCTTGGAGGGCTAGGTGAAAAGTCCTAACTTGGAGGGTTAGGTGAAAATTCCCAACTTGGAGGGTTAGGTGAAAAAGTCCTTGCTTGGAGGGTCAGGTCCTAGCTTAGAGGGCTAGGTTTGGAAAAGTCCTAATTCGGAAGAGTTGGGTGAAAAGTCCTAGCTTGGAGGGCTAGGTGAAAAGTCCTAACTTGGAGGGTTAGGTGAAAATTCCCAACTTGGAGGGTTAGGTGAAAAAGTCCTAGCTTGGAGGGCTAGGTTGGATGAAACCCTAGCTTGGAGGGCTAGGTTTGAGTCCTTGGATCGGTCTGGTGACCGATCAGGGATGTTGGCACGCAGCTCCTTCGTGGATCGGTCTGGTGACCGATCCAGCGATGACTGATCGGTCTGGTGACAGATGAGGAAGCACACAGTGAGGTTGGGAACCTACTGTGTGGCTCCTGATCGGTCTGGTGACTGATCAGGCAGCAGACTGTTGCCTCGCTGCTTGGCTCCTGATCGGTCCGGTGAGCGATCGGGGAGCAGGCAGCTTCCTCACTGACTTGCTTCTGATCGGTCTGGTGACCGATCAGGGAGCGAACAGTGAGTTAAGTTCCCCCGCTGATCAGCTCCTGAACGGTCTGGTGACCGATCCACGACTTAGGATTTGATTTTCGCAGTTACTGTTCACTCAGACGTGGACCGATCAGGCATGAGCCTGATCGGACAGGGAGCTACCTGATCGGTCTGGTGACCGATCAGGATTCACTCTGATCGGTCTGGTGACCGATCAGGCTTGTGTCGGCCCGAGAGCAGGGAGTCCCAGCTAAGCGGTGGATCGGTCTGGTGACCGACCCACAATCCCTGGATCGGTCCGGTGACCGATCACTTTAATTCAAAATGCACTGTCAGACGCTCTGATCGCGTCTGAACGTATCCGATTCTTTGTGTAACATCTCTGATACTTGATTTTTTGTTTGATATACTGCTCTAATTATCTGATGAAGCTGCAGGTGACATGGAAGGATTCAAACACTCAAGGAGAGTCAATGGTGGTCTTTCCTTGGAGCAGGTTTGTCCGTTTTCCATCTCAGGTTGGAACGGCTGGAGCTGCAGACTGGAGCTTGGCTGAGGGAAGCTCAGGGAGTCCAGGGAGAGCTCAGTGGTAGCTGGCGTTGGCAGGTAGGCAGCTGGAGGCTGCTGTGAGATTGTGTCATCTGTGCTCAGTGGAGAAACAAAAGGGCGTAGAGGAGAAGAGCAGAGTAGAGTTCGTTGAATCCTTTTCTGGCTTGAGTTCTTGCTACGCATTTGTGTTCTCCACATTTTGCTTGCGTGTTCTGAAGTTTCATCATCTTGAGCAAGCATCTGAAATCAGTGAAGCAACCTGTTGGTGCAGAATGCACCCAAGTCGAACATATGTTTTGATAATGGCAAAAGAGTTCAAAAGTTAAGGTATAATGTTTATCTAACATGTTACTCAAGTGTGCAGGCAAAGCCCTAGCAAAGGACTGCTAGGCACCTGGCGAAGGAATGCCAGGGATACAAAGACCTAGCAAAGGACTGCTAGGCACTTGGCGAAGGAATGCCAGGATACAAAGCCCTAGCGAAGGGCAACTGGGCACCAGGCGAAGGACAGCTTGGGACTGAAGACCTAGTGAAGGACAGCTAGGCATCAGGCGAAGGACAGCTTGGTACTGAAGACCTAGCGAAGGACAGCTAGGCACCAGGCGAAGGACAGCTTGGGACTGAAAACCTGGCGAAGGACAGCTAGGCACCCGGCGAAGGACTGCTGGGCAAAAGTCTAACCGGAGGAGCCGGTTGACATCAGGTACATTCTCCCGAGAGGAGTAGGTGAGGACGCGTTCCTCATCGAGGAAACAGTAGGCGTCGGTTCGACCTAGGGCTCCATTTGGGAGCCCCAAAGTCAGAACCAAGACAGCTAAGGCTGTATAAAATTAATATAATATTGCTCTATGTTGTTTTGGACTAACCCTGGATGCAAGACCGAAGGAACGAGTGTCTGCAGCTCAGAAAGCCTCAAAGGAGTGAGGCGGAAGCTGAGTAGGGCGCCCGGAGTGTCCCGGGCGCCCCTAAGGTGAACACAAAACAAAGTAAAGCAAAATGAGCTTCGACAGCTTATGGGCAGGGCACCCCCGTGCTCCCGGGCGCCCCCGTGCTCCCGGGCGCCCCCTGCTCCCGGGTGCCCCGGATGGTTCGAGCGCCCCCAGTTGAAGTTAACGAAGCAGAACCCAGCGAAGCCAACGGATAAGTGGAGACCCGGTCAACCCGGGCGCCCCCAGCGTTTCGGGCGCCCCTGTCAAAGCCTGATCCCGAGTTTTAAGGGATTAGAGCTGACCGAGAGGGAATCGGATCGGCTGACACGTGGGGGCGCCCCCGACGTTCCGAGCGCCCCCAGGGGCTATAAATAGGCCCTCGACCCCAAGGCTTCCAACAATCACTTCTTTCAACGCATTCACGCTCTTCTGCTCCCGCGCTCTGCTCCGGAAACCTCCCGACTCGAGATACAAGCACCGACGACGTCCTCCTGCTCCGAAAAGACAATCCACACTGGACGTTGGTAACGAAGAGCTTTCTTTAAAGTTTACATTACTATACTTGTAATTCAATCTTGTAAACTGGTTTTGCGAAAATATAGAGTTGCCCGCAGAAAACGGTCAACGACCATGGGCCTTGGAGTAGGAGCCGACCGCGACTCCGAACCAAGTAAAAAACTTGGTGTTTGCGTGTTTGATTTAAATTTCCGCTGCGTAATTTCTCTAACTATTAATCCGAACGTTTTACGATATTCACCCCCCCTCTATCGTTTCTCTCGATCCAACAAGTGTTATCAGAGCGGGGAAGCTCAAATTTGGTGCAACCACCAATTTGAGAATTTTTGGATTTTATTTAAATTTTTTTAAATCTTTTTCTTTTCTTTTCGAAATTTTTCTCGTTAGTCGAGGTTGGTGCAACACCCCTCGATAAATATTTCTTTCTTCATACCACACTACTAATCCAAGACCAAATCTTGGGATATCTCTCTTTTTCTTAAGTTTCAGATAAATGGCCATGCAAGAAGGCTTCAGCACTGCAAGACCACCTCTCTTCAGTGGGGAAGACTTCTCCTACTGGAAGAGCAGAATGGAGGTCTACCTGAAAACTCAGGTGGACATGTGGATAGCCATCCAGTCCGGGCTGGAGATTCCGAAAAATGCTGAAGGAGTACCTCAAAGCTACACAGAGTGGGACACCGCTTTGAAACGGAAGATTGAAGCTGATGCAAAGGCGACCCAGACTCTCCAATGCGGCTTAACAAAAGAGGAACTGAACCGGGTGGGTCCTTTCAACAGTGCCAAGGAGCTGTGGGGGAAACTGATCGAGCTGCACGAAGGAACATTAGACACTTGGATCAGCAATAGAGATTTGCTCCTAAACAAGTTATATACAATCAAAATGACCGACAACGAAACAGCAGCTCAGCTTCATGCCCGAATCCAGGAACTAATGAACGGACTGCACACCATCGGTCACAAGGTAGAAAACCGTGACCTAATAAGGTACGCTTTAAATGCTTTCCCAAGAAACACCTTGTGGGCATCTATGGTAGATGCATACAAGGTTTCAAGGGACCTCTCAAAAATTAAATTAGATGAATTGTTTTCTGAATTAGAATTACATGAGCAGACTAACTGCACCCTGGCCGAGAAAGGTATTGCCTTTGTTGCAGGAAAAACTGGAAGGACAAACAAGAAGAAGCCTCAACCTGAACCCGAGTCTAACTCAGACTCAGACTCAGAAGACGAAGATGGAGATCGACCTAAGCTGGTCCGGCTGGCCCGAAATTACTACAAGGAGTTAAAGAACCAAACCAACAAAAGGAAAGCTAGCCGAAGAAAGGATGAACCAGCTAAACCAGCAAATGAAAAGAACAAGCCCAACGTGACCTGCTACGAGTGCAAGAAAAAGGGTCACTACAAGACGGAGTGTCCGAACCTAAAGGAGACTAAGAAGAATAGAAGGAAAAAGGCACTTCAAGCAACGTGGGACGAGTCCTCCTCCTCCGAAGAAGAAGAGGTCCCACAATCAAACCTACTCGCACTAACCGCTTCAGAAGAAGTCGAGTACGAGTCAGAATCAGAACAGGACGACGGCATACTGACATTTTCAGAAGACGGCGAAATCAAGGTAAGTGGTTTTACTAGAAGTCAGTTAAATGAATTAATCTCTTATCTTTCTCGAGATTTGGCGAAAGACAAACTCCGAGTCGAATCCCTCCGACAGGAAGTAAAACTCCTGAAAGAGGGAGCTGACTCTAGACCCTTAACCGAGAAAGTTCAGGAAGGAACCTCTACTCAAGTTGAAAAACTTGAGAAAGAGAACTCCTCTCTGAAAACTCAGGTTAAGGACCTTAAATCAGCTTTAGAACGATTTACCTCTGGTTCCAAGGGTCTTGACATGATTCTTGGAAAACAGAAATCGGTTCTAAATCGATCCGGACTAGGCTATAGAACCAAGTCTCGACAAAGATCCTACTTTGCTGTACTGAACAAGTCCAGACCTAAAGTTTAGGCATGGGTACCAAAACTATGCCTGAACAAACAAACTGGATCGAATCAATATTGGATCCCCAAGGACAAGATTCACATCTTGCCTAACCATTACCGTGGCTTTAGTCCAGGGGGAGCCAAATTAAAAACTATATTTATTGTTAGATAGAATTTAATTCTTGATTGCAAATTGCGTGATTGATTGTTCATTTATTTTCTGTAATTTACCATGCTTATACCTAGGAATGGTTAGTTTAAGGACCAAACCAACTTAACTGAAAATTGACAACATAGTATTGGGAGGAGGTGAGATGATAGTACGTTAGGGAAATCAATTCTAATAAGGTCAAGTATACTTGGTCTCTTTAGACTGGTGAAACTAGCCGAAGCTACCGATCCAAGACTCAAACTAGTTAGACCAGAATTTTTCAAAGATTAATTTTGAAAATGAAATTTCATTGAAAGGGTTTGTCAAGGAAAGGTTGATGATCCAATAAGGCTACGTCCAAAGAAGGCCTAGAGCCTCGCCAAGACCTGGAAGTCAATATCTGAAATTCAAATTCAAATCATTCTTTGCAAAATTTAAATCTAACACAAATTTTCAGTTATGTATAGACTTAAACATTCTTTTCAAAATAAATTCAATTGCTTTCAAAATTAATTTAAGTTTTTCAAATAAATCATTATTTTTCAAAATAACTTTACTTATCAAAACCTGTCTCACACAACCTGTAAGGCTAACATGATTGATAACCCTAGATTTGGGTGAGACAGACTAGGCTGTGAAAATCAATTTAGGTTATTCCTGATTCTAATTGGATCCAAATCAACAAAACTCTTTATGTGTAGGAACATAAAGATTTGGACCAATGGATGTTGGTGATGGGTATGGCTTGGTGGGTTTCCTAAGCGGATACCTGGTCGATCCGAGAGACCTCTCTATGCCTACGGATTAAAAAATTTATCTGGATAGAGTGTCATTTACCATCGACCGTCTCGTGCCGTATCGAACGATTCAAATTGCAACTTAGCCAATTACCAAAATTGGTCTTGCAATTTGCTCGACCGTTCGACCGCGGAAAAGGCGATGAGTTGATCGCCGGCTTTTGTGTTTATGGTCGGGGTCCAGTTAAATAATTATTGACTATGATACGCAATCAAAATAATTAAATAACAAACATGAAATGATGAGACAAATAAGTAAGGCACAAAATAAGAACATAAGGAGCCAGGGAAGAATATACCTTCCGTTACCTTACGATCTTCTATCGTATGACCCTCCCCTCTTGGACGTCGTGTGGGCGACGATCTACCAAGATCCGTGGTCACCAAGTCGATTGCTTCTCCTTGCGCCAACCAATCCCTAACCAAAGGGATGCTGCCGGCCACTCCAAGAATAAGGTAATCTAAACACAAATCCTATAACTCCTCTTTTCTCCACCACCAGCGCCCGAGCTATGTCTTCTTCTCCACACGGAAGGTTCCTGCTCACGAAGAAGGCTCTCGCCTTCTACACCGGAAGGCAGGTTGCGTGAACAACCTTCCTGTTGCTCACACCTCACCTCCACAGGTTGCGTAAGCAACCTTCTTCTCCAAGTAAAGTTGCGTATGCAACTTTTCCTCCACTGAAGTTAAAAAACTTCTCACTCCCCGTGCTCCCTTGGAACATTCGCAATTTATATTTTAATTGCATGTGATCAGTGCTCGCTTGCAAACGGTGCTCCATTAGAGCAATTTAATTGCATGAAGCAATTAATTCCTCTTGCACGCAGTGCTCGCTTGGAGCAAATTGCATTTTAATTGCATTTTAATTGCATGCAATCAGTGCTAATTGCAAACGGTGCTCCATTAGAGCAATTTAATTGCATGAAGCAATTAATTCCTCTTGCACGCAGTGCTCGCTTGGAGCAAATTGCATTTTAATTCCGTGGAGAAGAGCAAAAGTTAATTGCATGCGTTGCAATTAATTGGAGAAACGCCTGATCAATTTCTTCCGTTCGGCGCCGCAGAGTGAAACGTGGGTGAGAGAGAGAGAGAGAGGAAGGAAGAGTTGAGGCTAGGGTTTCTTGTGATCTATTGGATTAACCATCAATTTGGTTCCATGCCACATTGGGGTATTTATAGGACTACGATAGGGACCATGAGGAGGAGTTGGATCTTGGCCTGCTAATGGACCCGGTCCATTAATGAGGATCCATTCCACTAAAGGGCCCTCATTGAATTACCTCACCAACCCCCATATTTACATATGAGCTCCACTTATTACGAGTCGTCCATCCCCCAAGTTTAAGATTTCGAATGCCCGTTAATTAATTAAATTACTGACAATTTAAATTAATTAACTTCTGGATCCTTGACTAGTACCACTCGACCTTATCATCATGCCGGATCAAATCCACCTGCAGGGTTTAGCATGATGAACCTTTCGAGCTCATCAAGGGGGCATCATCAACCGGACTCACCAGGACACGGATTCCGTCAATAATCAACGGCACATCATATTATTAATATTATCTCCCAACTTACCGAGCCTATCGATCTAACAGAATAGATCTCGCCCATTGGTAAATTAAAGAAATAATAGTTAATAATATATGCCCGTTATTATATCGGGATTAAGGGATCGTACTCCATAATAAAGTCTGAGGTCCTATCCAATTATCGAGTCAGTACAAATTAGATAGCCTCGTGTTTTGGTCCTGCTCAATGTACTCAAAGCACACTAGTGTAATCCTATGGTCAAGACCAACCATACCTAATTACACTACAACCATTCCGATGGGTTGTCCAATTCCATCTCGGTTGTGAGCCTCTATTTATACTAAGCAAGGAACTGATAACATGATCTTCCGTGTGACACCACACACCATGTTATCTACAATACAAAGTAATTGGACTTCATGCATGCACTAATATAAACAGGCACCTAGTGTAGTTGTGATTCTCTTTTCAAAATAAAGATGTTCATATATATAAAAGAAGCATGTCTTTCAGTATACACATCTAACAGTTGGATAGCGATTTCTCCAGACACATGACTGGAGACAAATTGAAATTCACCAAACTCAAGTTCAAAAACCTAAGCTCAGTGGCATTCGGCAACAATACTACACTCAAGGTAATTGGGTCAGGTAATATTGAGCTTAAATCTAACTTTGTTATTAAGAAAGCCCTTTTGGTTGAAAATTTCAAGTTTAACCTACTTAGCATAAGTCAGTTATGTGATTCTGGTTATATAGTTATCTTCAACAATTCTAACTGCCTGATTAGAAACTTGCAAGACTCAGAAATCATGCTTAAGGGCACTAGGAAAAATAATGTTTACACAATAAACCTTCCCCTAGTACCTAAATGCATGTTAACTCAGTTAGAACAATCAAACCTCTGGCATAGGAGACTAGGTCACACTAACCTAAGAGTTATTTCAAAAATCACCCAACTTGGCCTAATTAAAGGTATTCCCAACATTAAAAATCATGAAAACCTAATATGTGAATCATGCAATCAAGGTAAACAAACCAGATCTAATCACAAACTAATTCAATCTGATCTAACTCAAACCATACTTGGGCTCCTGCACCTTGATCTATTTGATTCGCATGGAGCCAAGTCGCTAAGCGGAAACCGGTACTGCTTAGTAATAGTTGATGATTACTCTAGGTTTATTTGGGTTAGGTTTCTAAAGACCAAAGATGAAACCCTAAACCTACTTGATGAATTCAGTAAGTTAATTGAAAATCAAAACGATACTAAAATCAAAAGACTTAGGAGTGACAACGGGGGAGAATTTGAAAATCAACGGTTCGAGGAATTCTGTAAGGTAAATGGATACATACATGAATTTTCGTGTCCTAGAACTCCCCAGTAAAATGGGATAGTCGAAAGGAGGAATAGAACACTACAGGAAGCCGCTAGGGCTATGCTCAATGAATTTAACTTAGCAAACCAATATTGGGCAGAAGCAATTAGTACGGCTTGCTACATCCAAAATAGGGTCCTGATTAACAAGCGACACAACAAAACACCCTATGAACTATATTACCATAGACTTCCAAATCTACACTACCTAAGGGTCTTTGGATGCAAAGTCCATATCCTAAACACCAAAGACTACTTAGGAAAATTCCAGTCTAAGTCAACCCAGACATCTTTCTAGGATATTCAACAACAAGTAGAGCCTATAGGGTTTACAACAACCAAACCAAGAAAATCGAAGAAACAACCAACCTAATATTTGATGAAGAAATTAACTCAAATCCAAATCTACCTTCATCAAATACTGATAAAGAAGATAATCAACAAAGTGGTGAATACTTGATTGAACCGATAAATGAACTAACTATTGAACCAACTAGTGAGTCAAACGAACCAATTATTGAACCAATGATTGAACCAACTCAAAGAGTGGAATCAAATAGTGAACCAAACCGACCAGCCAGACCGGAGGCTGAACCAAGTTCTAGAAAACCTAAGAAACCCAGACTCAGTCACCCAACTGATCAAATTGTGGGTGATCCAACTCTAGGAGTCAGGACTAGATCCTCCTATAGAAACCTTAGTCAAATAACAATGATATCAAAAATAGAACCTAAGATTATAGATGAAGCCCTACCTGATCCTGATTGGATCATAGCTATGCAAGAAGAATTAGCCAAATTTGAGAGGAACCAAGTCTGGGAACTAGTACCTAAACCTGAAGGTAAATCCATCATTGACACTAAGTGGGTCTTTAGAAATAAGCTAAATGATCAAGGAGAAATAGTCAGAAACAAAGCCCGCTTAGTAGCGAAGGGATTCAGCCAAGTAGAAGGGTTAGATTACGACGAAACATATGCCCCAGTAGCTAGACTTGAGTCCATTAGGATGTTATTAGCCTTTGCATCCCATAAAGGATTTAAGCTATACCAAATGGATGTAAAGTCAACCTTTTTAAATAGATTCATTAAAGAAGAAGTGTATGTAGGACAACCCCCTGGGATTGAAGACTTAAAAAGACCTGACCATGTTTACAAACTTACTAAAGCACTTTATGGACTAAAACAAGCACCTAGGGCCTGGTACGAACTTCTGTCAACCTACCTAACTTCAAAAGAATTTAAACAAGGTCAAATTGACTCAACCTTATTTATTAAGACCCTAGGAAAAGATATATTTATTGTCCAACTCTACGTAGTTGACATAATCTTTGGGTCCACCAACTCAAAATTTCTAAAAGAATTTGTTAAAATAATGGAAAATGAATTTGAAATGAGCCTAGTTGGTGAGCTTAACTTTTTTCTAGGATTACAAATTAAACAAACTAGGGATGAAAATTATGTCCATCAATCCAAATATGCTAAAGAGTTAATAAAGAAATTTAAAATGGATAACTTTAAAAGCATAAGTACCCCCATGACCACTAATATAAAGATAGATAGTGACCCTGATGGTAAACCAGTAAACCTCAAACTTTATAAAAGTATGATAGGAAGTCTACTGTACCTTACAGCCAGCAGACCTGATATTCTTTTTGCTGTAGGGATGTGCGCTAGATACCAAACCTGTGCTAAGGAAACACACTTAGCAGCCCTAAAAAGAATACTAAATATGTTAAGGGCACCCTAAATGTAAGGATTTGGTATCCTAGGACCTCAACCTTTGATTTGTCAGGATACTCAGATTCTGACTATGCTGGCTGTAAATTAGATAGAAAGAGCACAAGTGGAAGCTGCCAACTGTTAGGAAATAGTCTAGTAAGTTGGTGCAGCAGAAAACAACACTGTGTAGCTCTATCCACAACTGAAGCTGAATATGTTGCCTTAGGAGAATGTGTAGCACAACTTCTATGGATGATGCACACTCTTAAGGACTTCCAGCTCAACTACACTCAAACTCAAGTATTCATTGACAATATAAGCTCAATTAATCTAACTAAGAACCCAATCCAACATTTCAGAACTAAACACATAGAAGTTAAACATCACTTTGTAAGAGACCACGTAGCCAGGGGTGAAATAGTACTTAAGCATATAGACTCTAAATCCAACTTAGCTGACATATTCACAAAACCCCTACCTGAGTCTGAGTTCAGCTCACTAAGAAGGCAGTTAGGATTATGCTTGGTAGAATAGGCTTAGTCTACTATTGGTTTTCTTACTCAAATCAGTTTTAAAGAAATTTTAAATGCTTTTAAAATCAGCTTTTATTCAGCTTTGAAAAGTTTTAAATAAATTTTTGACTTAGTTTTAAAAACTACCCCTTTCAAAACTAGGGCTTTTTCGCAAATGGACTTAGCCTAGGCCCTAACCCTAGAAATGCATGCACCTATAGATTTAGAAGCCGACATCTCACAAGCACCTTAGGGTACTTTTGGTTGATAACCTAGAATGGGTTGAGATGCTTAGGTCTTTGCCTTAATTCAAGATGCTTTAAGTCAGTGCATCTGCAGTAATTGGGGCACTAAATACAACTTACACAGTAATCAAGTTAAGTGTCAAGTTTAGAAAATCTAACTTGAACAGAACACTTAACTTGACTAACCCCAGCAAAAACTACTGTTTAATAGCAGTAAGTAAGTAGCTAATTGGGTTAGACAGGACCCTAAAAGAAACTGAGTTGGTTTAGTTCATATTGAATTGGGTCAGTACAACAAATTATGAAATTTAATATTTGCTTTTATGCAATTTAATTATCCTGTTTCTGCTGTAGTAATTTATTTTTGATATATGGCAAAGGGGGAGAGATAGGAAAAGAGAGTTTAAAATTCTTTCTAAATTTTTTTTTCTAAATCCAAAATTTAAAACTCTATCCTTTATTCAAAAAGTACATAATTCATTTTCAAAAATACTAAGTTTTTTTGGTATTTAAACTTAAGTTTTCAAAATTTTTTAAGTACTTCAAAACTTAGTTTTCAAAAATTTTCTAAGTACTTCAAAACTTAAGTTTTCAAAATTTTTCCAAGTACTTCAAAACTTAAGTTTTCAAAATTTTCTAAGTACTTCAAAACTTAAGTTTCAAAATTTTTCCAAGTACTTCAAAACTTAAGTGTTCCAAATTTTTCTAAATACTTCAAAACTTCAAAGTGTTCAAAATTTTTTCTAAGTACTTCAAAGGTTTAAAAATCTTTCTTAATACTTAAGTTGTTTTTAACTTAAGTATAAATTTTCCAAAACTTGTTTTGGAAAATATGACCTTAAAGTTTTATTAAAAATTGTTCTAAGTAAAATTAAATCCATCTTTAGACTTAGAACTTATTTTTAAACCCTACGAACTTTTGAAAAATCTAGGGGGAGATTCCTTCCAGGGGGAGGGAACAAAATTTCATTTTACTTGTTCTAATTTACTTAACTTTTTGAACCAGGGTTGCCATAAATCAAAAAGGGGAGATTGTTGGTGCAGATTGCACCCAAGTCGAACTTGTGTTTTGATAATGGCAAAAGGGTTCAAAAGTTAAGGTATAATGTTTATCTAACATGTTACTCAAGTGTGCAGGCAAAGCCCTAGCAAAGGACTGCTAGGCACCTGGCGAAGGAATGTCAGGGATACAAAGACCTAGCAAAGGACTGCTAGGCACCTGGCGAAGGAATGCCAGGATACAAAACCCTAGCGAAGGACAGCTAGGCACCAGGCGAAGGACAGCTTGAGACTGAAGACCTAGCGAAGGACAGCTAAGCACCAGGCGAAGGACAGCTAGGCACCCGGCGAAGGACTGCTGGGCAAAAGTCCAACCGGAGGAGCCGGTTGGCATCAGGTACATTCTCCCGAGAGGAGTAGGTGAGGACGCGTTCCCTGTCGAGGGAACAGTAGGCGTCGGTTCGACCTAGGGCTCCATTTGGGAGGCCCAAAGTCAGAACCAAGACAGCTAAGGCTGTATAAAATTAATATAATATTGCTCTATGTTGTTTTGGACTAACCCTGGATGCAGGACCGAAGGAACGAGTGTCTGCAGCTCAGAAAGCCTCAAAGGAGTGAGGCGGAAGCTGAGTAGGGCGCCCGGAGTGTCCCGGGCGCCCCCAAGGTGAACACAAAACAAAGTAAAGCAAAATGAGCTTCGGCAGCTTATGGGCAGGGCGCCCCCGTGCTCCCGGCGCCCCCCTGCTCCCGGGCGCCCCGGATGGTCCGGGCGCCCCCAGTTGAAGCTAACGAAGCAGAACCCAGCGAAGCCAACGATAAGAGGAGACACGGTCAACCCGGGCGCCCCCAGCGTTCCGGGCGCCCCCGTCAAAGCCTGATCCCGAGTTTTAAGGGATCAAAGCTGACCGAGAGGGAATCGGATCGGCTGACACGGGGGGGGGGGGGGCGCCCCCGACGTTCCGGGCGCCCCCAGGGGCTATAAATAGGCCCTCAACCCCAAGGCTTCCAACAATCACTTCTTTCAACGCATTCACGCTCTTCTGCTCCCGCGCTCTGCTCCGGAAACCTCCCGACTCGAGATACAAGCGCCGACGACGTCCTCCTGCTCCGAAAAGATAATTCACACTGGACGTCGGTAACGAAGAGTTTTCTTTAAAGTTTACATTACTATACTTGTAATTCAATCTTGTAACTGGTTTTGCGAAAATATAGAATTGCCCGCAGAAAACGGTCAATGGCCGTGGGCCTTGGAGTAGGAGTCGACCGCGACTCCGAACCAAGTAAAAAACTTGGTGTTTGCGTGTTTGATTTAAATTTCCGCTGCGTAATTTCTCTAACTATTAATCCGAACGTTTTACGATATTCACCCCCCTCTATCGTTTCTCTCGATCCAACACAACCGTCCCTTGCTTGAGCACTTGGAGGAAGGAACAAGAGGCTTTGAGTTCAACAGTGAGAAGGACACGGAGAAAGGTTTCTTGCGTGAGATCGTCGCTGGGTGAAGCTCGGAGGAAGTTTGTTGTGTTCTTGTCTTTGCTAAGTGCTAAGTAAGATCTTTCTTATGTTTCATTGTGCTTAATCTATATCCTTGATTGAAACGCTGTGGAGAGGTTACTCCACCGAGAAGGAAGTTGCTTTCTATCCGGTGTTCACCGGGGCTTGATCTGCCAACGATCAAGGGATCGCCCACCTTACGGGCACGCCAAGGAGTAGGGGCAAGTTTTCCCCGAACCTTGTAAACCCTCCTTGTTAGCGATTTTGCTAGTTGTGTTAGTTTGCTTTCGTTTGTTGTTTTTCTGCATACTCTGTGTTTGCTACTTCCACTGTGCTACTAACAAATCTAAGTGCAGAAATTCGATAAGTGTCAAAGTCTAAGTATTTGGCTATATTCACCCCCCCCCTCTCTAGCCATCCGGATCCCAACAAGGTGCCCCCAGAGTCCCGGGCGCCCTAGGAGGGCTATAAAAGGGGCTCGCCCCCCAAGGCTTCGACAACAACTTTTCTAACGCCTCTACGCTCTTCGACTCAAGCGCTCTGCTCAGGAAACCTCCGATCACGAGGTTCTAGCGCCGACGACGACCTTCCACACCGAAGAACAATCCACACCGGGCGTCGGTAACGAAGAGTTAAATTATTCTTTTTACTGCACTACTACTGTACAAATCTCTGTAAGACTTTGCGTATTATAGAATTGCCCGCAGTAAACGGTCAAGGACCGTGGGCCTTGGAGTAGGAGCCGACCGCGACTCCGAACCAAGTAAAAACGCTTGTGTTCCTTCTGTGTGCTTTTAATTTCCGCTGCGTATTCTCTTAAAGTTTTATCTGAAACATTTTCACGATATTTACCCTCACCTCTATCGTATTTTCTCGATCCAACATTTTGTAAATGAGTTCATCTAGCATTAAATCTTGAATTTTCAATGGCTTTCCATGCATGTTGTTTTGTTATCTTATTTGTTTGTAAAATGCTATATTTCTTGGATAGAATTTATGTGTAACACCACAATAGTGGTCTTGATTTGACTAAAAATCTAGTTGTTCTTATTCGTCCTAAAATTTAATGTTGGATATTTGGGTCTTAAAAAATAGATCAAATATAGTTTTTGCAAAGGAAAATTGAGGTGTCATCAATCGATGAAAGTCAGAATTGACTTCAAAAATGAAATCATTTCGCGTAGATAAATATAGACTATTAATTTGCTCAAAATCGATTACAGATGAATAAAAAATTAATTGTTTAAATTCAGCCCAAAATTGACATAGAAGGAAGTAGATGAGGATTAGTATTTACTTCTTTATATGTGTTCTTGTGTTAATAGACTTAAAAAAGAAAAACATAAGTGCTTTCTTCTCACAGGCGAGTAGGTGCTCGCACCTGCGAGCCCCTCACCCGCCACGCACGCAATGAACGTTTTGTTGACGCACATTGTACTTCACATGTACGCATCATCACGAGGAGCATTGAAGAGCTTAAATTTATGCTCCAGGTAGCGTGACACTCCGGTCACGTGTCGTATGACGTGATAGTGCCTACGTGACACTCAGTTAGGAGGAGAGATGACTGGACTACTGACTGGGCGAACAAATGATAATCATTGGGTTGAAGAGGGGTGCTGGATTGCAAGTGGCGCGCGCTTTGGAGTGTTGATCGTGAAAAGTCACGATTTGACAGTTTGTGAAGAGACTTGATCTGAAGCGTCAGATTGAATCTGACGGCTGAGATCAAATGGGGATCTGAAGGGTTACAACCATCCAAATCTAATAGCTAAGATCAAAGAATTATTTGAAGAGTACACAACCCTCCAGATCGAACGACCCAGATCAATCCTAAACCAAAGGTCACACTCACTCATCAAAGGATACCTTACCTCTTCCCTTGTATAAATAGAGTCCCTTAGATGCTGGATTCATTCATCCAATCATCAAAAGTTTATTAGCATTCATCTCATCCTGTGCATCCATAGTCCAAAAAGCCTATAAAAAGGTTCACTGGTCTCGAAATTTGTAGTGCTGCTATTTCGAGACATCGTCATTGTATCTTAGAAAATGAATTACTGCTATCCGTGAGCGCATGTAGAGGAGCAATATTGTTTTACGGAAATAGTATTGAACACTAGCCTCAATGATATATCATATCAGTTTGCATCCTCCCGACAACAACCCCGGAACCGACGCCCAACATTTAATTACTCCTGTAAATGGATGTGGTAGTTCAACGTGAATCTCCTACTTTGTGAATCTGCCTATTCAACATTAGTGTGTCTAAACATTTGAACATTAGCTTATCAATTGGTTTAGCTCAGGCCTTAGTGTACCATTTTTCTCATGCATATCAATTGCATACTTTAAGATATAAATATCTCTCCATGAGTGATCACTTTTGTGTTATCGAAATATCTCTGATCATCTAGACCCATGGAGTCAAAGTGCTAATGAAGATAGATTTTTTTTTTTTTTTTTTTGCCCCCAGGGCTATGGTGCAGCGGTAGGGCGACTAGTCGCTAAACCAGACATCCTCGGTTCAATCCCTAGTTACGGCGCATTTTGCAGGAATTTTTCCTCCAAATGGGGCGCGAACCCTGGGACGCTGGTCTTCTAGACCGCCCACCGCGAGCGCTTTCTGATTTACCCTGGTGACCGGTGGAAAACTTCCGTGGGGCCAAGCCGGTCACCCTAGGTTCAATTTGTCTGCTGCCTGGTTCATCTTTTTTTTTTTAATGAAGATAGACTTTTAACCTTTTGAACCCTGAGAAACTCATCATCAACTATGATAATATCATCCTCACAGTTAAAGATAAGAATATACTTTTGATCATCTTAAAATGTAGGAGAGAAAAATTAAATGTTTCAAATCATACTCTTTGGAGCTACTTCGTATCATATAAGGACTTTACATTTTGTTTCGTAACTTGGAAATAATATTTTTGCTTCAGCATGATTACTCATTTTCTTAACCAAGTATTTATTTTCACATAAATGGTTTAGCTCCATGCAATCTAATTTGAAAATGAGTATCCACGATTTATTTTTTAGATTTGATTTTAGGTGTTAAAATTTAGAATAGTTTATTGTCCAAAACTTTGACGACAAAAAACTAAAATGGTAAGATTCGAAACTTGTGAAAATCATTTACAGAAGCTTGTGACTCAACCCAAACATACAGAAAAAGTTTACTTATAAAACTCAACCATCTTGACTTGAAAAGTTTTATCCAACACGGTTTAACTCCACTTCTATTTTTTTTCACTTTCCAAATTTTATTTTTTGTTGGATTTATCATTTTTATAATCTAGACTATTCGACTTGATTGAACATTAATTTGAAATACAAAGTGTATGTTGTCAAAATACTTAACTCGGTTTTGATTAAAGTTGTATAGTCTTGAAAATCTTAATTTGTTCCCATGAACTAAGGAAAACAAAAAACATGCCCTTTATTATATTATTGTATTAAAAATAAAAGTGATTCAAGAAAAGGTGACAAAATGATAATTCACTTGCCTCCAACGCTCCCGCCAACCCGTTTCAAAGTCAACATGGAGAAGATAAATCACAGGGGCTACTAGCCCGGATGTTGTGTCTAACACATGGGGAGGACGAACACACTGACTTTATCAAATTTTGACTCTCAGATCTCAGGAGGATAACACTCATACACTAATCATTAGTTCATCCCATGGGATTCAATCATAGTCCACTTTGAAAAATAACAACCTAGACAATCTTTCCCATTCTCCTTTTTATTGTTTCCCTTTTTTTTTCTTGTTTCCCTTTTTGTTCATGGGCTAAAATCGTTTAGGAAATGTTTGAATATGATAGCCAACACATTCTTTGGTTATCTTCTATACATAAGGAAATGATTATTCAGTCATAATGTTTTCATTTTTGAACACTTGCCCTTGGCAAAAGTAATTTCTATAATACAAATACAAATGTACCTGAGAAAGCAACCAATAATAATTTAGATGCTAAATAAAGTTTGAAAAAGCTTCTTGGGAAGTAACTTGTGAAGATCTACCCATATATTTTGTGTGAACAATTCAGTAACTAAAGTGTTTGCTTTCTTTTGGAAAATCACGTGTTCATTAGTTTAGTGTCTCTTAAATTTGATTTATGGCATGCTTAGCTTGCTGCCTAGTATTGATATATTAAAAGCAAATGAATTTTCATGTATAGTTATGTTTGTAGTCCAACATTCTTGGGTAATCCTTCATTAAGAGATCTTCACCGGTTAATTCTCTGAAGCTGTGTCTTAATGTTTAAATGTCTAAAAAACTAAGAAAACGCTCTGCCACTGCCATTATCTCAAGGGCCACGTTAAAGGTATAGACAATGATTATGTACGTGTGTTTCACATAATTTATTAAAATTTGTTGGATATGTTTTTTATTTTTTTATAAGTAAAGGTTGTATATATATCAAGCGCCAAAAATGTAGAAATTGCGGCTTTAGGGGTTATTCATGTTTGATGAAATATTGGATCTAAATATATAAATAATTAAGATCTGTATATATGAAGCTCACGCTCCTATATAATTATCATTCACAAAAAAAATTACGATTTCGTGTCCTATCATTAATGATAAGGCTAAGCGATGGGCTTTTTGCTCTGCTACCACTTTAGTGTTGACCAAAAACTCTAAGCATCATGCGATATATGGATAACCCTGGACGCATGTGGTGTCAATCTTGGATCCTCATAGCTTTATAGTAAGAGTACTATAATAGATACTCTTCTATATCAAACGTTTATTTATACTCGTGTGGCTTTATAACATAGTGTTATAAAATTTTATTAAATTGTTACTGAATGTAAAAAAATAAAAGTAGATTAGTGACACTTTCGGATAATGATGTAGGTTTTTCAATATAACATTAGATTTTTACTTCAATAATAAGTGAATTTAAGAACGTTACGTTGATCGTCTGGATAAGTCTTTATTAGTATTTTCTTATTTATCGTTCATGAAACTAAATCGATTACATTAAAATTAATCGATTCGAATACTTAAATACACAATACCAACTAAAAAAATAGACTATTAACTGATTAAACATTTAAATTAGTTAAATATAAACATATAAAAAAAACTTTATCCCACGGGCAAAAAATTATTATGTCATTTTAATAATATATACGTTTTAGTCCAACTGGGTGGTAGCGCAGTTGGTTAGCGCGTAGGTCTCGTGGCATGAACACGCTGAGGTCGATTGTTCGAGCCTCTCTTACCCCATACACAATATCTTGGTGATGATGATTAATGTGCGATGTTAGGGTTCATCACAACCGTCTGATGATTATCGGATGACAAAGTACTACTGAGCCAAGTTTTTTTCCCCCTTTTTTATTGGTATACAGCCAAACAGTCATTAATTATGTTCTCTCCAGGGTTCCATTTTGCCGCTGTTCAAATAATATTTTTTTAAAAGTAAAAAAACTACTCTTTCTAAAATTAATAAGTATCAGCATTTAAATAAATAATTAAAATACAAATAAATTAAATTAATTATAAATCGTATAGTTAGAAAATAATAAATTATTTATAAATATTGAAAACTTATATACACGGTTTGTTATTAAATATTTCTAGTTGCTATTACTATCACGTATCAAAATTTGAGGACCTTGAAATTCGCGACTCTAGATACAGTAAGATATAATTGACCATGACTAAAAATAAGGTTCTTCATAAGAAGTCCTACATAAAGATTGACCCTTATGTATGATATGATACTGTCTTCGTTGAATTTAAAAGCAAGTCTTGAATTAGAAGAGGTCAACCAACTTATTAGTAAGATTTTATCACTCAACCAACTTTTAAAAGGAAGTCTTACCAGAAGTAATCCAGGAAGACTAAACCAACCTCAATTCATCATGTGTTAATTTATTTAGTAAAGATTGAAAATATTGATCAACGGAAAATGATATTGATATCGCAATAGTTTTTCAAAATCAACCAATTTTATCCAATTCCAATATATATATATATATATATGCATTGGTGTTACAACAAATTACATTGTATATAAAAGATCATCTAATAAATATATCCAACATAAACATAGTTAGTAAAACTCTCGTGGATTGTACTGAAGCCACTTATCTCAATAATGTTTTCAATATATCCTCCTTGTTATCATTCAACAACCCCAGGCATCCGCGACTATGGTGCAGCGATAAAGCGACTAGTCGATATCTTAGACATCCACGATTTGACAATTTGATCCCCAGCTATGGCGTATTTATAGAAATTTTTTCTCCAAATGGGACGCGAACCCTGGGACGCTGGGCTTCTAGACTGTTTACTGCGAGTGCTTCCCGATTTACCCTATTGGTTAGTGGAAAACTTCTGTAGGGCGAGGCTGGTCGCCCGAGGTTGGAAAAACCTCGTTAATCGTTTTGTCCCCGCGGGATGGGCTGATGGTTAATACGTGAGTGTTACCACCAAAAGGTTTGAGGGTCAAATCCTGACAAAGTCAATATGCTCATCCTCTCCACGCGCTAGGCACAGTATCCGGGCTAATAACCCCTATGATTTATCTCCTCCGTGTTGACCCTGAGACGGATTGACGGGAACGCTAGGGACGAACAATTCACATTTTGCCACCAACAACCCCAATGCATAAAGCATCCTAACAGTATTGAACACCATTAATAAAAATAATATCATCATAGCAAGTAGCATCTCGATTTACATTAAGGAGACATCTTAAATAATACATATCCCCACAACCCGAAGGAATAATGTAAAAAATACGGCCGATTAAAAATCTCTGTTTTGTAAGAACGAATTCTCGTGTATTTTGTCTCTAAACACACGTCATTGAAAATTCAGTATATTTTAATTCTCTTGCATGATATTTCTTATTACTTTCCATCCAAGCAACAAACATACGTGCTCTGGTTAATTAGGACCGATCGAGCACAAAATTGATTTAATTTGAATCTGAAAAAATAATATTTTATTCATTCAGAATATAAAAGATAAGACACACAAGGATCTCTGGATTGAATATCAAATTCAAAAATTCTCCATGTAAGATCACACGGTAAAATATATCTACAAACATAATACATGTTAACTTCATTAATATTTTCCTCCAAATTTTTATTAAAATATATCTATAATCGTAGTACATCTTAACTTCATTAATATTTTCCTCTAAAATTTTATCCACTGACGATAAAAAAATAATTCATGCACTTTCAATGTTTTCATCTACCCATGCTAGAACTAAAATGAAAAGATAAATCATAAAAACTACTGATCCAAATAATGAATAACGCATAAAGAAAAATAGACACCTGACTTTACAAGGATTTGAACCCCAGACCTCATAGTGGTAATATCTCATGTGATACTATCAATATATCCTGTGAGGACAAAATCTTATCATCTGATGGTAGCAAAATGTGATTCGCCCATCCCAACACTCCCGCTAACCCGTTCCAGAATCAACACAGAGAAAGCAAATCATGGGGCTACTAGCTCGGATGTTGTGGCTAGCGCGTGGAGAGGATGGATATACTGGCTTTGCCAGTTTTTGACTCCGAGACCTCATGGTGACAGCACAGATAGATTAACTATCAGCCCATCCCATATGGACCAAAATCTTATCATCCGGTAGTAATTAAAATCTTATCATCTGATTAAAATCTTATCATCTGATAAAAATGATTAACGAGGTTAGGTAACGTCGAACCTCGGGTGACCGGCCTGGCCTCACGGAAGTTTCTCACCGGCCGTTAGGGTATATCGGAAAGTGCTCATGGCGGACGATCCAGAAGCCCGACATCCCAGGGGTCATGCCCCAATTAAAAGAAAAATTCCTATAAAATACTTTATGATTAAGGATTGAACCGCGGATGCCTACGATGACAACTAGTCGTCTTTCCGCTATATCATTATCCCGAGAGCTAAAAATCTTATTATTCAGTGGCAAAAGGTGATTTGCTCGCTCCCAACGCCCCCACTAATCCATCCCAGGGCCAACACGGAAAAGATAAATCACGGGGACTACTACCTCGGATGTTGTAGCTAGTGTGTGGGGAGGGCGGATACATATCTTCTTAACATAAAGTCATCACAACAACGGAAAAAAAATCTTATGATCTGGTGGCAAAAGACGATTCGCTCACCCCCAGCGCTCCCGTCAACCCGTCCATAGGCCAATATGGAGAAGATAAATCATGGAGACTACTAGCTCAGATGTTGTGACTAGCACATAGGGAAGACGGGTATATTAGCTTTGCCAAATTTTGATTCTCAAACTTCAAGATGATAATACATACTCACTTGCTAATCATCAGTCCATCCAGTGAGGACTAAAAAAATCTTATTATTTGATGGTGGTAAAAGATAATTTACTCGTCCTGATCATCCTTACAAATTCGTAAAGAGATAAATTACGAAGACTGTTAATTTAAATATTATAATTAATATGCATGGAGAAGACCAATATACTTACTTTCTTAAATTTTAACTGTCAAATTTTATGATCAGTCCGGAAGGCAGACAAGAATTATGCAGTCCGCCCGACTATCATGTCATTGTTTATATGGTTGAACGAATATTTTATAGAACGAAATTGGTTCTCCCTGAAATATATTTGAATATATATGTGGTATTACGTAGTATTTGATGACATCTAGGAGTTGTTTTACCGGGCGTGGATCCTCTAGTCCGTAGATTCCTGGTCCCTCCTTGGACCACATCCGCCTTATAAAAATCCCAATCACGTGTTGATCACATGGCACACAGCGAAGCCAAAAAAAACGCCGCGCTCTCTCTCTCGCGCGAAAACCTCACGCCCTCAGCCTGACGCCCGACGCCACCATCGCCTCCATCTCCTGACTCAAGCAGGCCCCGTCGCCTCCATCGCCGTCATCGCTCGACCCCTGCACCGTAGGCGCCCTCTCTCTCTCGTGAGCGAAAACCTCACACCCTCAGCTCGACGCCTGACGCCCGACGCCTCCATCGCCGCCATCCTCCATCACCGCCATCGCCCGACGCAAGCAGGCGTAGTCCTCTCCATCGCCGCCATCGCCCAACGCCTACAAGTCGCTCCATCGCCCCCGATTCCAGCTTCGCGATTGGGCACGGCGCAGCAATGATTTCCAATCGGGGGGTTCGAAAATCTTCAGGCGCTGAACCCTTCCGTCAAAGGCGTTGTGATCCTAAAGTTTGGGGTTCTGCCGTGCTCCTCTGGAAGAAAAGATGTAAGTTAGTCTTTTTCGCCGATTTTCTTTTGTTCAAAATCTGCTTTGTCTTCAATGTTTTGCTATAATACTTTTTATTAGAAGTATGAAACTGTGTATTGGGTACAATGTAAGTATGCTAACTTCTGTTCAATTTTTTGTTTTTCCATAAATTGGTTTTTTTTACATGATCAAAGTGATTATCATGGAGATGGAGGGTGAATCTACTTTCAATTTTGAAGGAAATGAAAATAGTCGGGAAACGGGCTTTGATGTTATGAATGAAAGTAATAAAATCATATTCAGAATGTAATAAGTTTCATTGTATTGAATTTCCCTATTTAGTCATCTTCCTTTGTTTGTTTTATTGTATAGGCTTGAACATTGAAATAGATTTGGATATACCCCAAATGGGGTTGGAATTTAAGACGAAGAAGATGCATACCAATTTTATTGGGCATATACTAAAAAGGTTGGATTTGACATAAGGAGAGGTAAAATTCACAAGGATCAATCGGGTAAATTACTTGATAAGGTTTTTTATTGTTGTGCCCAAGGTAAAAGAGGAAAAGACAAACGAAATCGTTATGTCAAAGCAAGTCGTGATGAAACAAGGTTTGGTTGTGAGGCTAAAATGAATATTTGTAATCGGAAAAAAAAAATAAATTTACTGTGATGCAATTTGTTAAAGAACATAATCATGTTCTCTCAAGTCCAAACAAAACACACCTCTTTAGAAGTCATAGGAATATATCTTCTTCAGCAACGAGACAGATTGAGATGACAAGTGATGTGGGAATCCCCCCCAAAAGTATCTCATGATCTTATGGCGAGGCAAGTAGGTGGGAGGGAGAATTTAGGATTTATTCCTGAGGATTATAAAAACTATTTGTGATCCAAAAGAACAATGACTACGAGAATTGGGGATACTGGCGGTGTATTGGAGTATCTGTAGAAAATGCAGTTCATAGATCCTAATTTTTTTTATGCTATCCAAGTTGATGAAGATGATTTGATTACTAATATTTTTTGGTCTGATGCTAAAATGAGAGCTGATTATGATATTTTTGGAGATGTTTGCATTAACACAACTTACAAAAAAAAAATGAAGGTCGGCTAATTGCATTGTTTGTAGGTGTTAATCATCATAAATAATCCATACTTTTTGGTGAAACTTTATTATATGATGAAACCAGTTTGACTTTTGAATGGTTATTTGATACATTAACTAGAGCTATGGGTGATAAAAAACCAACTACTATTCTTACCAATCAAGATGCAACAATGGCAAAGGCGTTAGCTTTTGATGGCCTGAAACACATCATCGTTTGTGCATTTGGCACATTTATCAAAATGTTGTCATACATTTGAGTGTAGTTTTTTCTCAGTTTAGGGAGTTTGCTAAAGATTTTGCCTCATGTGTATATGATTTTGATGAAGAGGAGGATTTTATTTCAACATGGAATACGATGTTGACTAAGTATGCACTTGAAGACAATGATTGGTTGAGACGCATGTACAACGTAAAGAAAAAATAGGCTTTAGTATATGGACGGCAAATGTTTTGCGCGGATATGACTACAACTCAAAGAAGTGAGAGTATGAATAGTATTGTGAAAAAGTATGTTACTTATAAACACAAGTTTTTAGACTTCTTCAATCACTTCCAAAGACTCCTTGATGATCGTCGATATGAGGAATTAAAAGCTAATTTCAAATCAAATACAATTGTTCCATATTTAATGTTTCCAATTGAGATTTTAAAGCATGCTAGTGAAATTTATACTCCTGAGGAATATAAGTGTTTTAAACAAGAGTGGTGCTTATCACATGATTATATTCTAGAAATTTGTGAGGATGTTGATACATTTACAAAATATAAAGTTACTCCTCACAAAAAGAGAAACCATCATATAGTTACACTTAATAAGAAGTCTGACAAAATTGTGTGTAGCTGTAGAAAATATGAATTTGCTGGAATTTTGTGTTCTCATATTTGAAAATTTTTATATGGAAAAATATCATGAAGATTCAAAGTGATTATGTATTGAAAAGGTGGACAAGAAAGCAAAAGTTGAATATTTTGGAGTTAATGATTCTATGAACAACAATGCTAGTTTGGAGTCAAAAGTACTTCAAAACATGCGTTACAAAGAGTTATGTGGGTTGAATGTTCAATTGGTTATCAAGGCAGCTGAAAGGGATAGCACCTACATGCTTGTTAAAGATGCTATGTTAAGCTTGTGTAAGATGGTGGATGATAAGTTACAAGTTAATGAATCAAATGCCCAACAATCAAATGTGAGCCAACAATCCTGGGAATTAGATTATAGTGAAGGGATCCCTAGTGGAGTGAAAGGAATTAAAACAAAGAAGAAGACGGTCTCAGATAAGAGATTGAAAGGTGACTTAGAGAGGCTTTCAAGGAAAAGAAAAACAGCGAGAAAAACAAACCAAGCTTCAAAGACGGTAATGGTTTCTACTCCTTAGCTTTCTAATATTTCTTTATTTGGTAATATTTGTTTTTAAATTTGAACAACTAAAATCATTCTAATTTTTTGTATAACCCAGGGTGTAGATGAAACTATTCCCAGCATGGCCAACGTATAATATGATCAGATCAATCATCAAGTTAGTATTTATTTTACTTATGTTAATGTGCAATAATTCATGTTATAATGAACTAAGAATATATTTATTTTCTTATTGTAGTCTATAAATTATGTGCCAACAATTGCTAGCTCTATTGATAGTTTGAGTGTGGCTGAGACTCAATTTCCACCATTATTGCCTTCACAACTTTCTCAGGTGTATATATTTCATACGGTTGACTGTGGCTAGGACTCTTATTTTAGTTTACGTTTGAGTATATACTTAATAATGGTTTACTGTTATGTTATAGGTGAATCAACCATCTCTTCTTAGTTATTTTCCGACGGACAACTTGGAATAATGCTGATGTATAGTGGCAAGTTTTGGTGGAGACTTTGGTGTGCAAATGTTGATTTTGCTCAAAATAGTGAGCTCCTTAGCTTTGGTGGAGACTTTGGTGGCAAGCTTTCGGTCTGATGTGTGAATTACGACAATGTGTTGGAAGTTTTACTGTAATTTGGAAGTTTTACTGTGCCTTTAATTTTCTTTTATCGCACTTCTATTTTTTATTTTCTATCTTTATTTTAAACAGAACAATTTTGATTCTATTACTCAGAACAAAATTTGGAAGTTTTGCAATTTGGTAGTTTTGCCTTTAGTTTTGCTATAATGGTTTATGATAAACGTTCATCAGAACAATTTTGTTTCTATTATTAATAGATATAACCCTCATTTACAATTTTGTTCTCACTTTCTCACTTCTTAGTGTTCAAATATATTTCTTACAAAAGAGAAAAACATTCGCCTTGGTAAGTCATATGTTTACTAAAACAACTTGGTAATTTTGACACTTCTGCGTATCAAGACAGCATAGGTTCGACACTTCTTCGTATCAACAAAGGGCAGAGGCTTTGGAGGGAGTGCTTGAGTTCAGTGCACAATTGCTGGAACAGGAGAGATTCGAAGAGTTGGGAGTTCTGCTGAAACCATTTGGCCTCAAGAAGGTGTCCCCAAGAGAGACAGCTATATGGCTAACAAAGAGCTTTAAAGAAACAACAGTTTATTGATGATTCCCCTTCTGAATATCAAAGTGTGTCTGTTTTCATAGCATAAGTATGCTTGCTCGGTTTCTTAGAACTTCCGAAAAAAACAAAAAATGTAACATACAATAGGTGAGTAGTGTGCCAATTTATCGTTTCCTTGTATCTTTGCCCAATATGTATAGCTTCTCTATTTGTAATCTTAAGTATCTCTTCTTAATTTATCGATATGTACAGTTCAATTTAAGGCATAATCAATGCATAGCTTTAAGCATGAACTCATATGTTGTTGAGGCAATCTGTGGTCCGGAGTGACCAAGTGTTTTGATATTTGGGCAAAGGGTTTAAGTTAGGTTTACCCTTGTGTTCTTATATGTGTATGTTGAGTGTGCAGGTTGCACAGGTTACACATATGGACTTAGCTGGACGGCCTCGGTACGGTGAATGTGGCATGGAGACAAGCTGGAGGCTTGTGTGCACCCGAGGGACCTTGGAGAGCAGGGACGATGAGCTGAGGGGCGCGGACTTAGAGGCATGCGTGAAGGATGGCATGGAGGAGGCAAGCTGAAGGCTTGCGTACATCCGAGGGACGGGAGCCGAAGATGAAGAGGGCGCGAAGGCAATAGTCGAGGCTGCGGTTGAGGAGTCAGTCGAGTCGTGAGGGTGCGAGTGCTGTGTATTGTACTCCAGAAATCCTAGGGTTCGAGTGCGGAGTGGAATGTACTCGGGAAGGGTAACCTTAGGTGTGCGAATAGACCAGTCGACTGCCCTGGGAGGGAGTCGACTAATAAAACTCACAGAATGCTTTCAGGCCTGGACCAGTCGACTGCCCCAGGAGCAGTCGACTGATAACCCCGAAAACTAGGCGTTGGCTAGCAATTAAGGCTAGACCAATCGACTGGTAAATGGGCAGTCGACTGGTGGCGAGGGTTTCAGACTTAGTTCTATTTAAGAGGACTTTGTCTTGGCTGAAAGGTTTGACGAATCTTGTCTTGGTTAAAGGTAAGATAGTAGTCTTTATGCTCAGATGTTTGCTTGGGATTGTGGCGAGGTTTCTCCACCCACAAGGAGCGACGAGGGCTAGCCGGAAGTTATGCAGGGCGTGATCCACCGACGGATTCTAGGATTAGTCCCCGTCCAGGGTGGATACCAAGTAAAAATACTCTGAGTTAGCATTGCTTTCGTGTTTTCATATATTATTTTGTATTACCCCCCCTTCTAGCGTACGGAATCGATCCTATAATTGGTATTAGAGTGAGGACCGCTCTTGATCAGACTAACCGCCGAGGGAGCACACGCTAGAGGAGAAGAAGATTGGAAGAAAAATTTGGGGAAGACATCTACACTCCACCGCCCTACGACCATGAGAATTTCGGGTATTGGAGGGCAAGGATCGAGACGTGGTTCGGAATGGAGTGGGAATGTAGAATGATGCTTAAAGAGCCCTTCGAAGTTCCAAATGACAAGCACGGAAAGAAGCTTCGTCCTAGATATTGGACTAAGGAGCAACAAGAAAAGCTAAGGTCAATGAGAAGGTAATTAGTATTTTGATAAATCTTTTGCCTAATTACATTTTGAGTGGTGTAGGGCATACCAAAATGCATACGAATTATGGAATAAATTGAAAGAAATTCATGAGAGCCTGACATAAGCTCAAGTAGTAGAAGAGCCCGAAGAAGTAAGGTCAATAGTCCAAGAAGACCTAGAGGAGGAAGAAGTGTCAAGTTCTTGAAGTGAAGGGGAGGAACTAAGTGAAAAATCATCAACCTCCTCAAGAGAAGAAGCGGAAGAGGTGACCACCTCAAGGATTGAGGGGGAGGAGAGACCCTCAACCATACCGGAACAAGAGGAAGCATTCACTTCATCCAAGGTTGAAGAAGAAGCTTCTACCTTCACCAAAGCTAAATCAAAAAAGCACATCACATGCTTTGGTTGCAACGAAAAGGGACACAACAAGGATAAGTGTCCGAAAGGTAAAAAGGAGGTAAAATCCAAACTTATTTCAATTCATTTAAATTCTAACAAGGGTTGTAGGAATGAGGAAGCTCAAAAGAAAAGGAAGAAGATTCGATGCTTTACGTGTGGTGAGCTAGGACACTACCACACCAAGTGCCTAAAGAGTGGAGAGCTCAAGAAAATGGAGCACTTAAGAAGATGGGAGAAAGAGGAAAGAAAGAAGAGAAGAAGCTCACAACAAGGAGGGACTACAAGGGTAAGGGAGGTAATTCCTAACCCTAAATTAAAATGCAATTCCAATTTGAGTTCCTCTATGCATAATAAAAATAGAGTTAACTACCCATCCATGCATGCTAGGATTAATGAAAACTGCTTATTTGTGCAAAATCATGATTTTAGATACAATGATAGGAATAGGGTTAACAAGGTAGATCATAATCCTAGGAAAAGCATGCATCATGATAAACCTAAGACTGTTGTACCTAAGGATCACGACATTAATTCCAAAAAGGGAAGGAATGTGCCTAAAAAGGAGGGTAGGTCTAGGAATGTTCAAAGTGGACATGTGAATTCTAGGTTTAGGAACTTAGAAAGAGAAAATCAAGCCTTGAGGGCAAGACTTGACACGTTAGAAAAGGCCCTAGAAAGATTCACGGTTGGATCTAAGGACTTAGACATGGTGTTGGGTAGTATAAAACCCAACTATGATAGATCGGGGTTGGGCTACCGATCTAAGACATCCAAGGCCAACAAAAAGAAATATGCTGGGAAGGCATATGATCATGGCAAGAAGGAGAAGTCCAACGATGGCAAGGGGGTGCCGTCCAAAGAGAAAGAAAATGAATTACCCAAAGACAAGGTGTCTAAGGTTAAGAGGGTTCATTTTGTAGGTCAAGAATCACCGGTGGCACACCGGTGTGGTCTAGTGTGGATTGAGTCACTTAGGGAGGTGGCTAGGGCTAAGAGCTCAAGGGGGAGCTCTAGGAGCCTTTGGGGTCCATGGTAAACGGATCTCAAGAGTTTCTCTCCTAGGAAATTAGGTGAAATGTGCCAAAAAAGGGTTGGAAGACTTGGGTAAGTCTTAATCCTAGGTCTTGGCACATTAAAAGAAGAATTTAAGTAAAAAAGGTGAAAATTGTTGGTGCAAGTTGCATCAATGATGTTCTCCTTTAAGTGTTTTAATGTTTGACAATACACTTAAGTCAGTGATACAATGAACAGATAAAGGGGGAGCAAAAGTGAAGTGACCAAAGCTGAAGAAAAGTCCTAGTTAATCTAGGCATCGAAACCTTAAGACCTAGCGAAGGGCTGCTAGGCACCTAGCGAAGGGCTGCTAGGTATCGAAACCTTAAGACCTAGCGAAGGGCTGCTAGGCACCTAGCGAAGGGCTGCTAGGCACCTAGCGAAGGGATGCTAGGTATCAAAACCCCAAGACCTAGCGAAGGGCTTCTAGGCACCTAGCGAAGGGCTGCTAGGCATAGAAGACCTAGCGAAGGGCTGCTAGGCACCTGGCGAAGGATTGCTAGGGAATGAAGTCTTGGTCCGAGGGACTAAGCAACTTAATTGAGCGATGACTAAGGACAGGAGTAGAGACCGGTCAGGGTTTGGGCGTCTCGAGGTCCGGAAGTATCGGAAACTAAGCAAAAGTCCACCCGAAGGGCTGGGTGGCAACCGTCTCCTGAAAGGAGTAGGTGAAGGGCGAATTCTCGGGGATAGGAACTTGTGCCGGTTCGACCTAGGGTTTCGTGCAAATCCGAAGTCCGAACCAAGTCCTTAAGGCTAACATCATATGTATCTATGCTTTGTGTTTGTGTATCTTCCAGGTATCAAGAACCGAAGACAAAGCAGGTAAACCAGGCAAAAAGTGCTCTTGCAGGCTCTAAGCAGGGCGCCCCCATGCAACCAGGGCGCCCCCAACAGTGGGGGCGCCCCTAGACAGAGCTAAGAAGGGCAGTTTCATGATGCAGTCAAAACAGGTGTCAACCGGGGCGCCCGGAGCGTCCGGGGCGCCCGGATTCGTAGCTGTTTTGCTGTTTCAAAGTCAGAACACAAGATAAGCACTCACGGGGGCGCTCGGAGCGTCCGGGGCGCCCTGGTCAATGATCTTATCACCTGCGGCGAGGTAGGCGCAAGGATAAGGTTTGACCGAGTCTTCCGGGGTGCCCCCAGCGTCCAGGGCGCCCCCAGGAGGCCTATATAAGGGGCTTCGACCCCTCTGCTTCAGACACAACATTCCAGAGCCATTCTGATCATTCCGACCAATGACAACGCGCTAAAGACGAGGCTCTACGACCGGGAGGCTCCAGGAGGAAGTGCGCGGCACTTCGGAGGTCCAGATCGGCTGACGCTTCGACATAAGTTGTTTTGGTTTGATTTACATTCTGCAATTAAGTTTATTTATCCTTTTGCTTGTAAATCAAACTGTAAGACGGGTTTTCTCTGCCTCCGGAAATTCCGGAAAGGAGACTAATAGTGGACTCACGCCGAGTACATAGGCCTTGGACGTACTGACCCAGGGGGGTCGGAAACCAAGTAAATAAATCCCGCGTGTCCTTCTGTATTGCATTTATTTTTCTGTTTTTACTTTTCCGTTGCGCTACTAATATTCTAAGTCTAGAACGAACGAAAGCTTTACGAAGATTTCCGGAAGATTTCGAACGGTCGATATTCACGCCCCCCTCTATCGACGGCACCGGTCCTACAAAAATGAGGTTATAATTGATAAAATTAGGTTTTAATGTGTAAATACCTTGTAATTCAGTGCTAGAAATGAATTATGATCATGTATAAGAGGATACATTAAGGAGAAGTCGAAATTAAAACTTTTGGGAGAAGGTTAAATGATACATTTTAAGAGAAGTTGAGTTTCATGCAATCTTGGGATTTGGAGTACATTTATTTGGAAACATATTTTTCCCAAGTAGGCATAGGCTCCACAAATCTCCCTACAAAATTTCAGATTTCTCGGAGATTTGTAGAATTATTTAGGCATTACTGAAATTGAGTTGAAAAACCTGAAATTCAGGTATCAGTCGACTGCCCTGGGGGTAGTCGACTGGTCTCAGCCCAGAAACTCTCTATTCGATTGGCAGTCGACTGTCATGGGGCAGTCGACTGGTATGTAAGAGTTTGCAAAAGGGGCAGTTTGGATAGTTAGAGAATTAAAATGTGGATTATAGGATATGACTTTGGGTTAAAAGTCTTGATTATGATTCCTTGAATAGAGTGTTACCTCTTGATTTAATAAGGCTTTATTGATATTTTGAAAATCAAGGAAGTTTGATAAGTGATGGACACATATTGAAAGGAAAAGAATTGAGGAACAATTCCTTGTGTAAATTGATAATAGTTAGAATTGGCAAACACAAGGAATCATGAATTGAGTTCAAAATTTATACAAAGTGTTCATCCTTAAGGAAATTACAGAATTGAACCAAAGTCAAGAACATTTGATAATCTTATTCAATACATATTTATCTAGGATAGGGTATATCCTAGCAAATGTGCTTGCAAACTTTTTAAACTTTCTTAAGTTTTGTTGAGTTCTTTTTGGCACTAAGGGAAAGGTTGCTTGGGGCAATCCTTTGACAGTGTCAAAGGGGGAAGAACTCGGGTGTTGGGTTGGGTGTAACTCAACATGGTGTTAGTGGGTTAAGTTGGGTAGAACTTGACCTTAGTAAAATGAAAATTAGGAGAAGACATAGGTTAAGGGAGAGGTTGTCTCCTAGTTGCCTTAATTTTTCATATGAAATTTTTGAGTTTTGTGTCTAACTTGGGAATGGTGATAGATACATGGGTGAATGTTTTTTCCTAAGTGGGTATAGGTACCACAATGTTCTCCACAAAATTTGGGAATTTTTAGAGATTTATGGAATTTCTGGCGCATTTTTGAATTTGGCTAGAAAACTGATATTCAGAGTATCAGTCGACTGCCATGGGGGGCAGTTGACTGCCCAGGGCTGGTTTGTGTATCAGCAGATGGTTTGGTGTCCAAAAGGTGTAAAACAAGTGTATGGGGGTTAGTACACTGTGTTTAGAACCGTTAGGGATTAAAAGAACCGATACTTGGGATATTTTGGGGTCCTTTTGATGTATGGCAAAGGGGGAGAAGTGTTGGGTTTAAGTGGGAAACCAAACACGCCTTTGCGGGAAACCCTAGGTTTAGGGGGAGCTAAGATTAAGGGGGAGCATGGTTGCTCCATTTTTGGCATAAGGGGAACCTTGGAGAGGTTCTTAAAAAGCCTTTGTAAGTCCAATGTAGGGGGAGCTTGGGAGAAACTTTAAAAAGCCTGTTTTGGTGTGAAAATTCCTAACTTGGGAGGTTAGGTGTGTGAAAAGTCCTAACTTGGAAGGTTAGGTGTAGGATGCCTTGGGGATAGGTGTAGGACCGGTGCCGTCGATAGAGGGGGGGTGAATATCGACCGAAACTTGTCGTGGAAACTTCGTAGAAAAACTTGTATGTTCGTTCTTAAACAAGCATTAGTGCAGCGGAAAATAAACAGAACGAAGAAAAACAAAACACAACACAGATTGCACGCGAGATTTTTACTTGGTTCCCGACCCCCCAGGGTCAGTACATCCAAGGCCTATGCACGGGAATGCCTGTCCACTATTGGTCTACTTTCCAGACTTTTCAGAGGCGGAGAAACCCGTCTTACAGTGCAATTATTACAATCACAAATATAGAAAATTAAGTACGGAATAATAAAAGCATACCGAACAAACAAGATCTGAACTCGGCCGATCTGGACCTCCGAAGTGGCGCGCACTTCCTCTTGGAGCCTCCCGGTCGCAGAGCTTCGTCATTAGCGCTTTGTCGTCACTTTGGAAGCTTAGAATCGTATTTGGAAGTCGTGTTTGAAGCTGAGGGGTCGAAGCCCCTTTTATAGGCTTCATACGGGCGCCTATGATGATGGGGCGCCCCTATGGACTTGGTCAAACTCTATCTCCGCGCCGAACTCATCGCAGCTGATAAAACCTTTGACCAGGGCGCCCTGGACCTCCCGGGCGCCTGAATGAAAGTCGTCCCGGGCGCCTGAATGAAAGCTTATCTCTGCTACGAACTCGAAACAGCAAATACAGCTTTCAACTTGGGCGCATGTATCATCCCGGGCGCCTGAATGGAAGTCTATTCTGCCTTCTTCACAAAACTGCTATTTTGTTCTTTGAGCCAGGCGCCCCTATTGATGGGGGCGCCTGGATGCTGTTGGGTGCCCCTATTGATGGGGGTGCCTGGCCTCTTAGTTTCCAGCCCAGTTTGCTTGCTTTGTCTTCCATTCTTGAAACCTGCAAGATACATAAATACAAGGCAAACATACACGCATTCTTAACCTTAAGGACTTTGTTATGACTTCAGATTTTCATGAAACCCTAGGTCGAACCGACGCAAGTTCCCACCCCCAAGAACGCGTCTTTCACCTACTCCATTTAGGAGACGGTTGCCACTCCGTCCTTCGGGTGGACTTTTGCTTAGCCTCCAATACTCTCGGATCTCGAGACGTACGAACCCTGACCCGTCTCTACTTCTGTTCTTAGTCATCGCTCAGCTAAGTTGCTCAGTCCCTCAGACCAAGATTTCGTGCCCAAACCCTAAGTCCAAGACTTCGGTGCCCAACCCTCGGCCAGGTCTTCGTGCCCAATTCCTCGAACCAGGTCTTCGGTGCCCAACCCTCGGCCAGGACTTCTTGCCTAGTCCTCGACCAGGACTTCGTGCCCACCTTCCGAGCAGGTCTTCGGTGCCCAGCCCTTTGCCAGGACTTAGTGCCCAATCCATGATCAGGACTTAGTGCCCAATTCTTCGAACCAGGACTTATTGCCTAGGTTAATCTAGGACTTTGGTTCACTTTGGTTACTCCTCTCTTAACTCCCCTTCTTTTGTTCAATGTATCACTGACTTAAGTATATTGTCAAATATTAAAACACTTAAAGGAGGACATCACTGATGCATCTTGCACCAACAATAGGATCCATGCATTACATATGCATTGGCAGTGTAAGTCCAAGATGGAGTCTTGGCAACGTAAGTCCAGTTGTTTATTTTAGCATGGTTTTTGCTATTGACTACAATTTTACTTTCCCTAACTTAAACGTATTGCCAAACATTAAAAAGGGGGAGATTGTTGAGGCAATCTGTGGTCCGGAGTGACCAAGTATTTTGATGTTTGGGCAAAGGGTTTAAGTTAGGTTTACCCTTGTGTTCTTATATGTGTATGTTGAGTGTGCAGGTTGTACAAGTTACACATATGGACTTGGCTGGATGGCCTCAGTACGGTGAAGGGTGGTATGGAGACAAGATGGAGGCTTGTGTGCACCCGAGGGACCTTGGAGAGCAGGGACGATGAGCTGAGGGCATGGACTTCGAGGCGTGCGTGAAGGATGGCATGGAGGCAAGTTGGAGGCTTGCGTGCATCCGAGGGACGGGAGCCGAAGATGAAGAGGGCGCGAAGGCAATAGTCGAGGCTGCGGATGAGGAGTCAGTCGAGTCGTGAGGGTACGAGTGCTGTGTGATTGTACTCGGGAAATCCTAGGGTTCGAGTGCGGAGTGGAATGTACTCGGGAAGGGTAACCTTAGGTGTGCGAGTAGACCAGTCGACTACCCCAGGAGCAGTCGACTGGTAACCCCGAAAACTAGCGTTGGCTAGCAATTAAGGCTAGACCAGTCGACTGGTAAATGGGTAGTCGATTGGTGGCGAGGGTTTCAGACTTAGTTCTATTTAAGAGGACTTCGTTTTGGCTGAAAGGTTTGACGAATCTTGTCTTGGTTAAAGGCAAGATAGTAGTCTTTGTGCTCAGAGGTTTGCTTGGGATTGTGGCGAGGTTTCTCCACCCACAAGGAGTGACGAGGGCTAGCCGGAGGTTATCCGGAGCTTGATCCACCGACAGATTCTTGTTTTAGTCACCCGTACGAGGTGGATACCAAGTAAAAATACTCTGAGTTAGCATTGCTTTCGTGTTTTCATATATTATTTTGTATTACGCTAACATCTTTGTAGAGAATTCAACAAAGAAACGCTATTCATCCCACTCCCCCTCTAGCGTACGGAATCGATCCTACATATGTATCGTTTGCTGCTGCCTCGTAGAGTATTCTAATCATGGAGTTACCTTTTGCGCTTGACAATATCAATTATATGAGGTAAGATATGATGGCCAAAACCTATTCAGAATCCTAAATTGTGATGATGGTCACATTCATTTCTAACTATAGTTTTTCAGTTGATACAAAAATAGCATGCTCTACATAAATAAGTTAACTTAGAAAATGAAGAACTCATAAGCATAACTTTTTACTAGTGGAATAAAAAAAGATAACAAAGAAACATTTTTTGTTTTGTTTTCTTTTGTTCTTGGAACAAAGAACAAATCAAACAGTCATCATCATTCTCACAAATTCTTCATAATTGACTTGTCCATCTCCATCCAAGTCTGACTCCTTGATCATCTTCTCCACCTCCTCATCAGTCAACTTCTCCCCCAGGTTGATCAACACATTCCTCAACTGCACCACTACCAGATGCAAGTCAAACACATAATTTTTCTGATCGTGTTCTTCTCAGACACTAAAATTTCACACTGAAACAAACTCACCTCAGTGGCCGAGATGAACCCATTCTGATCCTTATCGAACACCTTGAAGGCCTCCTTCAGCTCCTCCTCCACATTGGTCTCCTGCAACAAACCAAAAAAGCTTCAACTTTTTCACCTACTGCACAGTAAACAAAAACCATGCAAGAGGGCATTTTACCTTCACTTTTCTGGACATCAGGTTCTGGAACTCCCCAAACTCAATGCTCCCGTTTCCATCGGCATCGACTTCCTGAACCATCTCCTGTAGCTCCTCCTCGCTCGGGTTCTGCCCCAGTGACTTGATCACGGTGCCGAGCTCCTCCGGCATTATGCAGCTTGAGCAGAATAGTCTGTCTTCGCTTCACATAAGAAAGCACAAAGGGAGAAACTTGAAAGAAGAAAGGAGAAGTAGACCATCTCCGTCCTTGTGGAAGAGGCAGAAAGCCTCGCGGAACTCGGTGACTTGCTCCTCCGAGAGAAGATCCATCAATGCAGCGGCGAAGGGATGAGGGGAGGCGTGGGCACATCGGGTGGCACTTTATAGGCGGAGGGAGGTTGGAGGCAGAGAGGACAACAAGAGCAGGAAGGGGACCCAGAAGAACCCTACCCGATGGAGACGTTGGGCGATGGAGGCGGCGGCGATGCCTGCTTGTGTCGGGGGCGATGGAACGACTCGTAGGCGTCGGGCGATGGAAGGTTAGGGTTTTTACGGTTTCGGCGATGGAGGCGATGGCTGCGGCGGGGCGATGGTGAGGTTTTCGTGCGCGAGAGAGAGAGCGCGGCGTTTTTTTGGCTTAGCTGTGTGTCACGTGATCAGCACGTGATTGGGGTTTTTATAAGACGGATGTGGTCCAGGGAGGGACAGGAATCTACGGGCCCCGTGTTTTACCGACACTTCAATATGATTTTGGAATATGTGGAGTTGACTTGTCCACGACGTGAAAATATAAATTAAATATTAATAATTTTTAAATAATTATTCGTTTTTTGAAACTCACAAAATATTTTGCATATTTTTATTTGACATTAATTTTTTTCACAAATTTCTAATGAGGTAATACTAAATAGTCAAAATTTAACTTGTCAGAAAAAATAAAAAAAATAAAAATTTTAATTTAATATCTTTTTTAATTTTAACATTTCTTATTTATTTTTCTATTAAATTTTATTATTTTGTATTTATTTCATATTAAATTGTATTCTTTCTCATTTATTGTTATATTAAATTAATTTTTTAACTTATAAAAATATATAAATCTATTATAAATTTTTTTTATAATTTTTAATATCATTATTAAAAATATCTAATCCAATTATATTTTTTCTTATTTATTACGTATTAAATTATATTTTTTCATACTTATTTTTTATTAAATTATTTTTTATTTATTTATAAAAATATATTTTGGATGACAGATTTTGACCATCCAATTTTACTGTTTCTAACCATTAGCATTGTTCATGTATTTAATCTTTTTTTTCTTAAGTTGACTTTGTTTCGTTTTATTTTCTTATTAATTAATTAAGTGGTTGTTTTCCACTTAAATAATTTTTGTGTATTGAAATATCTAACTATCTCGAAGACTTAAAAAAATCAATTAGATGGTAATTTTTATACTAGGAGACTACTCTATCTGTCTTTGAACAGTGATTTAGGATAAATCCTCGGTCTCATGATCTTCTCTGTCCCGTATTTCATAATCGTCAGTGATGACTGACGATTCATCCATCGACGATCAGACACCACTTGCAATCCCCGAACCAAACTATACTCTGGGAGTATAGTAAATCCATTGAGGATCATCATATATAATTGTGTTCCTGTCGTATTCACCGTCAAATCCGACGAGATCGCAATTGCAGCGATCTCGACCGGGAGGGATGAATCTAGAATTGTAGATTTGGAAGACTACATATTCAGTAACATAAATAATTATTATAATAATGACTAAAAAATAATTATTATAATAATGACCGCCCAATCTTTATATAATAAATATTTATATGAAATTTGAAAAATATATGAAAGAATTTTTTTTATTTTAAATTTAGTCAAGGATTTGAACCCTAGATTTCTATTAAAACAAAAACTATATATATTTACCATTACAATTACATCAATTATAAATATTTATTTTAAAAAAAGTCAAATATTATATATACTATGAAAATAAAAAAATTTAATATTAAACGTAGCATTTGATTCAGGACGACGATCGAAAATTTGATCCATTTGATTCAGGACGACGATAGGAAATTGTCGGTGATGTCCGATCGATATCTGATAAATCGTCTATCATCACCGACGATTGTAAAACATGAGAATAAAAAAAAGTTGAGACATCGGATCTCATCTGTTAAATCATGATTCTACAGTTTCAATGTATTTGCTAGTCTCGAAATAGATAACATATCGCGATTCTATAGTTTCAATGTATTTCCTAGTTTTGAAATAGTTAGCATTTAGAGCTACGAAGATAATAAGAAACAATAAATTCTGAGAAAGTATTCAATTCAAAATTAAACTATTGCACAAATTAAGTCCGGCAAAAGCAATATCATCATTTAAATTCGAAAAAAAAATCCCATAATTAAAAGCAAAATAAATATTTCAGATATCAAAAAGTTTAATACCTAAAAAAATTTGCAATGATATAAACTTTCATATTTCAATCTTTCTCCTACTTGATCACTGCCTTCTATTTGTTATCCGGTGTAGTAGATGAGAGCTCATCAATGATTTAGAGGAGTTGAGACTTCATCTTCAGAAGAAATAACAAAGTGAAAGCAACTTATAATCAATCTAATATTATTTCATATAGAAGATTTTAAAATCTTGATTTTTACCTCTTTAAGGCAAGGTTCGTAGAATCGCGATCCTACACAGGATCGATTTGGGGTCAGGATCGGATCGGTCAGGATCGGATCGTAAAATCGTACGATCCTATCAAAAACCCTTAAAATGAAAAAATATACAATTTTTATTAACACTATAATAAAAATAATCACGTTTAACTTCAAGAATATTCTATTTATTACAAGATGATCCAATTTAATTGTCAACTTATTAGATAATAGACATCTAAAGACTCATCATTTTAGAAAAAAAATATAACATAATATTATTAATCAAAAACTAACTAAAAAATAATTAAATAGATATTTAAATAATCTTAAAACACTAACACTAACGATGTAAAAGATAAAAAAAATAATAAAAAAGATTAATAATCTTCTGGGCCTCTGAAAAGGCTTTAAACAATATTTTTTGGGATTCAATCTTAAAACTAACTTGTAGATCTTTGAACGAGTTTCAATTTGATATATTATAGGTCACGTGGTTCAATCCGAGTCAAAAGTTATGACCTCTTAAAGCTTTCATCGATCCTGTTCCGATTCTGTTCCGATCCTGTCCGATCCTATACGATCCTGTCCGATTCTGTCCGATCCTACCGATCCTGCTGCGATCCTGCTACAAAAAACGATTCTGCGCGATTCTGGATCGTTTTCTGCCGTAGGATCGTAGGATCGTACGATCCTACGATCCAGGATCGCGATTCTGCAAACTATGCTTTAAGGCATCCATTTCCTGCATTGTTCAATTTTAAAAATACATCAAATTCCTACGTAAATAAACAATGTTAGCAAAGCAGGGTTGAAAATTAAATGAAGAAATAAAGAAATCCAAATAAAAAAAATATCCTCCACCTGACTTTCAAAAAATCATCTAAGTATTTTTTTTTAAAATGGTAAAAGATGATTCGTTTATCGCTAACAATCAATTTTATGATTAATACGGAAAAAATAAATTATGAGAGTTACTAGCCCAAATAATAAAATAAAATTGACTACTAGTAATATAAAATGGTAGAAATGTGACCTATTTCAGATAAAATAGTGAATTATAGATAGTAATACATTATGTATAGATTAAGTTGTCTAATGAAACATAGAGTAAAATATCAATTAGACCTCAATATTTTTAGAAACTTACTCTATAGTCCTAAAAAATTGAAGTCTTTTGAAAGTTCTTCCAAAATTATTTGAGTAGATGAGGCTCAAATAGTACTGATTGTTTGTCGCCGTCGGTGAGTATTGCCACCGGAGAGGATGCAATCTGATATAATATCGTCGAGGCTAGTGTTCAATACTATCTCCGTAAAATGATATTGCTCCGCTTAGGTGCTTACGGATAGCAGCAATTCGTTTCCAAGATACAACGACGATGTCTCGGAATAGTAGCACTTCAAATTCCGAGAACGGCGAACCCTCTCGTAAGTTTTTTGGACTCCGGATGCAGAAGATGGAATGGATGCAAGGTTGATTAGGCTTGAGTGAGTTTGAGTGATTTTTGTGTTGGTGCAGATTGCACTCAAGTCAAACCTGTGTTTTGATATTGGCAAAAGGGTTCAAAAGTTAAGGGTTAATTGTTGTTTAACAAGGTTCTTGAATGTACAGGAAAAGCCCTAGCAAAGGAATGCTAGGCACTGGCGAAGGACTGCCAGAATGGACGAGCCCTAGCGAAGGAATGCTAGGCACTGGCGAAGGGCTGCCAGAAGAAAAGACCTAGCGAAAGGCTGCTAGGCACCAAGCGAAGGGCAGCTTGGTAACTCAAAGACCTGGCGAAGGACTGCCGGGCAAAAGTCCAACTGGAGGATCCGGTTGGCACCAGGTAAATTCTCCCGAGAGGAGTAGGTGAGGACGCGTTCCCCTTGAGGGAACATTAGGCGTCGGTTCGACCTAGGGCTCCATTTTGGAGACCAAAGTCAGAACCAAGACCGCTAAGGCTGTATAAAATAATAATATAATTGTTATTTGGACTAACCCTGGATGCAGGATCGAAGGACTGAGTATTTGCAGCTCAGAGAGCCTCAAAGGAGTGAGGTAGAAGCTGAGCAGGGCGCCCCGGACGATCCGGGCGCCCCCAAGGTCAACCCAAGTCTGTAAGAACCTCAACGCGCTTCGCCCCGCTTGTCGCGGGCGCCCCGCGTGTCGCGGGCGCCCCCACTGCCAGCTGCCGAAGCGCATCCCTGCGAACGCGCTTCGCCCCGCT
>JAGFNQ010002488.1:130108-192611 GCA_024364735.1 Boesenbergia rotunda
TCTCATGGTTGGTTCCGTTTCGGCCATGGACACCATCTTGGATTCATGAGTGTTTCATTGAAGCGGCATTTCTTCACACTCACATAGGCGACACATCTATCAAGAGTATCCTACCATACTCTACCTTATAAAGGTATAGAAGTCATTAAAAGCATAAGCCTAACCTCACTATATAGTAGGACATCATTTATTCATCCTAGGATTGGGATAATATATTTCGTGTGATATAACACAACTTTTGTAACTTCGTTGTCCCATTGAACCAAGATTTTGGGATCTCCAGTCAACAAGGTTGGGTTACCGTTACAGTCATTTTAGTTGTAGATTTTTAATCTCATTCCTCTTGACGAGCAGTATACTTGATCTCGATTTAGCCCCTTCGTAAGAGGATCTGCCAAATTATCTTTGGACTTTACATAATTGATTGCAATCACTCCATTCGAGATCAACTGCCTAATGGTATTATGTCTACGACGTATATGTCGTGACTTACCATTATACATACTACTCTGCGTCCTTCCAATCACCGATTTACTATCACAATGTATAAGTACGGCGTGCACAGGTTATGTCCAGCTCGGAATATCTTCCAAGAAATTCCGCAACCATTCAGCTTCTTCAGATGCTTTGTCTAGTGCTATAAACTTGAATTCCATTATTGACCGAGCAATGCACGTTTGCTTAGTGGATTTCCAAGATAATGCTCCCCCACCAATCGTGAATACATATCCACTAGTGGATTTAGAATCTTTTGTATCTGATATCCAATTAGCATCACAATATCCCTCTAAGACAGCGGGATATTTTCCGTAATGTAATCTGTAGTTCATAGTATATTTCAAATATCTAAGAACTCGCATCAATGCTTTCCAATAGGTGTCGTTTGGATTACTCGTACACCGACTTAGCTTGTTGACCGCACAGGCAATATCCGGACGTGTGCAGTTTGTGAGATACATCAAACTGCCTATTATCCAAGAATATTCCAATTGCGATATAGGCTCACATTGGTTTTTCGCTAAGTGTTAACTTAGATCCATAGATGTTTTCACTGTAGAGAGATCGTACGCATTGAACTTCTTTAACACCGACTCTACATAGTGGGATTGTGTCAAAACTATCCCCTCAGATGTTTTGAGAATTTTAATTCCCAATATAACTTCTGCTCGACCCATATCTTTTATATCAAAATTCTTGGTCAACATTTCCTTTGTATTCGTGATTATCTCATGATTACTACCTATTATAAGCATATCGTCTACGTATAGACAGACGATTACATAGTCATTAGGCGTGTTTTTGACATAAATGCATTTGTCACATTCATTTATTTTGAACTCGTTTGACAGGATTATTTTGTCAAATTTTTCGTGCCATTGTTTAGGCGCTTGTTTAAGTCCATACATCGACTTAACATGTTGACACACCTTTTCCTCTTTTCCTGGAACTACGAACCTCTCAGGTTGCTCCATATAGATTTCTTCTTCCAACTCACCATTTAAGAATGCAGTCTTAACATCCATTTGATGTATTTCAAGGTCATACAATGCTGTGATAGCTATCAGCACTCGTATAGACGTAATCTTTGTCACTGGTGAGTAGGTATCGAAGTAATCAAGGTCTTCCTTTTGCTTATACCCTTTGGCTACAAGTCTAGCCTTATACTTGTCAATCGATCCATCAGCTTTATACTTGCGTTTTAGTATCCACTTACATCCTAATGGTTTAGAACCAGAAGGAAGGTCCACTAATTCCCAAATATGGTTATTCATGATGGACTCGATTTCACTATTGACAGCTTCTTTCCATAATGTGGCATCGGGACTAGAGAGAGCTTCGTTCAATGTGTTGGTGTAAGTTGCATCAGTAAAGGTAAAACGAATTTAAGTACGTCTATAGCATTGGAACTATTGCATATGGATTTGTTTGATAGTAGCAAGCATGTTTCCTTGAATGATAGTAGTTATTGTTTAGTCGTAATAGATGACTTCACTAGATACACTTGGGTGTTTTTCTTGAAGCATAAGGATCATACCTTAGAAACTTTGATTGCTTTTTGTAAAAGAGCAAAAAATGAGAAAAATCTGAAAATCAATAGATTAAGAAGTGATCATGGAGGTGAATTTGAAAATGAAAGATTTGAAAATTTTTGCTCACAAAATGAATATAAGCATGAATTCTTTACCCCTAGGGCACCACAACAAAATGGGATGGTTGAGAGAAAGAATAGAGTTTTACAAGAGGCCGCTAGGAGTATGTTAAATAAATATTCACTTCATAGTTTTCTATGGGTCGAAGCAATTAATACGGCATGTTATGTGCAAAATAGGACTTTCATACATAGGTTTTTGAACAAAACACCTCATGAGTTATGGTTTGGTAAACCTCCTACAATAAAACATCTTAGAGTGTTTGGATGTAAAGTATATATTTTAAACACCAAAGATCATTTAGGAAAATTTTCCGCCAAGGCGGATGAAGGTATTCTTGTAGGGTATTCCACTCATAGCAAAGTCTATAGAGTTTACAATAAGAGATCCAAAATAGTTGAAGAGTCTTTAAATGTGATTTTTGAAGAAAATCCAAGCTCAAGTTCAAATAAAGCAATAGAGGAGGAAGTACAATTTGAATTGGATAAATTGACATTAGAGGAGGAAAATAATTTTGAGAAAGAAGAAAGTGAAACGGAAGGTATTGTTGAGTTACCACTTGAGCATGTAATCACTACAACTCAAGAACCTAGATCCACAAGGACAAGTACAAACCATCCCTTGGAGCAAGTAGTGGGTGACATTACACATGAGGTACGAACTCGATCTTATTTTCGAAATGAAGGGAGTCAAGTGGCTCTAATTTTACAAATTGAGCCAAAAGCCGTAGGTGATGCATTGCTTGATCCCGATTGAATTTTGGCAATGCAAGATGAATTATCTTAATTTGAGAGAAGTCAAGTTTGGGAGTTAGTTCCTAGAACCAAAGGAAAATCAATTATTGATACAAAATGGGTTTTTAGGAACAAACTTGACGATAAAGGAATGGTTGTGAGAAATAAAGCTAGATTGGTCGCTAGAGGCTTTAATCAAGTCGAAGGATTGGACTATGATGAAACTTATGCACCGGTAGCTCGGTTAGAGTCTATTTGGATGATGTTGGCATTTATCGCTCATAAATGAATTAAGTTATATCAAATGGATGCAAAATCAGCATTTTTAAATGATTTTATCAAAGAAGAAGTATATGTTGAGCAACCTCCGGGATTTGAAGATTTAGAATTTTCAAACCATGTGTACAAGCTTAAGAAGACATTGTATGGACTAAAACAAGCACCTCGTGCTTGGTATGAACGATTGTTAACATTTTTAGTGTCAAAAGGTTTTCATAGAGGAAAAATTGGTCCTACATTATTTTTAAAGACTAGTGGGGAAGATATCTTTGTGGCCCAAGTCTATGTAGATGATATTATTTGTGGATCCACAAATACAGACTATCTAAATGAATTCATAAATCACATGGAAAGTGAATTTGAAATGAGTGTAGTTGGTGAATTAACATTTTTCTTAGGTTTACAAATTAAACAAACAAAAGATGACATATATATTCATCAATCCAAATATGTAAAAGAAATCATTAAGAAATTTGGGATGGAAAGTGCAAAAGAAATATCTACCCCTATGACAACTAGCACTAAGTTAGACAATGATATTGAAGATAAAGAAGTTGATCCCAAAATGTATCATAGTGCCATAGGTAGTCTCCTCTATCTCACGGCTAGTAGACCCGACATATTGTTTGCCGTGGGTATGTGTGCAAGGTATCAAGCTTATGCCAAGGAATCACATCTATGTGCAATCAAACGGATCCTTCGCTATCTTAAAGGGACTCAAAGGGTGGGTTTGTGGTACCCTAGAACCGAAACGTTTGATCTTGTAGGATACTCCGATTCAGATTACGCGCGGGTGTAAATTGGATCGGAAAAGCACTAGTGGTGGATGCCAATTTTTGGGATCTTCCTTGGTGAGTTGGTCAAGTAGAAAACAACATTGTGTAGTACTCTCCACAACGAAGCCGAATATATAGCTATGGGTGAATGTGCGTCACAATTATTATGGATGACTCATACCTTGGAAGATTATAAACTCATCTATAAAAATGTGCAAGTTTTTTGTCACAATGTGAGTACCATAAACTTGACAAAAAAATCCGGTTCATCATTCACGAATCAAGCATTTTGAAATTAAACATCATTTTATTAGAGATCATGTGTCTAGTGGGGATATTGTTCTTAAATATGTTGAGTCAAAATCAAATTTTGCGGATCTTTTCACCAAACCTCTTTCGGAATCTGAATTTAGTTACTTGCGAAGAGAATTAGGAATGTGTCATATTGAATAATCCTCCATGATCACTTTAAGATACTCAACTCACTTGCCTTAATATACATCTGACAAGAACATAGAACTTCCCTTGCTTGTGCCTTTCTAGATGGGAGTGAGATGTTAGGGTTCATTCTCTTGTTCATAATGATTGTTATGATGTATTACTTTGAGCAAGAAGATGAAAAATTCACCATAAATCATTTACTTGATCAATCATGGGGAAGACTAGTACGTCGTTAATGTGTACTTAGTCCGAAGATTATGATTGGATATTTTAAGGAAAGAAACTAATATCCAAGTCTTTGGAGACTATGTGATCTTGCTTGAGCTCTTAGGAATTAGAGAATGCCACGATTCAGTCCAATTCTAGACATTTATCAGTTATTCCAATCGATTGATTACAGTTATCAATCGATTGGTGGGTCTGTATCTTTCGGTAGAACCTCTTTGAATCGATTCCCTAATCGATTCAAGCATTTTCTCTCGGGCACAGAATGCTTCTTAATCGATCATTTGATCGATTAAGACCGGTCGTAATCGATCGGTTAATCGATTACTCACTCCCGCAATCGATCATATTTTGATTACACACTCCTGTGATCGATCAAATGGATCGATTCAACAAGGTCGTAATCTATTTCTTAATCGATTACGAGCATTAAAGTGTTTCACCTAACCTGTCCTGCCACTCGCCTCATGCCCTAAAAGCGTCCGCCGTCCCGAAATCTTCCCAAAGCTTCTCTCCCGCATGCTCCCACTCTAAAACCCTAGCCATTTTCTTTCCTTCCTCCGCGTGCCTCCTCTTCTCTCGAAGCTCTCCGCGTGCCTCCTCTTCTGTCGCAACTCACGGTCGCTGCCCTCTCGCGATTCGCAGGCGCTCGGTTCCCTTGTGCGCCACTTCTTCGCTTGTTCCAGCGTTTTCTTCACCGATGGCGCCAAAGTAAACCCTAACCTCACTTCTTCTTCTTTTCCTTACTTATTTGTCTTGGGTTTTTGGCTAATCCAGTTTTTTGTTTCTTGTGTTCCTTTGGTTGTGTTATCTTCCATCAACTGCATGCATTCATCATGTCATCTTGTGCATCCCTTACCCTAACCCTAAACTCACGATTGCCTGTCTGTGTGTATTCACATTGCATTCATCTCTTGGGTTTCATTTGGTTGTTCATCATAGAAAGAAACCGAGGGCAGATGAGACAGGTGCCGGGTCTTCTCGCCCTCTACCCCCTTCGGATGCCCGTTTTTCGAATGCCGCTTATCAACAGGCATTTGGTAAAAATATATTCAAACTAATAGCCCCTAGATCACTTGACCGTCAATTCTTTCACGATCATTGTTTCGAGGTGTTTAGGATCATTGAAACCCATAAACTTGAGTCTATTGTCTATTGTGAACGAGGAGTCAATTTAAGTTTGGTTTCCGAGTTTTACAACAACCTACACACCACGGATGGAGTGAATTATAAAACTCGGGTGGCCAAACAGAATTTAGATTTTAGTTATAAGGTTCTTTAGGAGTTCCTTGCATGTCGTCCTTCTACCGATAGCTTTGTCTTTTTCCCTACAATTCCTGAGCTTCTACCTCCACCGTTAAGCATATTTCCATCGACTCCATGTATCAACATTTCTTTCATCGTCCGCGTCCAGATGACCCTTATGCTAATCTTACCACTTTTCCTGCTCTTGAGCTCTTCGCTGCGGATTATGCTCTTTATAAAGTCGTAATAAACTGTATTTTGCCTATTGTGTCTCGGGTCTTGGCGACCATCAGACCCTCTCAGTTTTTCTTGACTTATGCTCTTCAACAGGGTCTTGATGTCAATATTCCACTAAACATATTTCATTCCATTGTCCATTTCACTCAGCCTGTGCATGGTACCGTTCATATGCCCTTTGGCCATATCATTATAGAGTGGCTTGCCTCCATGCGGATTGACGTCTCCCGGGGGAAGTTGGAGCCCATGACCGTCAAATATTCCTGAATTTTAGCATGTTCTTTCTCCAAGTTCGAGATGACAGGCGATTTTGGCGCCATTAGATGGATTGACGGTCGCCAAGTCAGAGAGGGGTCGTGAGCATGACCTGGACCTGGGCCCGCTGCTGCAGCTGCTCCTGAGGATGACGAGGAGGAGGACCTTCGGGCTAGGGTCCTTGCTTTTGAGGAGAACGTGGACACCCGTCTTGAGGAGATGCGGTTGGAGGGCGACCTTCGTCACTTTGAGGTGCAGACACGCCTCATAGCCATTGAGCGCACCCGGCTGGAGATGCGCGATATACTTTGCTCCTGGATGCGCGGCCAGCCTCCTCCTCCATCGTCTTCTGATGCTCCACCTTCGGCGGTTGGCACCACTTCGGGGGGTTCTGGTCTTCCCGATGTTGCAGAGACCCCGACTGCGGATCCTGCTTCTGACCTAGTAGAGTTCTTCTTTCAGCTATGACTTATGTATTCCTTTCTTAGTTGGTTTGTTTTTGTTGGTAGTTTCCTGTCATGTACTTTGTCTATGGATAATGTCAACATTTGATGGTTGTATGCTATGTTCACATCTTATGCTTTATTTGCGTATGGTTAAGTTTTGCGTCAAAATTATGTTGGTGCAGGAAGCACCATATCAAATCTTATTTTGATATTGACAAAGGATTCAAAGTTAAGTACTATTTGTGATTTAATAAAGTTACTCAAGTGTGCAGGAAAGTCCTAGTTGATCTAGCCGAAGGCTGGGCATCTAAGACCTGACCAAGGGTTGGGCACTAAGACCTGGCCGAGGGCTGGGTACCGAAGACCTGGTTCGAGGAATTGGGCACTAAGACCTGGCCGGGGGCAGGGCACCGAAGACCTGCTCGGAAGGTGGGCACTAAGACCTGGTCGCGGATTGGACACGAAGACCTGGTGAGTAAAGCTGGGCAAAAGTCCAACCGGAGGAGTCGGTTGGCAAAAGGTAAATTCTCCTGAGAGGAGTAGGTGAGGACGCGTTCCCCGTAGAGGGAACATTAGGCGTCGGCTCGACCTAGGGTTCCATTTGGGAGACCCGAAGTCAGAACCAAGACAGCTACGGTTGTAAAAAAATTAACTAACATTCTTGCCTTGTTTGTTGTTGAACTAACCTTGAATGCAGGAACCAAAGGAATGTGTTTTTGTAGCTCAGATCGCCCCAAAGGAGAGGGGCAGCAGCTGGGCTAGGCGCCCGGGAGGTCCCGGGCGCCCAAGGTCAAAGCCAAACGAACAGCTAAGCAAGAATCGCTTCGGAAACTTATTGGGACAGGCGCCCTCAAGCTCCCGGGCACCCTGATGGTCTCGGGCGCCCCGGATGTCTCGAGCGCCCTGGATCCAAGCCAACTAGTGATCGAAGCGAAATCAGCCACGAAGCTAAGCAGCCCAAGTCAACCGGGGCGCCCCCGTCAGCTCTGAGGCCGATTCTGGAGGGATAAGCGCTGACCGAGCTGCGGATGAGGTTTCTCGGATCCGTAGGCACGTGTCAGGCGCCCCCAGGAGCAGTATAAATGGGGCTCGACCCCTAAGGCTTCAACATCACTTTTTCCAACGCCTCTACTCTCTTCGTTCAAGCGCTCTGCTCCGGAAAACTCTGTTCTCGACATTCTAGCGCCGACGACGACCCTCCGCTCCGAAGTACGATCCACACCGGGCGTCGGTAACGAAGAGTACATTTGTTTAGTTACTGCACTCATATTGTAATAATTTCTGTAACCTTTTTGCGCTACTATAGAATTGCCCACAGTAAACGGTCAAGGACAGTGGGCCTTGGAGTAGGAGCCGAACGCGACTCTGAATCAAGTAAAACCACTCATATTGTTTAAATTCCGCTGTGTACTTTCTCTTTTTAATCCGAAACATTTTCACGATATTCACCCCCCCCTCTATCGTGTTTACTCGATCCAACAAATTACTTGCTTGTGTGATTTTCTATCTTGTATATTGCTTACATTGAGGGGGGGGGGGGGGGGGGGGGGGCTCTTCTATATTTCTTTATCATTTTTGATATTTGGCAAAGAGGGAGACTTGCAGATATTTAAGTTTATATTCAAGATTATGCTTGAAATGACTTCATTATATGATTATTGAATTAATATTGTTGATATTATGTTGAAAGTTAGCTTAAACTTAAATAGATTGTTAAACATCAAAAAGGGGGAGATTGTAAATGCAATCATGGCCTAAATGAGAAGTTTTGATGATTGACAGTTGTTTAAGTTTAAGCTAATACATTGGATCTAACATTGAGGTTTAGTGTGCAGTAATGCAAGAAGTCCAAGGAATAGTCGGGGACCAGATTCTTGGTGTGAAAACCCGGAGTTGAGGAAGCTTCAGGCAAGAAGTCCAAGGGATGGTCGGGGACGGAACTCTTGGCATGAAGACCCGGAGTTGAGGAGGCTCCAGGAGTGAAGTCCAGGAAATGTGAGGTTTCGCTGGCACAAGGTAATTGGATCGATTGAGAACAACGCAAAATATTTAGGGTTGAGAATCCTAGATTTGAGCGTATCAATCGATCAGGTAATCGATTGGAAGATGACCAATCAATTAGTGAATCGATTTAGGGCGATTCTGTGAAAACAGAATGCTCCCTAATCGATCAGTGAATCGATTGGAAGCTCTTTAATCGATTGATGAATCGATTCAGGTTGATTCTGTGCGGAAACAGAATGCTCTTTAATCAATTGGTGAATCGATTACGAGCTATTCTGTCGCAAATAGAATGCTTCGTAATCGATCAGTCACTCGATTCAGAAGTCTGATTGGTGAATCGATTACGAGCGATTCTGTGCGCAAACAGAACGCTCTGTGATCGATCAGTCAAACGATTCAAAAGCCTTGTAATCGATTGGTGAATCGATTAGAAGCTAGTCAGTGCGCAGACAGAACACTCAGTAATCGATCATTCAATCGATTCAAGATACTAATCGATCAACCAATCGATTCAAGTTCAAAATGGCGTAATCCCAGCCGTTCATCCGACATCCGTACTGTTCAATGGCTACTTGGTAATCGATTGAGGTTTTTCACCAATCGATTCATGACGTAGAGAAGACCGTTATAAGCGAACGATCAAGCACAAACAACGTCACTGTTCCATTGCAATCTCTGCTAGGGTTTTGGTGCTCCAAGTTCTCTGCTCAAGCTCAAGTTTCCAACACCTTTTTCAAGCAACCAAAGGAAGGAGAAGCAAGCCTAGTGTGTAATACTTCTTTCTCTTCTTCTTCTTTATGTTGTTCTTTTGTGAAAGCTTTCAAGGGTGTTGTAAAAGGGTTTCTCCACCCTCGGTGTTGTTCCGAGAAGGAGGCTTCTTAGTGAAATCTGTGATCGCTGGTGTGGACCCTTAGATTAGTCACCTCAAGGAGGTGGAGACCAAGTAAACCAAAGTGTTTGCATTGGATTTGGAAGTAGTTGGCTCTTAATCTCTGTTGTGAAGAAAAATTAACTGAAGCAAGCTATTCACCCCCCCCCCCTCTAGCTCTACCGATCCTCAACATATAAATGGGGATTCGACCCCAAGGCTCAGTACACAACTTCCAGAATCATTTTGAGCACTCCAAATAGAAGAAACGCGCTAACGATGAAGCTCTGCGACCAAGGAGGCTCCGGGAGGAAGTGCGCGACACTTCGGAGATCCAGATCAGCCGAGTCCTCGATTCTTTTCATTTGGTTTGATTTACTTTCCGCACTTACATTTATTTAATATTTTGATTGTAAATCGTACACTGTAAGTCGGGTTTCTCCGCTTCCAGAAAGTCCGGAAAGGAGACCATTAGTGGACGGGCGCTCCCGTGCTTAGGCCTTGGATGTACTGACCTTGGGGGGTTGGAAACCAAGTAAATCCCGTGTGTACAAGTCTCGTTGTTTTCTTCATTCTTTCTATTTTCCGCTGCACTAACTCTGAGTCTAGAACGAAGATTCGAAAGACAAGTTTTTCTACGAAGTTTCCGCGAGATTTTTACGGTCGATATTCACCCCCCCCCTCCCCGCCCTCTATCGACGACACCGATCCAACACAATGTTCTTGGGTCCATTTCTGACATAAAAGTCATAAAGTCCGACCCGAACGATTTCTCGACTCTAGCCCATTTGCTCTGACGTGGCTCTTCGTTTTGATAGTCAATAGTCCTTTTACGACAACTAAGTTCAGAAACGTCATTGTCTTTAGAGCTCCCGTTGCTATCATTTTGAATGTTTCCCTTCTTATTTGGGGATATACTTTCAAAGAATATTGCATTCTGAGATTCTATGGTTCTTCCCACATGAATATCAGGAATGCATGATTTGTGAACTATGAAATGATATGCACTACTGTTTTGGGCATATCCGACAAATATTGCATCGAACGTTTTAGGTTCGATCTTTATTTGCTTTAGCTTGGGTACTTCGACCTTTGCTAAGCACCCGCACACTTTTAAGTATTTGTACGATGGCTCGTGACCTTTCCATAGTTCGTATGACATTTTATCATTATTCTTGTGAGGGATTTTATTGAGAATGTGATTTGCCGATAATTTAGCTTCCCCCCACAAGTTCTGGGGAGAGCTTGAATTTATCAACAAGGCATTCATTATTTCCTTTAATGTCCGATTTTTACGCTCGGCAACATCATTCGATTGAGGTGAGTAAGGCGCCGTTGTCTGATGGATAATGTCATATTCTGAACAAAATTAATCAAATGGTGCACCATATTCTCCACCTCTATCGCTACGAATTATTTTAATTCGTTTATCAAGTTGATTCTCAACTTCTGTTTTATAGATTCTATAAGCTTCTAAGGCTTCGTCTTTACTTCTTAAAAGAAAGACATAACAGAAACTCGTGCAGTCATCGATAAAAGTAATAAAATACTTTTTACCTCCTCTAGTTTGCACGAATTTTAAGTCATATAGATCACTATGTATTAACTCTAGAGGAGTTGTTGACCTTTCCACCGTATGAAAAGGTAGTCTCATCATTTTTGCTTCCACGCACACTTCACATTTATGTGTTTTGTCAACATTGATGTTTGGTAATAAATTTAATTTGACGAGATGTTTTAGAGTATTATTATTAGCATGTCCAAGTCGATCATGCCATAAATTAAAACACTCAACAACATAGCTGGAAGCTTTTATTGTATTACTATCAAATTCACGGTGTACAGACATTACAACCATCTTGAACAGACTCTGTTCTAAGTACCCTTTACCTGCGAATACACCATTCTTCGTAAGTACAAAGTTGTTTGACTGGAACACTAGTCTGAAACCGGGTGTTCCGGAAGGAGTCGTCGGTGATGGCCAGTCACTGAGGCTTAGTCCCGGCGGAGATGACTACGTCAATGGGGAACTTGGGGGTTCTGCGAAAGTAACACAAGCGTTGGTCCGGCGGAGTTCACTCTGACGCTCAAATTAGTAGGTTGTTCCAATTTGTGGTGAGAAAGAAAGACAGTATGTAAAGACGGGAGATCGTAACCCCCTTACCCGAGGGGTTGAGCTACCTTTTATACCGGTGTCGGCAGACTAGTTGTGCCCCCTTGATTGGTGCCACGACTCCGATATTTAAGCCACGCCCCCTGCTTTCGGTGATGAAGAGATATCCCTTGAAACCGTCGGCGTCGTTACCATTCTTTCCCTCGTTGAGACATTTTGGGGGGGGGGGGTGCGTGGACTTTTTCTAATCAGTATCCGAGGTCGGCTGTTGTGAGGACTCCGCCTCCCGAGGTGAGCTCGGGGTCCTTGGGTGCGATATCTCTCGAAGTGCTCTCAGGGCCTCACCTCCCAAGGGGGCTTCCGCAAGGGATCCTTGGACTGACCTTCCCGAGTGAGCCCCCGAAAGGAAGTCCCGGGGCCCGAGAGGGGAGGTCATGTTGCGTCCCTAGCTTCTTCATTCCTCGTGTCGAGCCCAGGCTACCCAGGCCTATCACAAGTCCCTTCCTTCAAGTCTGATCGAAGGAAGTGTGGTTGACTGATCAGACTAGTGTCGGGATGAAGAAGTTGAACTCGCCTGGGTCTGTGTCTCCGCTCCCGTCCTTGCCATAATCTTGGAAGCCTGTTCATTTTTTTTTGCATCCGGGCTTTTGGACATATTCCCCGAGTCTCTTGACCCGGGCTGCTTCTTTGAATGTGTCCCCTGACTCCTGCGATTTTTGGGGCATCTGAGGTATCATGGTTACCTAGCGCATGCTGCAGGGCCACGTGTCTTTTTTCCTCGCTTTGAGGTGCATTGCGGGTCATACGAAGCGACGACAATTGATAACTAGCCGATCCTCGGGACAGCCTGCGAATACCCTCAACATGCTGGCCCTCGATTGCCTCGGGGGAGGTGTCGCTTTCCTATAAAAGTGGGTGTAACGGCGCCCTGCGGCAGCCTTACCCTGGATGTCGTCCTGAGTTTTCCTCCCTTACTTGCCCTTCTCGCTAGCGTTCTCCCGGCGAGAGTACCTTCTCCTTTGTTCTACACACCCCTCCTTCCTCCCCCCGGGCTCTGATGGGAAAGATAAAGAAGTCTTCAGGTTTGGATGAATGCTCTCTGGGAGAATTGGGTTTCATCTCGAGTGGTATGAAACTATCTCCTCCAAGGTGAAGTCGGACTCCCTCCAGGTCGCTTGTCAAAAATATGACATTCCGGCAGATTGGGAGGTGAAGGTCCCCACCGCAGATCAACGGCTGGTAACCACCGACGAGGATTTTTACACCTTCATCCTAGGGCAAATGGAACTAGGGTTGCGCTTCCCTATCCCCTCTTACTTCATGAATGTTGCACATTATTTCCGCATCCCGCTCCAACAACTGGCCCCAAATGCTTTCGCTCAGATGAGCGGGACTCTGGTTCTCTTCAAACTTTTCGACATTCCTCTGACCCCCCCCCCCCCGATTCTTCCATTTCTTCTTCGCTCCTGTTGGGACTCACAGGGCATTTGGCTTCACCGTTGGTGGTGGTCATAGATTTTTGAGAGGCCTTCCCTCCTCTCACAAGGGATGGAAGGAGAGATTTTTCTATATCCGGCTTCCCGAGCATCCTTTCAGCGATATCCATTGGCTGGAGGACTTGCCTCCTACTCCCGACCTGGGCGATTTCCAACAGGATGTGGAATATCAACGGGCTAAGAGTATCCTGGTCGAGATGGAATTCCATGGGCTCCAATTGGTGCAGTGCGAGGAGCTCCTTTACCGGGCGGAGATTAGTGATAGATGTGTATACTGAAAGACATGCTTCTTTTATATATATGAACATCTTTATTTTGAAAAGAGAATCACAACTACACTAGGTGCCTGTTTATATTAGTACATGCATGAAATCCAATTACTTTGCATTGTAGATAACATGGTGTGTGGTGTCACACAGAAGATCATGTTATCAGTTCCTTGCTTAGTATAAATAGAGGCTCACAACCGAGATGGAATTGGACAACCCATCGGAATGGTTGTAGTGTAATTAGGTGTGGTTGGTCTTGACCATAGGATTACACTAGTGTGCTTTGAATACATTGAGCAGGACCAAAACACGAGGTTATCTAATTTGCACTAACTCGATAATTGGATAGGACCTCAAACTTTATTATGGAGTACGATCCCTTAATCCCGATATAATAACGAGCATATATTATTAACTATTATTTCTTTAATTTACCAATGGGCGAGATCTATTCTGTTAGATCGATAGGCCCGGTAAGTTGGGAGATAATATTAATAATATGATGTGTCGTTGATTATTGACGGAATCCGTGTCCTGGTGAGTCGGGTTGATGATGCCCCCTTGATGAGCTCGAAAGGTTCATCATGCTAAACCCTGCAGGTGGATTTGATCCGGCATGATGATTAGGTCGAGTGGTACTAATCAAGGATCCAGAAGTTAATTAATTTAAATTGTCAGTAATTTAATTAATTAACGGACATTCGAAATCTTAAACACAGGGGGATGGACGACTTGTAATAAATGGAGCCCATATGTAAATATGGGGATTGGTGAGGTAATTCAATGAGGGCCCTTTAGTGGAATGGATCCTCATTAATGGACCGGGTCCATTAGCAGGCCAAGACCCAACTCCTCCTCATGGTCCCTATTGTAGCCCTATATATACCTCATGGTGGTATGAAACCAAGTTGATGATTAATCCAATAGATCACAGGAAATCCTAAGTTTTTCCTCTCTCTCTTTGTGAGATGCAGAACGGTAAGAGCAATTTCTTCTCCACCGAATTAATTGCATGCGACATGCAATTAGAATTGTAATGGAGCAGTTTTTTTTCCACCGATTAATTGCATGTGGCAATTAATTGAATTGGATGAAAAACAAATAAATCCATGCAATTTTGCAAGGCATGCAACGACAATTTAATTCAAGCCATGCAATTTAATTGTCATGGCAAGGCATGCAATTTAATTGCATGGCATGCAACGACAAGCAATTTAATTGTCATGGCAAGGCATGCAATTTAATTGCATGGCATGCAACGAAATTTAATTGCATGGCATGCAACAACAAGCAATTTAATTGCATGGCATGCAACAACAAGCAATTTAATTGTCGTGATGGCAAGGCATGCAATTTAATTGCCTCACTCAAGGCAATTTATAAAAGGCGATAATTGCCTCAGTAATTGAAGGAGAAGAAGAAAAAAATTGTCGTGCTCACAGTAATTGTTGAGTCGGCAATTTGTATTCTTGGAGCAGAAGAAATTGCTTCGCTGGAGAAAATCTGCTCACCGTAGATTGAACTTCTCAAAGAGCAGTTTTTTTTACCTTCGGTGGAGAAAACGTGTGGTAGCAAGAGGGTTGCCCACGCAATCCTCTGGTGCTTCGGCTGCTGTTCGGAGGAAAAGACGTGCAAGGGAGCTAGAAGATTGCTCACGTAATCTTCTGGCGCTTCGCTTGTATTGGAGGAGAGGATTAGTAGGAATTGTGTTCGGATTATCTTCTTCCTAGGAGCAACCGGCGGCATCGCTTTGGTAAGGGATTAGTTGGCTCAAGAAGAAGGGATCAACTTGGTGACCACGGTTCTTGGTAGATCGTCGCCCACACGACGTCCAAGAGGGGAGGGTCATACGGTAGAAGATCGTAAGGTAACGGAAGGTATATTCTTCCTTGGCTCCTTTCGTTACGTTATTTTGTGCCTTATATATTTGCCTTGTCATTTTATGTTTGTTATATAATTATTGTGATTGTGAATCATAGTTAATAATTATTTAACTGGACCCCGACCATAAACACAAAAGTCGGCGATCAACTCGTAGCCTTTTCCGCGGTCGAACGGTCGAGCAAATTGCAATACCAATTTTGGTTATTGGCTAAGTTGCAATTTGAATCGTTCAATACGGCACGAGATGGTCGATGGGAGACGGCTCTTCACTCGGATTAATTTTTAATCCGTAGGCACAGAGAGGTCTCTCAGATCGACTAGGTATTCGCTTAGGAAACCCACCAAGCCATACCCAACAATTGGTATCAGAGCGAGGTTTCCGGCTTTGTGTGTTTGAGGATTGGTTAATTTTTGCATTTTCATATATTTTATTTAGCTGAATGATATGTGAATGTGCGTAGGCTAACTTTGTGTTGCAGGCACGAGATTCCAACTTATCATGGCCAAATAATGATTGTGTGAATGCTTTTGCAAATTATTGTAATTAATAAATCCTTGGGGTTGACAAGGTGACGACACGACTGGAGGCGCATTAGAGACCAAGGCCATGAAAGTTGGAAAATCTAGGATTCTCTATTTTTCATATGTTGGTTATGTGCTTGTTGTGTGATTGTGCTAGTTAAAATTCCTCGTGATAAATTACTAAGTGGGAGAGGGACCCTAAGGGTCCCATGGCTTCCATTACAATCCGATAAGTGATGCGAACAAGTCTGCGTGTCGACTCTGAGTGCCTTCCTCCCCATCGGATGGATTTGTTCTGCAGATCACTGGGTCGGAAAAGACTATAGAAAATAGTTAAAGAGCGTGTGCACTTCCCCATCGGAAGACACATAATCAGAGATAATTTTCTTAGTGTCGTGTAATGGTGAACACTTAGATGCAAATAATAGTATCCTCCCCATTAGAGTCACTGCTATTATTTTGCAGAGCCGAAGTGGACCAACTATTAATCTTACTTGCCAAAAAGTTAGGTTGACAAGATAGTAAAATTAATGGATAAAACCTCCTCTTACGAATATGGAAATTCGTATACGTCCACACCATCGTGGCATGTGAATTTCTCGGTGTTTAGAGGTGTTGGTTGATTTCGAAAATTCATTGCCGTGAGGAATCAATTTATTTTCGATTTCTAAAGTAGTGTGTGTTGTGATTCTCAGGATTTTCAAAATGGCTTTTAACCCACTAGCAACAATACTTAAGGAGAATAAACTTACTGGACCCAACTATATTGACTGGAAGAGAAACCTTGACATAGTCCTTACGGCTGAAGAGTACAAATTTGTGCTCACCGAAAAATGTCCTGATAAGCCTAGCGACAATTCTGGTGAAGGGCAGAAGGAGAATTACAAGAAATGGATTAAGGCAGATGAGATGACGCGATGTTACATTCTGGCATCCATGTCGAATGTATTGCAACATCAGCATCAGGCCATGCCCACTGCTTGTGATATGATGCTGAACCTTCAGGAGCTTTTCAGGCACCAGAGTCGTGCCGCTAGGTAGCTGGCGATGAAGAATCTGATGACGACCACTATGGTCGAAGGGACCCCCGTGAGGGATCATGTCCTAAAGATGATGGCCCACCTCAACGAGATTGAGGTTCTTGGAGGATCTATCGACGGGGAATCCCAGGTCGATATAATACTCCAATCTCTGCCTAGGAGTTTTGAGCAGTTCCGGCTCAATTATAACATGAATAAGCATGAGTATACATTGGGGGAACTCCTGGGAGAACTCCAGTCGGTAGAGGGACTCTTTCGCCAGAACTCGCAGGCCTTAGTGACTCAAAGGGTTTCCTCTTCTATGCCGAAAGGCAAGAAGAAGAAGAAACAAGGAGGGTTCAAGAAGGCAGCTACATCGCAGGGACATCGGACTAGCGTGAAGAAGCCGAAAGGCAAGTGCTTCATGTGTAAACAAACTGGACACTGGAAGGTGGACTGTCCCCGTCGTCAAGATAAAGGTATTTCTTCATGTTTAGTCGTTGAAACATGTTTAGCGGTGCTATCTACCAATACCTGGTGTGTAGATACGGGAGCCACTGACCATGTCTGCAATACTCTGCAGGGATTCCAGGAAACCCGACGGCTAGCTGAAGGAGAAATCGTGGTCTATATGGGCACGTAGCAGCAGTTTCAGTGGGAGTTTTTTATTTATCTTTTGAGAGAAATAAAGTATTAGTTCTGAGAGATTGCTTATATGTACCCACATTTAGAAAGAATTTGATTTCAGTTTCTAAGTTAATTATGGATGGATATTCTGTTGCTTTCAATAACAAAGTTGTTATAAAAAGAAATAGAGAGATTATCTGTTCGGGTACTATGATTGGCAATCTATACACTCTAGAACCAAGGACTCCCACAGAGGTTAATAGCTCATCGTCTAACCTAAATAAGAGAAAGGAGTCTTCTATGATAAATCAGACATATCTTTGGCACCTTAGGCTTGGTCATATTAACCTTAGTAGGATTCAGAGGTTGATAGCTGATGGGCCCTTGGGTTCATTAGTGGTGGAAGACTTCCCGACCTGTGAGTCTTGCTTAGAAGGTAAGATGACCAAGAGGCCTTTCAAGGCTAAGGGGTATAGGGCCAAAGATGTGCTAGAACTGATTCATTCTGATTTATGTGGTCCTATGTCAATCCAGGCTAGAGGTGGCTTCGAATATATCGTCACCTTCATTGACGATTATTCAAGGTATGGATATATTTACCTGATGCGCCGCAAGTCTGAATGCTTTGATAAATTCAAGGAGTTCAAGGCTGATGTGGAGAAACATCGAGGTAAAAGTATCAAGACACTACGATCTGATCGTGGTGGCGAGTACCTCTCTGGAGCGCGCAATGAGGGGTTGTCCGACCAAGTTAATCGTTTGGAGTCTGCTAAGAAAATCCTAGAGGACCGGGGCGCAGAACAGGAGCACGTGGTGGCTTTGTGAGCACACGACTTAGAACTGTCGAGCTCTCACGCAGCCGATCTCCAGGATCAAGTGATCCGAGCTAACGCCCAGGCGGTTGCTGCCTCTTAAAAGATCCACGAAGTACAAGAGGTTCAGGCGCGCCTGCTCCTAGAGGTGGAGGCACTAAAGCTGGCCAAAGTCGAAGTCGAACTCAAGGACCAGCAGCAGCCAAAAGATTCTGTACCTCAAGTATCTCAGATGGAGGCGGCCTACAAGGCCCAATTTTTGGAGTAGGAGGAATACACCAATCTGGTGGCTACCCAAGCATTTAAGACCCTCAAACAGGGCTTCCACGGCGCCATCAAGCAATTGGAGAAGGACTAGTTATTGAAATCGAGCTCCGATTTGAGCGCAATAACTATTCAACGTGTCTGGGACGACCTTTCCCCCGACGAGCGGGCTTTGTAGGGCGCCCCTTACTATGTGCTTGTCCTTCTCCCATCCTCCCCTGACCGATGTAGCTTACTTCTTTTTGAATTCTCTAATCCTAGGGCAAATATTTACTTGATTTATCATTGAACTCCTTGTTTTTAGCGTGATTCCCTGTTCAGCCTCAGTCCTGTGTAGCTGGAGCGGACATGAGACTTTTATTTGTTTTTTGGTAGGGTTTGTACAGTGTACAACTCCGAAGCCAAGCCTACACACCGAGAGGCTGTAGGGTTTAATCAGCTCTTGGCCGGGCGTGTACAGCTCCGAGGCCAAGCCTACACACCGAGAGATTGTAGGGTTTAATCAGCTCTTGGCCGGGCGTGTACAGCTCCGAGGCCAAGCCTACACACCGAGAGGCTGTAGGGTTTAATCAGCTCTTGGCCGGGCGTGTACAGCTCCGAGGCCAAGCCTACACACCGAGAGGCTGTAGGGTTTAATCAGCTCTTGGCCGGGCGTGTACAGCTCCGAGGCCAAGCCTACACACCGAGAGGCTGTAGGGTTTAATTAGCTCTTGGCCGGGCGTGTACAGCTCCGAGGCCAAGCCTACACACCGAGAGGCTGTAGGGTTTAATTAGCTCTTGGTCGGGCATGTACAGCTCCAGGGCCAAGCCTACACACCGAGAGGTTGTAGGGTTTAATCAGCTTTTGGCCGGGCGTGTACAACTCGGAGGCCAAGCCTACACACCGAGAGGCTGTAGGGTTTAATCAGCTCTTGGCCTGATGTGTACAGCTCCGAGGCCAAGCCTACACACCGAGAGACTATAGGGTTTAATTAGCTCTTGTTCGGGCATGTACAGCTCCAGGGCCAAGCCTACACACCGAGAGGTTATAGGGTTTAATCAGCTTTTGGCCGGGCGTGTACGGCTCGGAGGCCAAGCCTACACACCGAGAGGCTGTAGGGTTTAATCAGCTCTTGGCCCGACGTGTACAGCTCCGAGGCCAAGCCTACACACCGAGTGGCTGTAGGGTTTAATCAGCTCTTGGTCGGGCGTGTACAGCTCTGAGGCCAAGCCTACACACCGAGAGGCTATATGGTTTAATCAGCTCATGGCCGGGCGTGTACAGCTCTGAGCCAAGCCTACACACCGAGAGGATGTAGGATTTAATCAGCTCCTGACCGGGCATGTACAGCTCCGAGGTCAAGCATGCACACCTAGAGGTTGTAGGGTTTAATAAGCTCTTCGTCGGGCGTGTACAGCTCTGAGGCCAAGCCTACACACCGAGAGGTTGTAGGGTTTAATCAGCTCCTGGTCGGGCGTGTACAGCTCTGAGGCCAAGCCTACACATCGAGAGGCTGTAGGGTTTAATCAGCTCCTGGCCGGGTGTGTACAGCTCCGAGGCCAATCCAACACACCGAGAGGCTGTAGGGTTTAATCAACTCTTGGCCGGGCGGGTACAACTCCGAGGCCAAGCCTACACACCTAGAGGTTGTAGGGTTTAATGAGCTCTTGGCCGGGCGTGTACAGCTCCGAGGCCAAGCCTACACACCAAGAGGCTGTAGGGTTTAATCAGCTCTTGGCCGGGTGTGTACAGCTACAAGGCCAAGCCTGCACACCGAGAGGCTGTAGGGTTTAATCAGAAACGGGGACCTAATACTTCTAGAATGACATGTCGTCCACATCCTTTATTGATTATACTGCATGGCAGTGAAGCAGGGAAAACATACATCAACGAAAGTGCATTACACGACAACTCCTGAAGTACAGTAGGGGCGAAGATGCTTTGCATGCCAGGGCCTTTCCAGTCTTCTGCCTTCATGGTCTTCCAAATAGTAGCTACCTCCTGTAAGCTTTTTGATGACAACGTAGGGGTCGTCCCATTGCGGCTCTAATTTCCCGGGATCACCCACCGGTTTGATTCTCTTCCAAACTCGATCACCTACCTCAAAGCTGTAGGCGATCACCCTGCGATTGTAGGCTAGTTGCATCCTCCTTCGATAGGCCTCTAACCTTGCTGCCGCTTTGTCTTGTACCTCCGATATGAGGTCCAGATCAATCAAACGCTCCTGGTCGTTATCTTCTTTGCGATAATGTTGTCGTCGTGGGGATTCTTCCCCTACTTCCACCGGAATGATGGCCTCCGCTCTGTAGACTAGCTGGAAAGGGCTCTCGCCTGTTCCTTCCTTTGGGGTAGTCCGATAGGACCACAAGATGCTAGGAAGTTCTTCGACCCAGCTACCTCTGACATGATCCAGCTTTACATTGAGCCCTCGTAGAATTTCCCGATTGACTACCTCCACTTGTCCATTGCTTTATGGGTATGCGACAGAGGTGAAGGCCTGCTGAATGCCCAACCCTTCACACCATTCCTTCAATCTATGTCTGAAGAATTGTCTGCCGTTGTCCGACACCAGCTTATGAGGAATGTCATATCTGCAGACAATATCTTTCCATAGAACCTTCATTACCGCCCCTTTTGTGATCTTGGCCAGAGGTTCGACTTCCGCCCATTTAGAAAAGTAATCAACGAGGACCAGCAGGAATTTCTTCTGCTGGGGCCCAATGGGGAAGGGCCCCACAACGTCCATTCCCCACTGGTCGAACGGCATGATACTGTTGAAACTCTTAATGGCTCCGTTGGACGGTGAGACACGTGGTGATGCCTCTGACAAGACTTGCACCTGGCCACAAAGTTGAGCGAGTCGGCATGCAAGGTGGGCCAAAAGTATCCAGCCAAAAGGATCTTGCGGGACAGGGCCCTTCCTCCAATATGGCTTCCACAGATGCCCTCGTGCACCTCTCGCATTACGTAGCCAGTCTCCTCCGGCCCGACGCATTTTAGAAGACGTTGGGCATAGGCTCTCCTGTATAGCTGATCCCTGACCAGTGTAAACCTCTCCACCTGTCGGCGAAATAGCCGACTCTCTTGGCCCCCACTTGGCAGGGACCCATCTCGGAGGAATGTTATGTAGGGATCCCTCCAGTCTGTGGGTTTGTCTATTCCGACCTCTCCTCCAATTTGGGCCACCATTGTTTCTGTCACACTAGGTCCCTCCAGCTGCCAGGTAGATATGGAACTGGCCAGCTTGGCTAACTCGTCAGCCCGCATATTATCTGACCGGGAGATCTTCTACAAGATGACCTCCGAGAAGGTGATTTTTAGTTGTCCATAAAGGGTCACATACTTTTGCAACCGCTCACATCTGACTTCGAAACCACCCGCCACATGCTGAGCCACCAACTGCGAGTCCGAATAGACAGTGATTCGATGAGCTCCCAGGTGTCTGGCAGCTTGTAGTCCTGCCAGGATCGCTTCATACTCAGCCTCGTTGTTGGTAGCTTTGAAGTGAAGTCGGATAGACAAATGCACTGTGTCTCCCCTAGGGGAGATCAATAACAGTCCGACTCCGCTATGCTGGCTGTTGGTGGATCCATCCACGTAGACCTTCCACATACCTTCAACCTCTGCCTCCGGGACAGTCTCTAGCATGAAGTCGGAGAGGGCCTGTGTTTTGATGGTTGTTCGAGGCTGATACTCAATGTCGTATTTGCTTAACTTCGTCGTCCTTTGATGAGCCTGCCCGACGCCTCGCGGTTAGTAAGGACTTGGGTGAGCGGGTTGTTAGTGAGGACCACGATGGGATGCGCTAAGAAGTATGACCGTAACCTTCGGGCCATCAGTACTAAGGCGTAGGCTAGTTTTTCCATCATGGTGTACCACGTCTCGGCGTCTTTTAGCAGGTGTCCGAAGAAATAGTTGGGGTGTTGTATCCGGTCTTGTTCTCGGATAAGCACGGATCATACCGCTTGCTCGGCAGCTGATAAATAGACGAATAATGTCTCCCCTTCCACTGGCTTATGCAGGGTCGGGAGATCTGCCAGATAGGTTTTCAATTCCTCAAAGGTCTTTTCACACTGGTCATCCCATTCAAATTTAATAGCTTTTCTTAGAATTTTGAAGAAGGGGAGGGCTTTGTCTGCGGATTTAGAGATGAACCGGGATAGTGCAGTGATCCTACCTAGGGCTGTAATCGAACCGAGCCGAGCCGAATACCTGAGAGTTTGAGTTTGGCTCGTTTATTATCGAGCCGAGCTCGAGCTTAATTTATCGAATATAGTGATGGCTCGCGAGCATATTCGAGCCTAATCGAGCCCTAAACGAACTTACCAAATATAAATTATTAATTAAATTATTCATCAATTTATTGAAAAAATAAATTATATATTCTAAAAAATATAAAATATTTACTAAAATTTATGATTTTATTCATACAAATGAGTTTTATTGGATATTTTATATTTATTAAATATAAAAGTGTCAAAAATTATATATTTAATGTTAAATATTAATTTTATATTTTACGAACTAGCTCACGAGCTTATTAACGAACCTGTTCATGAGCTAACGAGCCGAATACTGCTGAGTTTGAGTTTGGCTCGTTAATATTAACGAATTTTATTAAACGAGCTCGAACGAGCTTCTATCGAACCGAGACCCGAATAGCTCGCGAGCGGCTTAGCTCGTTTACACCCCTAATCCTACCATTCAACCGCTGGACTTCCCTGATGTTCCGCGGGGGTGGCATATCTAGAATGACATTTACCTTTTCCGCATTGGCTTCGATCCCCCTCTCCATCACCATGTACCCCAGGAACCTGTCACTTTTTATCCCAAACAAACATTTAGATGGGTTTAGTTTCAACCTGTGTGCTCTCAGGGTGGCGAACGTCTCCTCCAGGTCGGATATCATGTCCCCCCTTGTCCATCTTGACCAGGATGTCATCCACGTACACCTCGATATTCCGCCCGATTTGGTGCTTGAAGACTTTGTCCATCATCCGCTGGTATGTGGCACCCGCATTCCGCAAGTCGAAGGGCATGACGTTGTGGCAGTACGTGCCATCAGCCGTGACAAAACTGACCTTCTCCTGGTCCTCGGGGGCGAGGGGGACTTGGTGATAGCGCTGGTAAGTGTCTAGCATTGAGATGAACTCACAACCAGTTGTTGAGTCCACCAGCCGATCTATCCTAGGCAGGGGGTAGCAGTCCTTTGGGCAAGCCTTGTTTAGGTCTCGGAAGTCGATGTAGACTCGCCATTTGCCCCCGCCTTAGCAACAAGGACCACGTTGGCCAGCCAAGCTGGGAACTGGACTTCTCTAATGTGTCCAGCTTTTAATAGCTTCTGAACCTCATCCCGAGTAGCTTTATCTTGCTCAGGGGAGAAATGCCTCCTCTTCTGTCTCACGGGACGGGCCTCCGACGCCACATGTAGGTGATGCATAGCCAGCGTTGGGGGGACTCCCTTGATTTCTTCAGCGGCCCAAGAAAACACGTCTCTATGGTTCCCTAGACATTCGACGAGGCGATTTCGTAATGCTGGCGCGAGGTCAAGGACGATGCGTGTGTTTCCCCCTTTTCCGTGAGGAAGGATCTGCACCTCTTCACTCGCAACTTCTCGTCGTTCTTGCTTAGGCCCCTCATCCACCCGCGGATGGGCGAGATCCTCTGCGTCCGCCATCGGTGCTCCTTCAGGTGCTTTGTTAGTTCCCACAGACGGCGCCAAATTTGTTCGGGAAGGAGTCGTCGGCGATGGCCAGTCACTGAGGCTTAGCCTCAGCGGAGATTGTTGGTGCAAGTTGCATCAGTGATGTCCTCCTCTAGGTGTTTCAATGTTTGACAATATGCTTAAGTCAGTGATACATTGAACAAGGGAAGGATGAGTGAAGAAAACTGGACCAAGGTGAACCAAAGTCCTAGTTAATCTAGGCACGAAGTCCTGGTTAAAAGAATTGGGCACTAAGTCCTGATCATGGATTGGGCACTAAGTCCTGGCCGAGGGCTGGGCACCTAAGACCTGACCGAGGGTTGGGTACGAAGACCTGGTTCGAGGAAATGGGCACTAAGTCCTGGCCAAGGGTTGGGCACCGATGACCTGGTTCGAGGAATTGGGCACGAAGATTTGGCCGAGGGATGGGCACCGAAGTCCTGGACTTAGGGTTTGGGCACGAAGTCTTGGTCCGAGGGATTGAGCAACTTAGCTAAGCGATGACTAAGGACAGAAGTAGAGACGGGTCGAGGTTCAGACGTCTCGAGATCCGAGAGTATCGAAAGCTAAGCAAAAGTCCACCCGAATGGACTGGGTGGCGACCATCTCCTGAAAGGAGTAGGTGAAAGGCGCGTTCCCGGGGGTGGGAACTTGCGTCGGTTCGACCTAGGGTTTAGTGGAAATCCGAAGTCAGAACCAAGCCCTTAAGGTTAAGATTGTATGTGTATTTGCCTTGTTTTTATGTATCTTGCAGGTACCTAAAAGTAGAGACAAAGCTGGCAAAAGGCTGGAGAAAGGAGGCCTTAGGCGCCCCCATCAATAGGGGCGCCCAAATGGAATTAGGCGCCCCCATCAATAGGGGCGCCTATGTCAAAGAAGCAAAATAGGTTTTAGCGAAGGAAGGCAGAACAGGCTTCCATTAAGGCGCCTGGGACCATATAGGCGCCCCATCAGCTCAGGCGCCCAAGTGAAGATGGATAAGCGCTGACCGAGCCTGCGGATAAGAGATCGCGCAGGGAAGGCCACGTGTAGGCGCCCCCATCGACACGGGCGCCCCCATGGGTGCTATAAAAGGGGCTTCAACCCCAAGACTTCAGTAACAACTTCCAAGACTCATTCTAAGCTTCCCAAGTGACGACAAAGCGCTAACGACGAAGCTCTGCGACCGGGAGGCTCCAGGAGGAAGTGCGTGGCACTTCGGAGGTCCAGATCGGCCGAGTTTCAAATCTTATTTGTTCGGTTTGCTTTTATTATTCCGTACTCAATTTACTATATTTTGATTGCAATAATTGCACTGTAAGACGAGTTTCTCCGCCTCCGGAAAGTCCGGAAAGGAGATCATTAGTGGACGGGTGTTCCCGTGCATAGGCCTTGGATGTACTGACCCTGGGGGGTCGGGAACCAAGTAAAAAATCCTGCTTGCAATTTGTGGTGTTGTCTTTTATTCTGTTTGTTTTATTTTCCGTTGTGCTACTAGCGCTCTATCCAGAACGATTAATCTTAAGTTTACGAGTTTCCGCAAAAAGATTTCGACGATCGATATTCACCCCCCCCCCCTTATCGACGGCACCGGTACTACAAAGATGACTACGTCGATGAGGAACTTGGGGGTCCTGCGAAAGTAACATAAGCGTTAGGGGGACACGTCGGCAGGGGTCCGACGGAGTCCACTCTGATGCTCAAGTTAGTAGGTTGTTCCAATTTGTGGTGAGAAAGAAAGATAGTATGTAAAGACGGGAGATCGTAACCCCCTTACCGGAGGGGTTGAACTACCTTTTATACCGGTGTCGGCAGACTAGTCGTGCCCCCTTGATTGGTGCCACGACTCCGATATTTAAGTCACGCCCCCTGCTTTCGGTGATGAAGGGATATCCCTTGAAACCGTCGACATCGTTACCATTCTTTCCCTCATTGAGACATTTTGGGAAAACATCGCCTTATCAAAACAGATATCACATGTTGCTCCAGTATCGATCCACCACTGCTTCGGGTTGTCCACCACCGTGTTGTCTTCAAACACGACCGCAGTGAGGTCTAGCTCCATGTCGTCAGAAATTGCGACCTGGTTCGCAACATCCTGGTTCGCAACATCCATCTATCCCTTGGTTGGTTTCTTTGGGTGTTTGCAATCTTTGGACATGTGTCCTGACTTTCCGCAGTTGTAGCACGAGCCCTTGAATTTCTTGCCTTAAGCCTTCTTTTTGAATTGCTTCGGCTTCTTGGAGTTTGGCTCAGCCAGGTTAGACATCTCGTCGATAGCCTGCTTCGTTCCTTTAGTGTCGGAGAACCTTCGATTATCCTCCTCTATTCGTAGTCTCAGGATCAGGTCTTCAAGCCCCATCTCCTTTTGCTTATGCTTCAGATAATTTTTGAAATCCTTCCACGACGGGGGGAGTTTCTCAATTACCGCGATCACTTTGAACAACTCGTTCAGCTTCATGCCTTCGGCATCCAGATCATGCAATATCAGTTGCATACCTTGGACTTGAGATGTCACACTTTTGGAATCCACTATTTTGAAATCCAGAAGCAGGCCGACGATGAATTTCTTCAAATCGGCATTTTCGGTTTTGTATTTCTTCTCTAGTGATTCCCACAGAGATTTTGCCGTCTCTATCAGACAATACACGTTATATAATGTGTTGTCCAATGCATTGAGAATATAATTACGGCACAAGAAATCTCCGTCCAACCACACATCGCAAGCAGCCTTACTATTGGAATCTCCTTCCATAGCGGCTGGTGGGTCTTCATGCAAAAACCTTATGAGATTTAGCGTCGTCAGATAAAATATCATCTTCTGCTGTAATCTTTTGAAATCGGCTCCGTTGAATTTCTCTGGCTTCTCTCCGGGTGGAACGGAGGTCGGGACTCCGGGTGAAGCGGTAGTCGGAACGTCGTTGATCACGACCATATCAGATTATGTGCAAAGTGCGCCAACAAAGCGTCCAGTGCGCACGTGGCACGTGGCGCGTGCGCGCGTGGCGGGTTAAGGGCTTGCAGGGGCGTGCACCTACTCACCCCTTGGATGAGTGCATCTGTGCTATTTGTGTTAACTTAATTAACACAACAACGTATATAAGGAAGTAAATTCTCCCTGGAATTTCCAATGTGAGACTATTTTCCCCTTACTTCCTTTTTATAACATTTTGAGCTGACTTTAACAATTAATTTCTCATTCACCCGAAATCGATTTTGAGCAAATTAATGATAGATCGATTCCGTACGCTAGAGGGGGTGAATAGCGAATCTTCGAACTCTTTTCACCTACATTGTTAGTTACGCAGCGGAAATACAAACAAAATAAAACTAACAACAATAAACAAATGCTAACAAACTAGATTTACTTGGTATCCACCTCGGACAGGTGACTAATCCAAGAATTCATCGGTGGATCAATCCCCGGATAACCTCCGGCTAGCTCTCGTCGTTCCTTGTGGGGGGAGAAACCTCGCCACAATCCCAAGCAAACCTCTGAGCACAAAGACTACTATCTTGCCTTTAACCAAGAAAAGATTCGTCAAGAAACTCAGCCACCACGAAGCCCTCTTTAAATAGGACTCGGGCAGAAACCCTCGCCACCAGTCGACTGCCCCCAGGGCAGTCGACCGGTGCCACTGAAATTCAACCGTTGCACGCCAACGTTCGAATTCTCAGCCAACTCACCAACCACCTACCAGTCAACTGCTCCCAGGGCTAAGACCTTTTTGTGAGTTCCATCAGTCGACTGCCCCCAGCCAGTCGACTGGTCTACTCACCCACCTAAGGTTACCCTTCCTGAGTATATTCCACTCCGCACTTAAACCCTAGCATTTCCCGAGTACAATCACACTGCACTCGTACCCTCACGACTCGACTGACCCCTTATCCGCATCCTTGACTGTTGTCTTCGCGCCCTCTTCGTCTTCAGCTCCCGTCCCTCGGATGCACGCAAGCCTCCAGCTTGTCTCCATGCCATCCTTCACGCATGCCTCGAAGTCCGCGCCCCTCAACTCATCGTCCCTGCTCTCCAAGGTCCCTCGGGTGCACACAAGCCTCTAGCTTGTCTCCATGCCACCCTTCACCATACCGAGGTCGTCCGGTCAAGTCCATATGTGTAACCTGTACAACCTGCACACTCAACATACACATATAAGAATACAAGGATAAACCTAACTTAAACCCTTTGCCCAAATATCAAAACACTTGGTCACTCCGGACCACAGATTGCCTCAATAATTAATAGTCTAGATTCATCTACTCGAAACGTAGATTTCGATTTTGAAGTCAATTTAGACTTTCATCAATTGATGACACCTCGATTTTCTCTTGCAAAATCATAAATCGTATTGGTCTTTTAAGACTCAATATCCAATAAACAAAGCTTCACATGATCTCATTTATATAGTTGTTATCGATAATCTTTTATATTTTTACAAAATATTGACTACAAGTGCCTCAGGTAGATCTTATAGTCATTTATAGAGAAATAAATAAGAAAACTAAGGGGGTGTTTGGTTTACTTCATTTTCTATTTTTATTTTCTAGAAAATCGTATTTTCTCATTTTCTGAAAAATGACTTTATTTCATTCTCTAGTTTTCCAAAAAACATTATATCTTTTTCTGGAAAGCAAGACTGGAAAATACAAACCAAACACATTTTCCAGAAAATCACATTTTGTATGGAAAATGAAAATAGAAAACAAGCAACACCTCCTAAATAAGTCATCACATGGGAGACTCATTTTCTCCCAGCATTGTCAGGAATCGACCATTATTAATTTTTGTAAATATAACATGTGATGATCTAACTCGACTATATTTTGGAAGCATCAATAATCTTTTATAAGGCCTTGTGTTGGAGTAATTAGCCATTATATGAGTTGTTGTCGGTGTAAGTTTGCATCTATTTCTGCTTCATCATCTAACGTCAGGCCATTACTTGAGGTGAGTTTATCGGTAGTTTGTCGGTGTAAGCTGGCACCTCTCCGGTCGGGACCTCCCCAATGCCCGAAGAAGGCATGTCAGTAGTAGGCGCCACAGGAGGAGTGGAATCTCGGGTTGTCGAAGGTTCGCCGGCCTAAGCAGCGAGTTTAGCATTATCCTGGAGAAAGCCCTCCGCTAAGGTAGCAGCCAACATCTTGCTGGTCTTAGAAAGGTGGGAGGGTTGCCAGAGAAGATGATTGGAGGACAGAGTGTTCGTGAGCACCACCGGAACCCTAGCAGAGCAGACGAAGGTAGACCCGACCACGGTTCGGAACCGACGGTTCGAAACCGCCGGTTTGACGGTTCGTGGGAGGTCGACCCTTAACCTTAACCGCCCAAGACGGTTACGGTTCACGGTTCGGAACCGCCGGTTCACGGTCCGGTTCACGGTTCGCCACGGTTCGGCACAGTTCAAGATTATTATATTAAAAAATTTAAAAATTAAAAATTAAATTAAAAAAAATTAAATTTTATTTAAAAATGGCTTGCACTTATATAAGTTGTCTACGTATCCCCTTAGGGTATAGGGGAATCAAAGCCCACATAGTTCTTTTACATTTTTACATTTTTACCCTTTTACATTTTTACATTTCTCACTCACTTGCATTTCCTCCTGTTCCCGTTGTATTTGTTCCTTCGGTATCAAATTCTTCGACTTCGTCTTCTGAAAGTTGCATTCCTTGGATTCGCTTCTCGGCTCTGGTCCAATCATCAAGTAATGCTTGAACTTCCAATGAGTCGGGAGACATGGTTGATCGTCGTTCATCTAATATGTTGTCGCCGGCACTGAACGTCTGCTCCACAACAACAGTCGGCACTGGAGAAGCTAAAATTTCTTTTGCGATCACGGAGAGAACGGGAAAGCTTTGAGCCTTCTGTGACCACCACTTCAAGATGTCGAAGTCTTCGCTATCTGCTTCATTAAAATCAAAAGAAGTCGTAAAATAATTCTCAAGTTCCTGTGTGGAACTTGAGGATCCTCGTGGACGTTTCGTCCGTTCTTTTAATAAAAGTTGTGCTTTTGTAAGTTTTAAATTAGTAGTAGTAGGTTGTTGTGTTTCAGAAATATTAGTTTGTGTTCCATATTTAACATAATATTGATTATAAAGATCATATAAATAATTTTTAATATTATATACAATATTAGCTGGATCCGGAGAGGAAGAATCCTTAATAGGAATTAATGCGTCATAATATAAAGTTAACATTTCTCGTAAAACTTCTAATTTAAATCTAGGATCTAAAGCAAATGCAATTAAATAAATTTCAGGAATTAAATAAAAATATTTTTCCCATTTAGTTTTCATAGCTATTATACATAAAGTTAAAGCTTCATCATTTACATGTTCATTTAATATTAATACTATACTACAAAAATTTACTAAAATTAAATGAGCAGTAGGATAATAAACACCAGAAAGTTGTTCAGTTGCATCGTTAAAAACTTTTAAAATTTCACAAATACTACTACAAATATTCCATTGTTGTGAAAATAAATATATATTAGTATTACTATTTTTGCAAAAAATAAACATAATAAATCTTTATATTGAAAAGAATCTTGTAATAATTGATATGTTGAATTCCAACGTGTTGGAACATCACGTGGAAATTTTCTTGGTCGCATTCCATTAGCTTTACAAAATCTACCCCATTGTTTCATCATAGATGGATGAGACCATAAGTATGAAATTGCGGTTCTAATTGGTTGAATATAATTTTGTAAAAGTTTTAATCCATCTTGAACAATAAATTTAAAATATGGCATACACAACGAATATGAAAAAATAAACCACCAATGACAGGTTGACAAATAAATTTTAATTCATCTATTGAAGCGGTATTAGAACTAGCATTATCTAATGATATTGAAAATATTTGATGAGTCAATCCATATTCTTCTAAAACTATGTATAATAATTGTGCAATGTTATGAGCAATGTGTGATTCATCAAAAACTCTATAAGCTAATAATCTTTTTTGAAGGATCCAAGAGTTATCAATCCAATGACATGTTATACCTATATAAGAATGAGTTTGCCAATGATCACTCCAAATATCGGAATATAAAGAAACTTTATTATTTAATTTACTAAATTCTTCAATTAAATTCTTTTTTCCTTGTTTTACTAATCTTTTAATTGTACGAGTTAGTGTAGTCCTAGGTACACATTTAGCAGCAGGATTAAGAGATTCTTTACAAAAATCTTCAAATGTGCATTTAGATCCAAAACTAAAAGAAAGATGTTCTACGGAAACAAATTTAGCTAATGATTCTCTTAATTTATTATCTGAATATAAAAATAAACCAGAATCAGTACTACTACCGCTAGAAAATCTAGATAATTGTGTTTGAGAGCGGTCAAGCCTATATTCCGTCGGGTGCTTCATTTCTACATGTCGTTTCAACGACCTATAGCCGCCGCCGGCTTGGAATTTGTAGGAAGCATTACAATGCTTGCATTTTGCACGCATTTCTCCCGACGGAAGTGTGACCTTCTCAAAATGTTTAGTAAAAATAGACGATTTTAAAGGAGGATTATCCCGAACCGTAGAAGTAATCGCATCGGTACTTCCTTGCATTTCGAGGATCGGAGGGCGTTGGGGTTGAGCCTCGGTCTCATCATCGATGGATTGAATTTGAAGGTTGGGATCCTCGTATGCAATTTCTTTTCCCCTCCGAGATCGAGATGATGAAGCTCCGTGACCTCCTTCCATTATCGTCGATGAAGAACGCGGAGAGAAGTTGAGAGTTAGAGAGTTAAGAATGAGAGATTGAGAGAAGAGAAGTTGTTTTGTGAGTGAAAATGATGAAATGAGCTCTCTATTTATAGAGTTCGGATCATAACGGTCACTAAATCCTAGCCATTGATCAAAAAACGGTCAAATGATCTCATCCGTCCAAAAAAACAAAAAAAACAAAAACTCAAACTCTCGACCGACTCACTCTCAATCGCCCGAGTCGGCAACACTCAGAAGCAAAAATAATCAAAGGAGCATGAATGAAAAAAGATTTGCATTAAAAGGAAATTCGGTACAAAATTTGGGGCAAGCCACCCCTATCAGAGAGAAGAAAAAAGACACAAGCCAGACCCTTATCTAAAGGGTCGGTAGACCACCTCAGGCATATCCTGAGACATGCCCACGAACTTAACTATGGTAGAGGGTAGGTCGGGGTCGATGTCCCGCCCTGCCTGAGCTGCTGAAAGAAGTTGCACTGTTGGTGTCTCAACATGGCTCTGAGCCGCTCGGACACTTGCTGAGTGAACTCCGCAGAGTTGACATATTCCACCCGCCGGGCATCCCACCGAGTCGCTTCCTCAAACTTGTACGCCCGCAACTCCTCCAGCTCCGTCTCAGCTGCCTCCCAGGTCGTTTGCCGCTCGCGTAGCTGAGCCAGTGCCTCGTCTTGGCCACGCAGCTCGGCCTCCCGACTGGCCAACTGGCCCTTCGGTGAGCTGACCTCCTCCTCCTTGGCTACCAGCTGCGAGCGTAGGGGCTCGATCACCTGAGTCGCCTCCTGAAGCTCGTCCTAAGTCTTCTGAAGCTCCTCTTGCAACTGATTCTTGATCCTCCAAGCCTGGCGCTCCGTTTGCTCGGCCTGGGCGACTCAGAGGTGCGCTTACGCCACTGCTGTATCGGCCGCGACGATCTGCACCTTGGAGGTCTCCAGCTGCTCCTCTGAATGGGTCAGCAGGTCTTGAAGGCCGATCACCTCGGCCCTCAGGCCGTTCAGGGAGGCATCGCCGGAAGCGAGCTGGGTGTGCCGGAGCTGAGTCTTCAAGTGCTCCACCCGTCGTTTCGCATGGAATCGGGCCTTGGCGTGAGACAGCATAGCTATGGGCATGTTGTAGCTCGTGGCCCAAAACTACGATACGCAAAAGGGAAGTTGTTAGTACCTCGACTGGAGAAAGCGCAAAACAGAAACAAAGGAAATATTGGGGGTACCTGGGTGGCGGTGGCAATGAAGTTCTTGGCATGGATGCTTAGACCACGGAAGTCGCTCTCTCGCAGACCGTAGACGAACTGGTCGGCCAGCGATCCGTGCAGCTGGACATCTTGTGTTCGGGTAGGGCTCGCGTCGCTCGACACCCTCATACTCATAAGTAAATCGGAGAGCGAAGGTGGCAGCATATGCATCAGACGCTCCGCAGCGGGCTCCCCTGACTCAGGAGGGGCAGGCTCCCCCGACTGGGGAGAGGCAGGCTCCTCCGAGGACGCTTGTGGCGTAGGAGACGACAGAGCGGGGGACTCAACTGCGGGCTCCTTGCCCCTCCGCCTCCTGCTCGGCCGGCTGGAAGAAGCCTCCACCGGGTCGGTCGGTTAGGGCGCGGGCTCGTCCCTGCGCACTCGCTTCCGCCGAAGAAGGAGAGGTTGGTCATCCTCAGAGTCGGACCACGAGATCTCCTCGTCGGCTGGCGCCGGCGCGATAGATGCAGGGCGTGGTGCCTCGGCGGTCGGGAGAACGGCCTCCCGCTGAGCTAGCAGCTTGGCCACGCGAGCCTCTAGCTCGGCGTTGTCCAGGCCATAGCCTTCCTCCAAAGCCGCCGATTGCATCATGGTGGCTACAAAATAAACAACAGTTAGTCAGCAATTAGTCAGTTCTAAAAGGATAAAGGAAGAAAAAACAAGGAACTTACCGAGCGAAGCAGGTCGGCTAAATGGCGCCGAGCTGAGCCCGAACGCGCACAAAATGTCCTTGAGAAGCAAATGCTCGCAGTGGAAGTGTCGGCCCCCGATCTTGGAGAGGGTGGATTGATATTGGGGGAAGGTCCGAAAGTCCTTGTGGAGAGGCGGAGGAGAAGGAAAATTCACTAACCAGCCGACCGGCCAGGTCGGGATCGGAACAGGATGAATGTAGAAATATTGCTCCTTCCAACCCTTGTTAGAGGTCAGAAGTTTCGAGAGGAAAGAAGTGTGGGATCGGGTCTGGAAGAAGAAATCACCCAGCTCTTGTCGCTTCGGGTAAAAGAAGTAACAGAACACGTCGGGGCGAAAGGGAATTTGATACAACGAGAAGATGATGACCGACCCACAAAGGAGTCGAATGGTGTTCAGAGCTAATTGAGATAGATTGATACGGAAGTAGCGACAGGCAGAGACAATGAAGGGGTGTATTGGGAAGCGCAGGTCGGCCTGCAAATGGTCCCGGGAGATGGTATGTAGTAAGGCGGGGGGGACGCAGGTCAGTCGGAAGAGGGCGGTAATTTGAGATGATAGTCCAGAGGAATATGACAGTCCGCTCGGATCACCTCTAGATCGTGGTGATCGAGCTCAGACACCATGGCGGTGTACCAGGGGGTTGTAGGAAGAGAAGAGGAAGCCATAGAGACTGACCGGGAAAGAGTTCGCCAGAGAAGATGAACGGAGTTGAGCACCTCGTCGGAACCATAGCAGAGGGTGCACGGGCAACACTTCGATGACGGGAGTAAAAATGGATGGTAAAAGCCACAGGGTAAATGCCTATTTATAGGGCCCCAGGTGCAACGCCAGCCGTCCGATGATGGGTCGGAGGAAAGTCGGCGAAGGACGCAAGCCGTCCGATCGGGCACAAAAAGGCCACCGAATCGGCGTGGGCCACGTGCGCGCCCGTCATTCACCCAGACAGGAGGCAGACCCCTCGTTGCTCGGGAATGCAATAAGGAAGGGACACGTGTCCCAGTGATTAAATGCAGTAATTAATGGGCGGGATACAGATCTATTCGAACATAATGAGGGTGAAAGTCGAAAAGACAGGGTGATGTGACTGGTTCAGCCGATCAGGCTGCGCGCACACCGGCGATCACTAGGGTCGGCAGGAAAGAGTCAGGTCACTCGGGTGCGCCAGGCTCGCTTTAATAAACCGCAGTCTAGTCAGTCGGACTCGACGCCTCCTTCGACTAGACTCGAGGGGGACGCTTATGATCCCGGCCTTGCTTACGGGTAGCTCGGCTAGCTCAGCCAGCCAGCCTAGCGCCACGAAGACCTAATAGAGGGCCGACGAAGGCCTCACCCGGGGAGTTCCTGAGCCAAGAACCCTCCCCAAAGCATTACCCAACTGACCCCGAGCGAGCTCAGTCAAGTCGAGTCGAGTCGAGCCCGAGCACCCCCTAACTCGGTCCCCCAAATCCGTTTTCCCGACCCAAGTCCGGGTCGAGCAATTCAGTCCTCAGCACTCCCTCGACCGGATAACTTACAGACCCAGAACCTTACAAGATCAACATAGCTCAGCAAACCCCCGACTCAGGGCGTACCTCACATCTCTCAACTCCCAGTCGGACGCGTGGCGACCCACGCTCCCTGGTCCCTGGACATGACCCGACCCGGTCCATAACACTCGGACTCACCGGTCGGCGCTCAGCACTCGGTCTCCGGACCAGCTCTCCCCTATGCCGCCCTACATCAGTGCATCTGGGGTACGACCATGATGTCGGGGTAATACACACCTTATCCATTTATGACACACTTCGCGGTTATCCAGCAGGCTCGATACGGTTGTACCATTCAAGCAGCCCGCGTCATGCCGCGGTACCTCTATGTGCTCTCCTACAAGCTGATAGGTACCACACGCCTGTCTCGTCAATACGGACAGGGGTTGTTAGCTCCCCCGGCTATATAAGCCCCTCCCCTCCTCATTCCGCAGGTATGCACAATAACACTCTACTTTACTCTCCTGCAGTTCCTTTGCTCTATTATACTGCCTGTGGGTACTGACTTGATCGTCGGAGGGCCTGACCGGGGAAATCCCCGACAGGTTTGCTAACAGTCATCTTATCGCAGGTCAGCGCCAGGTCGGCGTCAAGTTAGAGCCAGGTCGACGCTAGGTCGAAGCCAGGTCGGCGTCAAGTCGAAGCCAGGTCAGCAGCAGCTCGTGGCACTCGGGCAACCATCTAGCTTTTGGGATTTTCACTTCGCTTCGCGACAGGATCAGTTAGAATAAATTTGAAAACGTTAATAGTAAATGATACGCATCCCATTTCAAAAAACAAAATTCTATAAAAGAGACATAATTAAAAATTAAATTAAATGAATTTAACATCCCCAATTACGACATATTTATAAAAAAAAAATCTTTAAATGAAGCGATCCCTGGAACGCAGGGCTTATAAATCATCCACCGTAACCACTTCCTAATTTATTCTGACAATCAATAGAAAATTTTTGTAAGACCAAGTTGATCGTCCGAGGTTAGAAAAATCTGGTTAATCAATCAGCCCGAGGCATAAGAAAAAAGTTTGAGCCGACTTCAGCCATGTGACCGAAGGTCGTGGATCAGTTATTCCTCCCCGAGCTGGGACAAACCAATCCTTACGAGCCAAGCAATGGCTTAAACTCTCGTGCATGTTTGCAAAGAAGATGAGCACCGCGCTGCGGGCAAAAGACAAACTAACTCTGACTCGCTGCGATTTTACTGGCGGCACATGCGCTCTCTCCCTCTCTGCCCGCTCTGGCATTGCACTCATCACTGTGCCTTATTCCTATCACGAACACTGATCAGAGGAATCTGTCCTTCTTCACGTGTTCAACGTAATTTTGAAATCACGCCTACAATTCTATCGTCGTCGTATAATTTTCTTGCTCAAGCGAGAGGAGCCGAGTTTATAAATATTATTTTGCATTATTTCATATTTTGTATTATTGAGACTGTCTTTAAAGAGCCGCCACGATGACTACTTGGCCTGAGATTTGACAGTGATATTGGCTGTCATGGATTTAGCAGTCAGAAGAGCCGTTGGATGCCGAGGCAGTTTCCTGATTCTACGTGTCGCAATCTCGCTCACTCTTGATTCGCATAAATAGCACCGCCCAACCCGGGCCAGATCTAAACTCGAGTTGAGGGTGCCGCGGTCGCCCTTTCTCGACGCTTTCCGGATGGTTCTCCTCGCTGTCGCGGTCGCCTCTGGTTCGCTTGGTGCAGGTCGGGAACGTCGGGATCCGCCGGCGCCGGCGAACGAGCTGCTTCCCGCTTTGCATCAACTGAATCGGAGGCGAGAGTGACGATCTCCGCGCCATTCCCCCTTCCTTCTCCTTTTCCCGGCTGCTCATTTGCAGATCTCGATGATTGGAGGTCAGATCGACGTTTCGCCTTTGGAACATTTTTTTTTCCCTTTCAATCTCGTTTCTTACATCGTCTGTTCCTTTCGTTGATTTGATTTCTTGGGTTTCTACGACATCGAAGGCGACCTAATATTGTTCGAGTTCCAGATGTTGAAATCTTATTTATTTCTTTGTATATTATGGAATTAATGTTAAATTTAATGTGCAAGGGCATGTTGCATTATATGGCATGCTGCCCCTTTGTAAATAATTCAACTACGTAGTGAATACTTTGATTGATAGTCATTTTTCTCCTTTGGATGCTTGAGATGTCCAACAAAACAAAGACATCATCATGCCTATTCGTTGTATTGAGGTTAATTTGTTTGATTGATAGTCATTTTTCTCCTTTGGATGCTTGAGATGCCAACAAAACAAAGACATCATCCTGCCTATTCATTGTCTTGAGGCTAATTTGCACTTTCTTCTCATGCTCCATTTCTGCTCCTGTGGAGACATCATTTATGTAAGTTGTCTTTCTTTTGTTTATCCTTATTTGCCCCTGATTAATGTTGTCTTGCTCTAATTTGAGACAGTAATATGGGCATAATTACTTCCTATTCCCAGGACCCTAAAAATCTTAAGTAGAATATTGTTGAAATTTTATGTATGATATTGAAAAGATTTTCCTGTGCCTTTCTCGACTCGATAAAGCATTCACCTGTTATCAAGCCTAGAGTTGAATTTCAATTGACACTGTATGGTTCAATTCAATCAGTTTGTTTTACACTAATGCCTCTTCAATAATATAAATTTGATAGCTCAGTGGGTTGCACCAGATGAAAAGCATGTATCTTATGTGATGGAGCAAGGAGATGGTAGCAAAGGATGAACTGAAGGAACTACAAATGCTGAAATTCCAGAGTTCGCAGATACAGAAACTTTAGCTGATGAGTTGTTTAACTCAACCTACTGAAAGCAAGGGCGTACGGGTTGCAATTGGAAGAATTTGCTCTCTACAAGCATCGATTTCATGTGCTAAAGAGTAGAAAGATCTCATCAACACAACAAAACAGATAGACAGGTAGATACGTAGCATGGAACGTGAATACATTCACATATTTGAGAACATGAATGGAATCACCAATTCAATTCTACTAATGTTCGGCTAACCATGCACAAGGCCATAAATGTCCAGACTCAAAAACAAAGTACTCTTTCAACCCAAAAAAGACCAAAGACTCCTAAGGATCAACCTGGTACAAAAGACACTTTATGGGCATGGAGTTCTGTTGTATGAACTCGATCATCGAAAACAGTGCGTGGTAAGCATACCATTTCGTACATAACACTTTGTGCAAGATGCAAGTTACAAAAAAAAAAATGTAAAGGATAACATTAGTGGCTGAAGCTTCCCCTTATTGACTAACCTCACGCAGTTTCAGTCCATCATATCGAGCATAAGGCTCAATACAAGGAGTTCTTGAGATATTGTTAGGACACCTTGTTATCATGCAAGGAACAAGTAGCTACCTACCATTAACTCCTTCAACCAAGTTAGCATACAAGATTTTTGGTCAGCTATACTGCGTATGTTACAGGATACAAACCTAAATCATACTATTCTCCAGTTGCAAATCTGCATTTGGTCCACAGTTCACTATCGAATCATCTACTAAGTGAGACAAATTTCTGTAAAAGAAATCAGGATACCAATTTTCATAGAATGTTGATTTCATGCATGCATTGTCATTTTTATACATGGAAAAATCATTTTGAATCCTGAAATTTCCTGGTTACTAGACATTCATGCATAGGGCCATTTGTACAGGATCAACCTGGGGACTGTTAGTGTACAAGCTGGCATCCTAACTACCGAAAATTCCACTTCTGGATTCTTAATTTGTATAACATCTTCATAGAAAACAAATGAAGTCTCAAAGCATGATTTCAGCATCATTGAACAAGGAATGTGATACCTACAAGTGTTCAATTGGCAAACAAAGTACATAATTGGTGGATAAATCATCAAAAACAAGATTAACTGAAATAATAATTTTACACAGATTCTATTTGTGATATGTTTAGAAGAATTTAACAAGCCTTGGAGTATGTTTTATCTATAGAAGATTAGCAATGTCTCGCGTAACTTGAAGATTAAGCTCAAGATTCACTTAAATTTGTAAGTTAGGTTCAGTGACAAGAAATCTTAGATTATTGGTAGAAACTTCTTGAAACTGCTGAGATCCCATACTAAACTTCTCAAGCAGTTGGTAGTTGAAAGAAACAAAGTTCAGAGGGAGGACCTCCAAGTTCTAGCAGTCTACAATCTGTTTCTCACAAAATGTGATGTTTAGTAACTTTAGTTAACAATTTTTCTCAGTAGAATAATCAAACACTTACAGAAACAGAAATGTATTAACAATGTCATGACAATTGATATGATTTGCAAGAATTTATTCATCTATTTGCTATCGTTAAAGATCAGATATATGTTTCTTCTATTACATTTTTCTGCACTTGAAAAAAGTAGGGAAAAAAACACCAAGATTGGATACGATTGTCTTCATCTGAAAAATAAAAGAAATACTGACCGATTTCTTATATGAGTCGGGTCACTTGAGCTCTTCGTCCTCAGCATCGCTCAGCAACTCATCAACCGAGGCCGAGTTCATCCTTGCTGATGCCTTTTTCACCCACTTCACTATCTTTTCCGTCTCCCGCGACATCTTCTCCTGCTCCTTCAAAGCCTTCTTCAACTTTAGGTGCTCCTCCTTCAGCGACGGGATGCCTAGCTCTGATAGAATATCGTCTCCCTTACTCTTCCTCTGGGCCCTCTTTGGCGAGAAACACAGACAGCACCTCTGCCTTGGCGGCGAAGGCGAAGACTCCCTGGAGGAATCGGCCAAGAACGAGGGCGAGGAGCCAAAAGCCGAGTTCGATTTCAGTTCCTCCTTCGTGGACCTAGTAATACATTCTTTCTCCGTAGGTGAAACATCCTCTTCTCGAGGAATCGAACCGTCTGGTTTCTGGACGGGCAAGGTCTTGGCGCGATTCATTTTAGGGGGATCCGAGAAATTCTCCTTATCATCCCCTTTCTCGGGAGGGACAGGAGGTGTAAGGGTCGCCGAGGGGTTGGGGAGCGAAGCGGGGAGGGACTTGAGCTTGCGGAATCGGGATTCGAGATGGGAAGGCAGGAGGTTGGAGTCGGAGAGGTGGGCGGTGTTGAGAGCGGCGATCTGCTCGAGGGCGCAGAGATCGGAAGCCTCGGCGATGATGGCGTCGACGGCCGCGGCGTGGCCATCCTCGCCTATGCCGGAGAAGCGAGGAAAGGAAGAAGCCATGAGAGAGACGACGTGAGGAAGAAGAGGGGCGGAGTGAGGGCTTTAAGAAGATCAAGGGTAAAATCGTAAAGTTATTATTACGCTATTATTATATTATTGTTGTTATCTGGTTAGATATGCGACCCTTGTGGCTTGTGACTTTATTGCGTCCCCTAATACAAATTTAAGGAATCATTTGGCCGGATAATAATTTACTATATGTTGCTTTAGACTATAATGCAGCGATAAGGTAATTAGTCGTTAATCTAAATATTTATGGTACGATCTTCAGTTATGACGGATTTTGTCACGCCCCGAGGAGCCGCTCGACCAATACGGATCAGCCAGCTTCTCCTGCACCCGGCGGACAATTCACTAACTCGAGTCCGGAACACCAAAATAGCGTACAAAACAAGGAAGACGTGCATACCGGTATGACTAACAACAAAGCCAAAAGACATAAGGCCTCCACGGCACACAAAAGTACAACCATATCGAATAAGAACACAGCGGAAAATATTAAAACGAAAACACAGTACTGACACTCAATACAGGAACTATAAATCAAAGAAGAACATCTCGACGCCAGGTGATGGGACTGGCAGCTGGACCCTCCTGGCGATCAACCTGAAATAAAAACAAGGAGCTACGGGGTGAGTTCATAGAACTCAGCTGATAACTCATATATATATGCAGGATAGTCTAAGCTAGCAATAGAGATACAACTATCAAGATATCACAGGTACTATCCATACTAAATAAAGCAAATCCGAGAAGCAGAACAAACATACCAGCGATGCAGGGTCATCAAGACCATGGAAAAGGGTCTCCTGAATGTGCATGTCAATCATGTGCAGCAACCACATACAGCAATTGTAAAGAAATACGTATGCACATGGTGCAATGACATGGTCACCTCTGTCGCCGGTCAGACATCGTCACCTGTGTACGGGAGGAAGCTGAGCGGGGGCCAGCCTCCGGCGTAGAGCTGTGACTCCATCCGTACTCAACCCATCCGGGGGGCCATCCCTACCCCGTGTAATAGGGCGGTCGAGTAGGTGGTATGCTGTCGGCGTAACACCCCTACCCCATGACCTATCCGGGGGGCCATCCCTACCCCAGGTCATCATCCGTAGAACTGGGGGGATATCTCTATCTGAGTGTTACGCCTACCCCATGTGATATGGGGGAGAAACCTCTCTCTCTCATCTCCTGGTATAAGGGCAACTCAAGGAGGGACCCCTGCCTGCTACCACGCTCCGGTCCACTAACCCATGAGTGCAAGAGCGGAGCAGCACAGGGCATCCTGCCCATACTCCAACAACCACTACCCATGAGTGGCCGTATGGGTAGGTCAGTATGACTGTCGACCTAGCCTACCCAACAATGGGCCCCTGGTCGACAGTGATGCATGGTGCACGATGATGCATGACAGCAGTCACAACAGCATCCACTATCTAATCCACCTATGCCAACATGATATGCAAGGATCACAGATAAATATGCACCATATCCTAGATCCTAGAGGGGGTATAAGTATCACAATATCAGATCTAGTATATATATAAGATCACAGTAACGGAAAACAAGTACACGCAAATAATACCCTATCGCTAATCCTAGCATATCAAGCATATAAACTATGACTATCTAGGAGATAAGTCAGAGTTACCCGCCTCCGATATAGAAGTCCGCAACCGTCGAGAACCCCCCGTCCAAAATATAATATCCGCGACAAGAATCTAAGTCAACACCCTGCATAACAGAATAATAATTATTTAGCTAAAACCATACAGGATATATATATAGCTAAATAACTATTAAAATTAATCAAGGTCAATTAATTAACCTAACTTTTATACCATATATAAACCTAAGTTAATATCACATCAATTAACCCTTGGACAGTCCCCCCCTCAACTCACGGCCACAAAATACACCAAGAACCCAAATAGATCGCAGCAATAAACCCTAGATCATGGTAACCCCCAACAGAAGAATGACACAAACAACCCAAGTCAACACAGAGCACCATGAACAGATCACAATAGTGATCAGAAACCAAAACACACTAATCTGTTCCAAGGCTCTCGACAATCCTAAACCAATCAACCTTAATAGAGTAACAACAACAACCAAAAATCAGAGATCAAGATTGATTAGTAATTGACCACAAACAGTAGGAAGCGAAGCAGCATTTCAAATCAAGAACACAAAATTCATCCAGACCTACCAAATTCAGTGAACTCACCAAGTTGAGATCTCGTACCTGAAAGAACAAATTCCGTCTTCCGATTGATACCCCCAGCTCAGGATCAATGCAAATACAGAAATCGAAATCCAAATACCAACTCAAAGCCTAAGCCACAGATCCCATTCGACACCACCTCGAGATCAATCGAAAACCCAGTCGAAGAACCACTTCTTACCTAATTCCAAAATCAAACATCTATCAGCCACAAGATCGAGTTCAAATTTACACATAACAGCCCAACTCACCTGGCGTGTATACTGGCAGCACCCTTCAACCCCGAATCATAGCCACTGCTCAAATCCGGCTTCCCTCCTCAAGATCACGCAAGAAGGAGATGACCAATACTGGAAACCGAATCACTCGGCCGAGAAGAAGGGAGATCTGCCATCATTACAACGCGAATCAACCCTAATCCACTAAGATCTACTCGATCATAACCGAAAGAGCACAGAAGAGAAACTTACTCCTTTGGTTTCCCCAAATGGCGAACCCTAACGGAGAAAAACCCCCAATCACCGCCTTCTGGATTGCGTCCGCTACCGCCTTCTAACTGGATCGTCCTTCTACGAACCGAGGCTTACCCTCCGACGAGAAGAGACAGAATCGCCGACTCCGACTGAACGAGCAGCGACAGACGATCGGAGGAGAAGAAGAAGAACGAGGAAAAGAGAAGAGAAAGGTGCGCGAGATCTGAGCCTGCGCTCGGCCAAGAGGAGACTTTAAGGGCTGACTATTTGCGCTTTAACCCTCCAAAAATTTCGACATTCCCAAATTAAACCTTAATTTAGGAAAAATTACACTTTAGCCCTTAAAGTTTCCTAAATGTTAGCATTCTCCCCCACTAACCAAAATTTGGTCCCCAAATTTATCATTGCTAATAGTAGATACTAACAGCAGAATATATGAAGTACGCATACTGAAATGAACTAACAGTACATACCTCAGTCAAATAAATGTGGATATCGAGCTCGGATAGTGTCCTCGAGCTCCCAAGTAGCCTCTGCATCCGAGTGATGCTGCCATCCGACCCTGACCAGTCGAATCGTCTTGTTCCGTAGCTGACGCTCCCGGAAACCCAGAATCCGTACAGGTATCTCCTCATAAGTAGCGTCAGGCTGGAGCGGAACAGACACCTCAGATAATATGTGAGTGGGGTCTGGTACGTACCGTCTCAGCATGGAAACATGGAACACGTCGTGAACTCCGGCCAAAGATGGTGGAAGTGCTAGGCGGTAAGCTACAGCTCCAATCCTCTCCAGAATCTGAAACGGACCGATATACCGTGGAGCTAGCTTACCTCTGAGACCAAATCGTTTCACCCCTTTCGTGGGTGAAACTCGAAGAAATACATGATCGCCGACAGAGAACTCTAAGGGTCTGCGCCTCCGATCAGCATAGCTCTTCTGACGATCCTGTGCCTCGGATAATCTCCGTCTGATAGTCCGTACTAACTCTGCCTCATGCTGAACTCTCTGGGGTCCCAGTAGCTGAGTCTCTCCAACCTCATCCCAAAGAATGGGTGTCCTGCATGCCCTACCGTACAACGCCTCAAACGGTGCCATCTGTATCGCCGAATGAAAGCCGTTGTTGTAGGCAAACTCCACCAAATGTAGGTGATCCTCCCAACTGCCCCCAAAGTCCATCACACACGAGCGCAATAAGTCCTCCAAAGTCTGGATAGTACGCTCAGACTGACCATCTGTCTGGGGATGAAAAGCTGTGCTGAGACGGAGCTCTGTGCCCATGGCCCTCTGCAAACTCTGCCAGAACCGAGATGTGAAACGCGGATCCCTATCTGAGATGATACTCAACGGAACTCCGTGCAACCTGACAATCTCTCGGCAATACAACTCGGCCAGTCGATCAAGGGAGTCTGTCCTCCGGATAGCTAAGAAATGTGCAGATTTGGTTAGTCGGTCCACGACTACCCAAATCGCATCATGGCCCCTCCTAGTCCTCGGCAAGCCCACGACAAAATCCATAGTGATGTGCTCCCACTTCCACTCGGGAATGGGAATACTCTGAAGAAGTCCAGCAGGTCTCTGGTGCTCTGCCTTCACCTGCTGGCAGACGAGACATCTTGCTACAAAATCCGCGATGTCCCTCTTCATGCCGTTCCACCAGTAGGAACGTCTCAGATCACGATACATGCGAGTGCCACCCGGATGGATAGCAAAACGTGATCGGTGGGCCTCCCGTAGCAGCTCCTCCATGACAGGATGCGCCTCTGGCACGCATAGCCTCCCTCGGAAGTACAGAGTACCCTCCTCATCACGTGAAAAATCTGACTGCTCGCCTGAAATCGCCTGACTGCCCAGAGACTGAAGGTGCTGATCACTGACCTGAGCCTCCCTGATCCTCGTCCTGATCTCTGACTGGGCCATCAAAGTCACTAGCAACCCTCTCTCTGTCCGAGACTGCTCCTCTAACCCCAGCTCAGAGAAACTCTGAATCAGATCTGTGACCATCACTCTGTGGCAGGCCAAGGTAGCTCTGGACTTCCGACTGAGTGCGTCGGCAACCACATTAGCTTTACCAGGATGGTAGCTAATGGTACAGTCATAATCCTTCAGAAACTCTATCCACCTCCTCTGTCGAAGGTTCAGCTCTCGCTGAGTGAATAGGTACTGAAGGCTCCGGTGGTCAGTGAAGATCTCGAAGGTAATCCCGTAGAGATGGTGCCTCCAGATCTTCAGTGCAAATATGATGGCTGCTAGCTCCAAGTCGTGGACGGGGTAGTTCCTCTCATGCTCCTTCAGCTGCCGAGAAGCATAAGCAACCACCCGTCCGTGCTGCATAAGTACTGCACCCAGTCCCAGGAGAGAGGCATCTGTATACAACGTGAACCCATCCTCCCCAGAAGGTAGTACTAGCACTGGCGCAGATACAAGTCGGTGCTTCAGATCCTGAAAACTGGTCTCGCAGGCCTCTGTCCAAACAAACTTCACGCCCTTCCTCGTCAGGCGAGTAAGGGGTGACGCTATACTGGAGAAACCCTCGACGAAGCGTCGGTAATAGCCAGCCAATCCCAGGAAACTGCGGACCTCATGGACTGACTTAGGCTGTTCCCAACTGGTGACAGCCTCGATCTTCTGGGGGTCCACTGATATACCTCCACTGGATACAATGTGCCCAAGGAAACCCACAGAAGATAGCCAGAACGCACACTTGCTATACTTCGCGTAGAGTTTCTCCTGTCGGAGAACTCCCATAACGATGCGAAGGTGGCGAGTGTGCTCCTCCTCGGACCGAGAATAGATCAGGATGTCATCGATAAATACTATGACGAACTGGTCCAAATATGGGAGGAATACCCTGTTCATGAGATCCATGAACACGGCTGGGGCATTAGTGAGCCCAAATGGCATCACCAAAAACTCGTAGTGTCCATAGCGAGTGCGGAACGCCGTCTTCTGAACATCTGCATCTCGGACTCTCAGCTGATGATAACCGGAGCGCAAGTCAATCTTGGAGTACACAGATGTACCCCTCAGCTGATCAAACAGATCGTCGATACGCGGCAGTGGATACTTATTTCTGACCGTGACTGAGTTCAGCTGTCGGTAGTCAATACAGAGTCGCATAGAACCGTCCTTTTTCTTCACAAAAAGGACCGGAGAACCCCATGGAGAAACACTCGGCCGAATAAATCCTCGATCAAGTAACTCCTGGAGTTGGACCTTCAGCTCGTCCAACTCTCGTGGTGCCATCCGATACGGTGCCTTCGATGCCGGCGCAGTCCCCGGTATCAACTCTATAGCGAACTCGACCTCCCTCCGGGGAGGTAATCCGGGTAACTCATCTGGAAATACGTCCGGGAAATCCCTGACAACTGGTACGTCGGAGATCTGCGGAGCACTGCCATCTGAAGTACTGAGAAGTGATACCAGAAATCCCTGACAACCGTGCTGAATCAATCTCTGCGCCTGGAGTGCGGAGATAATCGCGATGCCGTCATCGCGGATGCCAAGGAACTCCCACGAGGGTCGGTCTGGAGGTCGGAACGTGACCACCCTCGAATGGCAATCCACAGTGGCATGAGAGGCTGTGAGCCAATCCATGCCTAAGATGACGTCGAACTCTACCATGTCTAACACTGCTAGGTCCACAGTCAGAGTGACCCTCCCAAAGTCCAAGGGACACTCTCTAGCCTCCTGAGTCACCTCCAGAATATCTCCCGAGGGTAAAGACACTGATAACTGCGGTGTCCTCAGGGTCGGTAACCTGCAGATCTTGCTCAAGAAAGCCCGTGATATAAAAGAAAAGGAACTACCCGTATCTATGAGCAAGTCTGCGGTACATGCATAAATCAATACAGTACCTCGGAATACAGATCCGTCAGCTCGATGCGCCTCCTCCCGGGTAACTGCAAATACTCGACCCGTCTCAGGCTGTGGAGGGGGAGGGGGTAATGCCTGTATAGTAGGCATCTGAGGTAGTGGAGGTGCTGAAACTCCGGAACTCTGCGACGGCTGGTAAACCGGCATCTGGTACCCGGTATAGAACTGCTGGCGAGGCTCGGCAACTAAAGGCTGAGGTACTACTGCAGCAGGTGCCGACTCCTGACCATGTCCCTGACCAAACAGACAGTACAGCTGGATCGGTGGAGGGGCAGTCTGCTGCTGTCGGGAAGAATGCTGTGCCCTCCTGCCTCCTCGCTGAGAACTCGACTGACCAGAGGGTCCTCCCCCAGATGAGCCCCCAGTAGTCGGCTGCTGCGTCCTCTGAGGACAATCGCCTCTCTGGTGGCCAGGTTGTTTGCACTGAAAGCAAACGGCCTGACCAATAGGGCAGCTCGACCTAAGGTGATCTCTAGAACCACACCAGAAGCAGTGGTAGCTCGTAGTGGACCTCTGTCGGTCCTGTCCAGAAGCCTGAGTAGACCCTGACGTGGAACCTCCCGTCTTCTGAGACCGAGGTGCGGCCCCAGAGCTATCCTGCGCCGCCTGCTCCTGTCTACCTCGCTTCCGCGAGGGCTGGGGCTGAGAAGTCTGTGATGACTTCTTCTCCTTCTTCCGATCGGCTGCCAGTCTCTGGTTCATCGCCTCAATATGTAGAGCGCGATCCAGCGCCTGTCCGTAAGTGGTGAGATCCCAGGGAGACATCCGCGACTGAATATAGGGAGCCAACCCCCTAAGGAAGTGAGTCATCCTCTCCGCGTCTCCGGGAAACATCTGAGGGCAGCTCTCCGATAGTCGATGGAACTCTGCGTCATAATCTGCCACTGTCTGCTCACCCTGTCTAATCTCCAATAACTCCTGCCATCTGGTCAACTGCTGAGCGGCAGGAAAATACTGAGCGGTGAACGCCTGTCGAAATCTGTCCCAGGTGATAGGCTGTGTGCCCATAACGGATCGCTGGGAAATCCACCATGTCTCGGCCCGATCTCTCATATGGTATGCGGCGAGCTCGACCCGCTCCCCGTCAGAACACTCCAGGTACGGGAATGTACGCTCCAACGTCTCCAGCCACGAGCGGGCTACGCTCGCATCCGCAGCTCCATGAAACAGGGTGAGACGGCCTTTCGCCGCCTGAGCTAAAGCTGGGATCCGGGCCACAGGTCGGCTCGGTATAGTAGCAGCAATGGACGTTGCGGGCGGTACTGCCGACCCTCCGGAAGGTATAGCGAGTCCCGGTGGCTGTATCACTGTCTGCTGTGCAGTCTGCGGCTCTGACTGAACAGGAGTAGATGCTGGAGGCACAGATGGTGGTGTAGCCTGAGACTGGATCGTCTGTAGTACCAACTGCATCATCTGCTGCTGCTGTGCCATCTGCTGCATCATCTGGTGCATCAGCAAGGACGTAGCATCGGAGGGTACCGCTGACGGCGCCGTCGATGATGGTGCTACTGTGGGACCGACCGGAGGTGCTAGCGGCACGGCGGTCACAAAAGGAGACGGTATCCGCGGTGACTGGGGAGGCTGATCATCACGGGTCCCGGAAGAAGATCGTCCTCGGCCGCGGGACCCGGTCCGTGTCCGTCTCATGGGAGCATCCTCTGCCCCAGTCACAGTAGCTCGCTGGGATACTCGTGTCGTCCGGCGCGGGGGTCGCCCCCGACCACTAGGTCGTCGGGGTGGGGTCAACTCAATACGGCGCGGCATACCTGTAGAGATACGCCACTCGTTATTATTCATTTTTAAGTATAAAATTAATGAATAAATCCTGCAGAAGAGTATCTGGTCGTCGCCTGGAGCTGTCCGTCGCCGCCATGTCCCAAAACACGTACACCTCGAGAAACGACTCCGAAAATAACCCACAAAGCCCAGTCGCCTCGCAACTTGGCTCTGATACCAAATAAATTGTCACGCCCCGAGGAGCCGCTCGACCAATACGGATCGGCCAGCTTCTCCTGCACCCGGCGGACAATTCACTAACTCGAGTCCGGAACACCAAAATAGCGTACAAAACAAGGAAGACGTGCATACCGGTATGACTAACAACAAAGCCAAAAGACATAAGGCCTCCACGGCACACAAAAGTACAACCATATCGAATAAGAACACAGCGGAAAATATTAAAACGAAAACACAGTACTGACACTCAATACAGGAACTATAAATCAAAGAAGAACATCTCGACGCAAGGTGATGGGACTGGCAGCTGGACCCTCCTGGCGATCAACCTGAAATAAAAACAAGGAGCTACGGGGTGAGTTCATAGAACTCAGCTGATAACTCATATATATATGCAGGATAGTCTAAGCTAGCAATAGAGATACAACTATCAAGATATCACAGGTACTATCCATACTAAATAAAGCAAATCCGAGAGGCAGAACAAACATACCAGCGATGCAGGGTCATCAAGACCATGAAAAGGGTCTCCTGAATGTGCATGTCAATCATGTGCAGCAACCACATACAGCAATTGTAAAGAAATACGTATGCACATGGTGCAATGACATGGTCACCTCTGTCGCCGGTCAGACATCGTCACCTGTGTACGGGAGGAAGCTGAGCGGGGGCCAGCCTCCGGCGTAGAGCTGTGACTCCATCCGTACTCAACCCATCCGGGGGGCCATCCCTACCCCGTGTAATAGGGCGGTCGAGTAGGTGGTATGCTGTCGGCGTAACACCCCTACCCCATGACCTATCCGGGGGGCCATCCCTACCCCAGGTCATCATCCGTAGAACTGGGGGGATATCTCTATCTGAGTGTTACGCCTACCCCATGTGATATGGGGGAGAAACCTCTCTCTCTCATCTCCTGGTATAAGGGCAACTCAAGGAGGGACCCCTGCCTGCTACCACGCTCCGGTCCACTAACCCATGAGTGCAAGAGCGGAGCAGCACAGGGCATCCTGCCCATACTCCGACAACCACTACCCATGAGTGGCCGTATGGGTAGGTCAGTATGACTGTCGACCTAGCCTACCCAACAATGGGCCCCTGGTCGACAGTGATGCATGGTGCACGATGATGCATGACAGCAGTCACAACAGCATCCACTATCTAATCCACCTATGCCAACATGATATGCAAGGATCACTGATAAATATGCACCATATCCTAGATCCTAGAGGGGGTATAAGTATCACAATATCAGATCTAGTATATATATAAGATCACAGTAACGGAAGACAAGTACACGCAAATAATACCCTATCGCTAATTCTAGCATATCAAGCATATAAACTGTGACTATCTAGGAGATAGGTCAGAGGTACCCGCCTCAATATGATGTCGTCCGGGTGCGCAAGAATCCCCCGTCCAGAAACAGTATCCGCAACGAAGTAGCAAAATCAATCAATGACCTGCATCCCAAAAATACTACTTAGCTAATAATACAATTACAAAGCTAAGCAAATAACTCCCTAAATTAAGTTAGGGTCAACCCTACTACGGTAGTCATTTAATCCATTCTGACCAAATGACTAACCCCTACTCCTTGGGTCTGGGTTTGGTTTAAGTCTAGCCCAAACCCGACCTAAAACCAACCCAACTCCAATCTAGGTCCAACTATAACCTAAACCATAGCTTCCTCCTTGATCTAGACCAATCAACTCCTAAGGTGCAAATTGATCCACACCAACACAGTCTAAAATCAACCCCCTACCTAGACCAATCAAGCTCATGGTAGCATGGCAGCAACGGAACCGAAACCAGAAAATAGGTAAAGAATCAGAGTAAGGTAATACTCAACCCTAATTCCTCATCAACCCAACACAGCAACTGATCCCAGCCAAGCATAGTATTCTGACCGAACTCCCAAATCAACATCCTGGTCCGATCATGATCACACTAAAACCCAAGCAACATCCCAATCCAAAAGAGAAAACGCAGTCACAGTTAATCCAAGCTCAAATTCATAATTCCCAAACCTAATCCCAACTGATACCACACTCAACTGAATCATCAAACAACCCCAGCATCTCCAAATCAACAGAAAACGAAATCACAAAAGAACAGACTCTCCACTTTGAAATAAAACCCAAAGCCGAATGTAAACAACCCCAAAAACCCAATCAACTCTATAATTAACTCCATCAGCGACATTCCCAGCAAGGAAACAGATCACAACCAACATGGAGAAACCCATCACAAATTTGTACAGATCTAACAAGATCAAGCTACTCCATGGTAGAGGAAACACTCAACCGAAATGAGACTGGGTTAGGGGAAACAGAACTCAAATCTACTCGGGAAATCATAGCAAAACCAAAACAATGCTAAGGTACCCAACAACTCACCTCTGAGTGATTACTAGCAGAACATTCAGCCCCAAATCACGATCGGCAACCCAAGATCCGACTCGCCTATTAACAATCGCACAAGACAAGAACAGAGACTAACAACTCCAAAACAGGAAGATATGACAACAATACTCGTGGCTAGCAATGAATGGAAACCAAGGTCTTACCTGAATCGACGTTGCCGAAGTGTAGCCAAAAGTCCCTCTAATCTCTTCCTCTCCCACGATCTCTACTCGAACCCTCTCCAACCGTCACCGTGCCCTAGATCGTCGTAGCTCGGCCAGAGCGGCGAAGTCGAACGCGTGGAGATCAAGCGAGGAAGGAGAGGACCCCGACGCCCCACCGATTGGGTAGAAGGGGGAAGAAATCGATCGTCGGCCACTCGATCGATCCTAGAAGAGGGATTCACGAGTACCTGTGGGTGCCAACCCTGCCTTCCCAAGCCCTCAGTGGTGCAGATCGACGGATGCAACCACTATCGTCATGACCATCGCGTCCGGCGAACTGCGAAGAGAAGAAGAATCGAGGATGCGGCTCGCGACCGCACGGGGAGAAGAATTCGGAATTTATGTGCCCTAGGACTTTTGCAAATAAGCCCCTCCTCTCCTATAACACCAATCTGAGCCCTTATTTATAGGACTTTTGCAACCAGGCCCTCCAAAGTTTTGATATTTAACAAGAGGCTTCGAGTAACAATCCGACGATAGGCCTTGGGTATACATCTCCTCGCAAGGAGTGGTGAATCCTTTGTAGGTTGTTCAAACATCTTCGGGCACTTCGGCTTATACCCAATCATCCTGGGTCCACACCTCCTTAGAGATGCTTGCTTAAGATGTCAAAGTATAAGTCTCCATGACCAAGATGACTTGAACACCGTAAGTCAAAGGAACATCGCACTTAAGCTGCAGTAAGAACTTCACTGACATGTCTATATGTAGACTACCATATGAAGTTTTACAGCCAGTCACTCCAATGAACTAGTTCCCTTAACTAGCATTCATGTTTATCTCCGGACATCGCAATGTCACCAGCCAGTGAGAATCAGCTAATTAGAGAATAACCCATGCTAGTCTCAACAGAATTGATAGTGTCCGTATTTATCAATTCATCTACTAGGGAAAATTTCAATACTTCACAATTGCACATGTAGAGATAATCACTAGTTGTGAATTCGTCACAAATTCACTAATGTTGTGAATTGTATTGCGGACATTCAGTAAATGAGTTTAAGATCTCAATCAAATACATAAGCATGTATACTCAAATAGTGAATATTCATTTATTAAAATAAATGATTACAATCATAAGGCGATTACCTTAGGACACTTTTCTCATATCACTAACAAATGATTTCCATGAGAAATAAACCAAACCTTGGTTTATTAGTGAGGTCACGGGCGCCCCCATCAGCTCAGGTGCCCGAGAGGAGATGGATAAGCGCTGACCGAGCCTGCGGATAAGGATTCGCGCAGGGAAGGCCACGTGTTAGGCGCCCCCATCGACTCAGGCGCCCATATGGGTGCTATAAAAGGGGATTCACCCCCAAGGCTTCAACATCAATCGCTCTCAATGTTGATGCAGTTTGACCCTAATTGTTGTTTTGGTGCTGACACTGATTTTAGTTTAGGTTGATGAGATGATTATGATTAAGTCCTGGTCGGGGACTGGGCTTTGGATGAAGGTAAAAGTCCTAGCCTGGAAGGCTAGGTGTGAAAATTCCTAGCTTGGAGGGCTAGGTGTGAAAAGTCCTAGCTTGGAGGGCTAGGTGTGAAAAGTCCTAACCTGGAGGGTTAGGTGTGGAAAAGTCCTAGCCTAGAGGGCTAGGTGGATAAAACCCTGGCTTGGAGGGCCAGGTCCTAGCCTGGAGGGCTAGGTTGGATGAAATCCTGGCTTGGAGGGTCAGGTCATAGCCTGGAGGGCTAGGTTGGATGAAATCCTAGATTGGAGGGTCATGTCCTAGCCTGGAGGGCAAGGTGGATGAAATCCTGGCTTAGAGGGCCATGTCCTAGCATGGAGGGCTAGGTTGGATGAAATCCTAGCTTGGAGGGTCAGGTCCTAGCCTGGAGGGCTAGGTGGATGAAACCCTAGCTTGGAGGGTCAGGTCCTAGCCTGAAGGGCTAGGTGGATGAAACCCTGGCTTGGAGGGTCAGGTCCTAGTTTGGAGGGCTAGGTTGGATAAACCCCTGGCTTGGAGGGCCAGGTCCTACCTTGAAGGGGCTAGGTTGAAGTCCCGGTGAGTAAGACTGGGCATGGAGTCTTGGTCTGGGGGACTGAGCACAAGTCAGTGGAGGCTGAGAGTTAGTTCTCTTGACTTAGAGTGGGTTTGGCCTTGCCTAGATCGGTCTGGTGACCGATCAGGGAAGTTGGCACGGAGTTCCCTCGTGGATCGGTCTGGTGACCGATCCAGCAATGTCTGATCGGTCTGGTGATCGATCAGGGAACATACGGTGACTTTGGCAAACCTACTGTTCGGCTCCTGATCGGTCTGGTGACCGATCAGGGAGCATACAGTGAGTTTGGAAAACTTTCTGTGCGGCTCCTGATCGGTCTAACCGATCAGGGATACTATTCAGATCATTCTAGTGAATGATCAAATGTCGCGAGTTCCTCACTATGACCGATCAGGATGCATCCTGATCGGTCTGAGCATGTCCTGATCGGTCTGGTGACCGATCAGGAGGTTTGGACTGTGAAGCTGGGAAATCACCCTACAAAGGGGTGGATCGGTCTGCTGACCGATCCATGACTTGGGAACGGTCTGGTGATTGATCCCGGAGAAGTAGCGATTTCTGATTACGCATTGGGGACCAATCAGGATGGAGCCTGATCGGTCTGAACCCAGCCTGATCGGTCTAGTGACCGATCAGGAGTCACTCTGATCGGTCCGGTGACCGATCAGTGCTGGCAGCTTTAATTCAAAAACGCTGTCAGAGCTCTGATTTCGTCTGTTTCTCTGCTGATTCGCTACTGATCTCTGCTCCTAACTTCTGATTGTTGATACTCCATTGATTTGCTGAGCTAATGAGCTGCTAAGTGTGCAGGTTACTCAGGTTTACTTCAAGGGAATCAAACTGAGGCTTTTGCTACGACAGATTGGCAGTTTTCCATCTCAGGTTGCAACGGACGCTGGCAACGACTGGCAGCTGACTGGGGCTCAACTGGGGCTCGGTTGAGGAGAGCTCAGGTAGTCCAAGAGAGGTCATGGTAGCTGGGTTGTCTCAGATGAGCAGCTGGAAGCTGCAGAGGAGCGTCTGTGGCAACGCAGGTTAAGAGATGAGATCAGAAGTGGTGAAGGAGAAGTTCTCCACTATCGAAAGCTTGGCTCCATCACTTGTGCGATTACTCTGATCTGTTGATCCATTATTTGTGCAAGCAACTGTGAATCTTGAGCTAATACTTGAGGACTTGGAAGACGCAAGGAGCTTTGGCGAGTCCATCAGCAAGAAGACATGAAGAAGGGAGGTCTTGCGTGAGATCTGTGCTGAGTGGAGCTCAATGAGGAGTTCTCTTGTGTTCTTACGGTTCTAAATGCTCAGTAAGGTTCCTTCTTGTGTTTCTTGTACTTAATACTTTATCCTGTTGAAACGCTGTGGAGAGGTTACTCCACCAAGAAGGAGGTTGCACTCTATCCGGATTTTCTGGGGCTTGATCTGCCAACAATCAAGGGATCGCCCACCTTAAGGGCACGCCAAGGAGTAGGAGCAAGTTATTCCCAAATCTTGTAAATCCTCTTTGTTAGCGTTTTCGTTTGTCTTTCATTTCTGCACTTTGTTTTTGCTGTTATACTCTGTATTGCTTCCGCTGTGCTACTAACCCTAAGTGCAGAAGATCAAAAGTGAAAGTCATTTTTGTGTCTGGCTATATTCACCCCCTCCCTCTCTAGCCATCCAAGTTCCAACAAGTGGTATCAGAGCTTGGGGCTCTGTACAAGCGGCTTAACATCCGAGAGCTATCAACAATGGCTTTGAGAGAAGGTTTTAGCACCACTTGACCTCGCTTCTTCGATGGATCAGATTTTCAGTATTGGAGGTCTCGCATGGAGTACTACCTCAAAACCGACATCGGAATGTGGTTCTCCATGAAGGAGGGCTTCACTCCTCCAAGAGACGCGGAGGGAAAAGAATTGGAGTCCTCACGGTGGTTGGCCGAGCAAACGCGAAAAGGAGAAGCCGATGCGAAGGCCATGGTAACTTTGTAATGTGGAATGAATAAAGACCAACTAATCTAGGTTGGTCCCTTTACAAGTGCAAAGGATTTATGGAATAAACTCATCGAACTCCATGAGGGCACCCGAGACTCGAGAATCGCCAAGAGGGACTTGTTCCTCAACCAATTACAAAACCTCTCCATGAAGGAGAGTGAAACGGTGAGTGAACTTCATAGTAGGTTTAAAGAAGTCCTCAACGGTCTTCATTCCATTGATCAAAAGGTCGAGAACCGCGACCTTGTGAGGTATGTGTTAAAAGCTTTTCCAAGGAATGCTTTGTGGTCATCCATGGTGGATGCCTACAAGGTTTCCAAGGACTTATCAATTATCAAACTAGATGATTTGTTTTGTGAAATGGAGCTTCATGAAATGGCTAACAAAGGCCCCAAGGAGAAGGGGATTGTCTTAGTTGCAGGGGGAAAGACCAACAAGAAGAAGAAGGAGAAGGAGGTCTCTTCATCTTCATCTTCATCCGAGTCCGAGTCCGAATCCGAGGATGGCAACGGGTCTTCTTCATTCGAGATGACAAATTTTGTAAGAAAGATGATGAGGAAGAGCCGGCGCTTCAAGGGTAAAGGTAGCCCTAGTGAAGTTAAGATTGATAAATCTAACATTACTTGTTATGAGTGTAGCAAGAAAGGGCACTTCAAGAAGGACTGTCCAAAGCTCAAGAAGAAGGAGGAGAAATCAAAGAAGAAGAAGAAGAAGACCTTGAAGGCCACATGGGATGAATCCTCTTCAAGTTCATCCGAAGAGGAGAAGGATGAGAAGAGTACACGTCATGTGGTACTCATGGCAATTGAAGGAGAAGAGAGCAGTGATGAATCCACTGACTCCTTAAACGCAGCTTTATCATCTTCGGATGATGAAGAGGTAATCACTCCTGAACTAGATAAATGTTATAGAATCATTGCATATTTGACCGATTTATTGAAAAAGTCAAAAAATAAAGTTAAATCATTGAAAGTAGAGGTTGAACATTTGAAATCCTCTAAGGATGAGGATATTGATGATTTACATTTAGAAATGTTAGAGATGAAAACAAATCTTTGAAGAGTGAAGTTGAGAGACTCAAGAGTGTTCTTGAAAAATTCTCAACTAGCTCAAAGACTCTAGACATGATTCTAAATGCACAAAGGGTGGTTTATAATAGGGTCGGTATTGGTTACCAACCTAAAGAACCTTCATTTGTTTCCTTGATGTCTAGGACTGATGTTAGACCACTTAAGACCCCTAGGACTCAAAAGAAGGTGGTCAAGGCATGGGTGCCTAAATCTAGCTTAGTAGGTGCTTTAGGTCCCAAGATTTGGGTACCTAAATCTTCTATTTTTCGAATTGTGTAGGTTATGATTGAGGGGGAGCATCTATCTGTTGGATCGAGAAATGCGAGAGAGGGGGGTGAATATCGCAAATCGTTCGGATTTTAAAAAGAGCGGGTGCGCAGCGGAAATAAAAGAAAAACAGAACAATGCAAACACAGTCGGTTTACTTGGTTCGGAGCCTGGGTCGACTCCTACTCCAAGGCCCACGGTCGTTGACCGTTTTCTGCGGGCAATTCTATAAGTTCGCAAAGTTTACAAATAGATTTTACAAGAAGGCAGAATAGTCAACTTTAAATACAGAGCTCTTCGTTACCGACGTCCGGTGTAGATTGAAGTTTCGGAGCAGCGGGACGTCGTCAGCTTGAGTTGGAAGATTTCTGGAGCGTGTCGCGGAAGCAGAAGAGCGTAGAAGCATCGAAAAACTTGATGCTTGAAGAAGGGGGTCGAGGGCCCTTTATATAGGGCCTGGGGGCGCCCTGGTCGACGGGGGCGCCCCCCCCCCCACGTGGCAGCAGATCCACAAGAGGCGCGATCGTCGACTTATCCCTTAATCCTCGGGATAAGGCCTTGACTGGGGCGCCCTGGACGCTGGGGGCGCCCTGGTTGACCGGTCAAACCTTATCCGCAGCGCTGAGCTCTCCTCGGTAAGGTTTGCGCCACCCTGTGCGCTGGGGGCGCCCGGGACAGCGGGGGCGCCCTGGGCATGTAGCGCAGACGCGGCAGAGTTGTTTTGCAATGGGGGCGCCCGGGACAGCGGGGGCGCCCTGGCTATGTACTGTCGAAGTCTTTCTTGTCTTGTTGTGTTTTGTGTTCACCATGGGGGCGCCCGGGACACTCCGGGCGCCCTGGTCAGCTGTTGCCTCACTCCTTTGAGGCACTCTGAGCTGCAGACACTCGTTCCTTCGGTCCTGCATCCAGGGTTAGTCCAAAACACAATAAAACAATAAAATAATAGGTTATACAGCCTCAGCTGTCTTGGTTCTGACTTTGGTCTCCAAAATGGAGCCCTAGGTCGAACCGACGCCTAATGTTCCCTCAAGGGGAACGCGTCCTCACCTACTCCTCTCGGGAGAATTTACCTGGTGCCAACCGGATCCTCCAGTTGGACTTTTGCCCGGCAGTCCTTCGCCAGGTCTTGAGTTACCAAGCTGCCCTTCGCTTGGTGCCTAGCAGCCCTTCGCTAGGTCTTTTCTTCTGGCAGCCCTTCGCCAGTGCCTAGCATTCCTTTGCTAGGGCTTGTCCATTCTGGCAGTCCTTTGCCAGAGCCTAGCAGTCCTTTGCTAGGGCTTTTCTTGTCTGGCAGTCCTTCGCCAGTGCCTAGCATTCCTTCGCTAGGGCTTGTCCATTCTGCAGTCCTTCGCCAGAGCCTAGCATTCCTTCGCTAGGGCTTTTCCTGTACACTCAAGAGACTTGTTAGATAACAATTAACCCTTAACTTTTGAACCCTTTTGCCAATATCAAAACACAGGTTTGACTTGGGTGCAATCTGCACCAACAATCTCCCCCTTTTTGATATATGGCAACTTAGTTCAAAAGGTTAAGGAAAAAAATGCTGAAATTGAAATCCTAAGTTAGATTCCCTCCCCCTGGAAGTAATCTCCCCCTAGGTTTTTCAAGAGTAGGTGTTTTGAGTTTAAATACTTAGAAATTTTAGAAAAGTTTTTTTAAGTATTGGTTGAGTTTTAAAAAATGTTCTAAGTTTGAAGAAGTTTTCATATTTTAGCAAATTTTGAGTTTGGGAAAACTTTTTAGACTTAGACTTTTTCAGTTTTTGAAAAACTCTTGTTTAAAAAATTCAGGCTTTTGAAAATTCATACTTAGAAAGATTCGAGACTTGAAAAACTTTTTCAGACTTAGAAAACTTTTCAGGAAAAAAAAAATTTGACTTTAGAAAAAGCTTTTCAGAGAATATTTTAAGCAAAAATAGCAATTCAGAGTTAGAAATTTTGGAAAAATATTTTTGTTTGGAAAAACATTTTTGTTCCCTGTTTCCTTTCCAACTCTCCCCCTTTGACATATATCAAAAAAAATGCACAAAAAGATATTTGCAATAATTAAATAAAGCATTTGCTGTACTGAATCGAGCTAGGACCTAAGTCTGGTTAAATCTTTAGGGACCTGTCTAACCCAATTAGCTACTTACTAACTGTTATAAACAGTAGCTTTTGCTAGGGTTAGTCAAGTTAAGTGCATTGTTCAAGTTAGATTGTCTAAACTTGATACTTAACTTGATTGCTGTTCAGTTTGTATTTAGTGCCCCAACTACTGCAGATGCACTGACTTAAAGCATCTTGAGTTAAGGCAAAGACCTAAGCATCTCAACCCTTTCTAGGTTATCACTCAAAGTACCCTAAGGTGCTTGTGAGATGCTGGCTTCTAGATCTATAGGTGCATGCAGTTCTAGGGTTAGAGCCTAGGCTAATTCCATTTCGAAGAAAACCCTAGTTTTGAAGGGGATAGTTTTTGAAATAAAGCTAAGTAAAAAAAAATTAAAATCAAAGTAAAACATTTTTAACAAAGAAAACATTTTAAAATCAATTAAAACATTTTCAATTAAAGCAGAAGTAAAAAAAAATGATTCTACTCTATTAAGCATAATCCTAACTGCCTTCTCAGTGAGCTAAACTCAGATTCAGGTAGGGGTTTAGTGAATATGTCAGCTAGGTTGGACTTGGAGTCTACATGCTTAAGGACTATTTCACCCCTAGCTACGTGATCTCTCTTACAAAGTGATGTTTTACTTCTATGTGTTTGGTTCTAGAATGTTGTATTGGGTTTTTGGTTAAGTTAATTGAACTAATATTGTCAATATTGACTTGGGTCTGATTGTAGTCTAGCTGAAAGTCCTTAAGAGTATGCATCATCCATAGGAGTTGAGCTACACACTCTCCTAAGGCCACATATTCAGCTTCAGTTGTTGATAAGCAACACAGTGTTGCTTTCTACTGCACCAACTTACTAAGCTGTTTCCTAAAAGTTGACAGCTTCCACTTGTACTTTTTCTATCTAATTTACAACCAGCATAGTCAGAATCAGAGTATCCTGATAACTTAAAGATGAAGTCCTAGGGTACCATATCCCTACATTTAGGGTGCCCTTAATGTATCTTAAAATTCGTTTTAGGGCTGCTAGGTGAGTCTCCTTAGCACAGGTTTGGTACCTAGCGCACATTCCTACTGAAAAAAGTATATCAGGTCTGCTGGCTGTAAGGTATAGTAGACTTCCTATCATACTTCTATAAAGTTTAGATCTACTGGTTTGCCATCAGGGTCATTATCTATTTTCACATTTGTGGCCATTGGGGTACTTATACTTTTAGAGTTATCCATTTTAAATTTCTTAATTAGTTCTTTTGCATATTTAGATTGATGTACATAATTTCCATCCTTAGTTTGTTTGATTTGTAACCCTAAGAAAAAGTTGAGTTCCCCAACTAAACTCATTTCAAACTCATTTTCCATTATTGTTACAAATTCTTTTAGAAATTTAGAGTTAGTTGATCCAAATATTATATCATCTACGTAAATTTGGGCAATGAATATATCCTTTTCTAAGATTTAACAAACAAGGTTGGGTCAATTTGACCTTGTTTGAATTCTTTAGAAATCAGGTAATTGGATAATCTTTCATACCAGGCCCTGGGTGCTTGTTTTAGTCCATAAAGGGCTTTACTAAGTTTGTAGACATGATTGGTTTTTCTATATCCTCAAATCCTGGGGGTTGTCCTACATAAACTTCTTCCTTAATAAGCCCATTTAAGAAGGCTGACTTTACATCCATTTGGTATAATTTAAATCCTTTATGGGATGCAAAGGCTAGTAACATCCTAATAGACTCAAGTCTAGCTACAGGGGTGTACGTTTCATCATAGTCCAACCCTTCTACTTGGCTGAATCCCTTAGCTACTAAGCGGGCTTTATTTCGGACTATTTCACCTTGATCGTTTAACTTATTCCTAAATACCTACTTAGTATCAATTATGGATTTGCCCTTAGGTTTAGGTACTAACTCCCAGACTTGGTTTCTCTCAAATTGGGCTAGCTCTTCTTGCATGGCTAAGATCCAGTCAGGATCAGGTAGGGCTTCCTCAATAGTCTTAGGTTCAATCTTTGAAATCATGGCTATTTGACTAAGATTTCTATAGGAAGCTCTAGTTCTGACTCCTAAGGTTGGATCACCTACAATTTGGTCAGTTGGGTGACTTAGTCTGGGTTTCTTGGTTTTTCTAGTACTTGGCTCAGCTTCAGGTCCAGCTGGTCCAACAGGTTCAGTTCTGGGTTCATTGGTTGGTTCAACTGATTCAGAAGTTGGTTCAATTGTTAAGTCATTAAAGGGTTCAATTGGAGTTTCAGAGTTATCTTCTTGATCAATATTCAATGAAGCTAAGTCAGTATTATCAGATTTTGAGTTAGTTTCTTCATCAAATATTAAGTTGGTTGTTTCTTCAATTTTCTTAGTTATCTTATTATAGACTCTATAAGCTCTACTTGTTGTAGAATACCCTAAGAAGATACCTGGGTTTGACTTGGATTGGAATTTTCCAAGATAGTCTTTGGTATTAAGAATATGGATTTTGCATCCAAAGACTCTAAGATAGTGTAGGTTTGGAAGTCTATGGTAGTAAAGTTCATAGGGTGTTTTATTTAACCTTTTATTAGGTAGAATCCTATTTTGGATATAGCAAGCTGTGCTAATTGCTTCTGCCCAGTAGTGGTTAGGTAGGTCAAATTCATTGAGCATAGCCCTAGCAGCTTCCTGTAAGGTTCTATTCTTTCTTTCTACTATGTCATTTTGTTGGGGGGTTCTAGGACACGAAAATTCATGTTTATATCCATTTATTTTACAAAATTCTTCGAATCTCTGATTCTCGAATTCTCCCCCGTGGTCAGACCTAAGTCTTTTGATTTTGATGTCATTTTGATTTTCAATCAATTTACAAAAGTTGTTAAACAGGTTCAGGGTTTCATCTTTGGTCTTTAGAAACCTGACCCAGGTAAACCTAGAGTAGTCATCAATTATCACTAAGCAGTATCGGTTTCCACTTAGTGACTTGGCTCCATGTGAATCAAGTAGGTCAAGGTGTAGGAGCTCAAGTGTGGTTTGGGTTTGATCAGATTGGATCAATTTGTGACTAGACTTGGTTTGTTTGCCTTGATTACAAGATTCACATATTAGGTTTTCAGTTTTGATTTTGGGGATACCTTTGATTAAGCCAAGTTGGGTAATTTTTGAAATAGTTCTTAGATTGGTATGACCCAACCTCCTATGCCAGAGTTTTGATTGTTCTAATGTGTTAACATGCATTTGGGTATAAGGGGAAGATTTATAGTATATACATTATTTTTCCTAGTGCCCTTAAGCATGATTTCT
>JAGFNQ010002489.1:0-45490 GCA_024364735.1 Boesenbergia rotunda
TAAATATAATGGCTCGGAAATCATACCATGTAGGCTGAACCTGTGTAGTTTGCATATGGGTAAAAGCCCTGATCATATGATTAGGTTCAAAGTAAATATTCACTTTTTAACATTTGTTGCACATTTATAATAGTGGTCTATTCACTTTAGCATTTTCACCAATTAAATGTATTTTTCCATTTTGACTATTTACATTAAGTAGTATTTTTTCACATTTAAGGTATGATTAGTTTTGAGGAATTAACCTATGTGACTATTTAGTAAATCTTGCACTAATTTAACTCAAAAGATCACCATTTACTGGTTTGTTCACTTTGGTGGTTTCACATTTAGATGTGTTTTACCATTTTGACTATATACATTATATAGTATTTTTCACATCTAAGGTTTGATTAGTTTTGACATATCATTAGTTTTTAGGAATTAACCTATATGGCCATTTAGTAACTCTTGTGCATTTAATAGTGTATTAAACAATCACCATTTAGTAAATCTCGTGCTAATTTAACAATCTATTAAACAATGAGTTACAAGGCCTAAGTTTTAGCATATAAGAAGCGTGAAGGATAGTAATAAAAATCAACATTAAGCATGCAAGGTGAAGCAATTAAAAAAGACAACTCTCAAAGGATGAGACGATAAATTATCATGTAATAATTTAATAACTCACTCTCTAAGTCTCGCTATGTGAAATCCTTTATGATAATCCACAATGGTAACATAATATAAAAGGATTTTTTTTTTTTCATTAAACATTATCCAACCTCATAGACTCATGATTAGTTTAGTTTCACCACTTAGGCTTATTAATTATCACTTTTGTCCTTTTTTAAAACAAGAACAACAATATAATGATTATTTTACACAATTCAACTTGATCATTCATGCAAAAAATGGACAATTATTTAATGATTATCGTTACGCAATTCTTCTTAATCATTTATGCTCAAGGATGGTTATTAAAAGATTAAGGAATTTACACACCTTGATTATGCACTGATGAAAAGAGTCAGAGAAAAAGAGTCAAATGAGATCAATGTGCTCTTGGATGAGCCTCTACAAAAAGAAGCATACAAACAACTAAGAATGAGCATAAGATTATGCTAATCAATACTAAACCTACACATCAAAATATTTAGGACATGGATTCAACCTTGATTTCAACTTCCACATCGTAACTTAAACTAACATATAATACACTGGCCTTAGCACAACAACCTGTAAATCTCGTAAAATAATCAAGTAAACATTAATGCGCAATAAAAGGAACGATTATGATCAAAAGATAAAACACCTAAGGAAATCTGTAAGAAAAGTGTCTATTCAACACAATTGAATCAACATTAACAATTGAACCAACCAAACAATGTAACTCTTATCCTACAACTCCCTCAATCAATGAAGCAATAGAAGGTTTTGATGAAGGATAAAATTTTGATCACAAATAGGGTAATCACGACCGAGGAAACCTTATTTAAGTTTAATTAGTTTTGGTGGACCTCTGATTCAATGGATTGGATCTAGAAATCTATTCAATACTCCAAATCTATAATCAAAGGGAGAATAAATAAGATCAAATTCAAAAGGCAAAGAATCGAAATAGCTTGTCAATGTTGTCCATGACTTCAGGAGATGCTGCAATCGCAAGTAGATAAGAGAGATTGAGAGATGAAGATAGAGAAAGAGGGAATATCTAGGCTGTTGGAAGAGAAGCATTGTTGTTTGTTGGCATGATGATCACTCTACTTATGGTTGAGGTCCGGTGCGGTGTCGTGGGGACAACATGACTAGACAATAAGGATAGGGAAGAATAGTTTGAACCACCGGATGCGGATGCATTGCCACTTGTTGGCAGCTTCGATTGCACTACCTCTTGATCAAGATCTGGGTGGTGATGTGAGGTGGGCTACGAGACAAAATAGGTGAGGGAGATGGGTTGGGTGTGGGTTATGGTGGGGAGAGGAGAGGAGAGAAGAGTAACTTTCCTAAGTTATCCTCTAAACTCAACTAAACTCAAATTGAGACATGATTGAACTAGCTCAAATCAAATTTGGTTCAACCCTAAACGTGTTAAAACAAATCCAAGTTGAGCTTGATTTAAACTCACTTAATCTTGATCACAATGTCCACTTAATGAACTCAATAAAACCCTAATTAAACCTCAATTAGACTCCTAAAAAGAAAATGTTGGTTTGGTGCAGCTTTAATGACTTAAAATTCAAAATTAAATTAGGACTAGGAAATGAAATGGAGTTGAAATACAAGATAACTTTTTTGGTGCTAGAGAACTTATGTATTGGAGTGAATAGGAGACAAATAGGGTCGATGAAGGCTATTGTCACTAGAAAGAGATCCCTCAAGAGATGGGGGCATCTTGATCTGTGGGTGCAATCTGTTGTTAGGAAATTCCAGCAAGAGGATCCAGTTGTGGGATCAAGGCATACCTAATGAGATGGACTTTGCAATGGAGAAGTATGCCAATGCCTGAAGCAGTTAGGCTACAGTACTCTGATCAAAAATATTTTGATACAATATCATAGGAATTGATGGACACCTTTATGCCTAATGCTTAGGCAATAAGTGAGCAGTTAGGCGATTAACAGTCAAACATTATTAAAATAGGATCATGTTCTAAAGATAATAAAAGAAGTTTAATTGAATTCAAAATAATAGTGGAAAAATGCAAGGCGCCTAAAAGCATAAGATAAAAATAAAGTAAAAAAATAATGAAGTGGATAGTGATACCTTGTTATGAGGATGCTGAACTTGTTGAGAGAAAAATAGCCACAAATTTAGAAAAAAAATTGTTGAAAATGGCTAGAAAATGTAGAATAAATGTTGAAAATTTAAGTATATATGAACGGAAAAACAAAAGGTATAACAAACTTAGACACGGCTAGAAAATGGCAGACATTGGTGAAGAAGTTCTGATATTGTTGGAAATAGTAGGCTTGTGTGAAATTAGATGTTAGTAGCAAATTAGAAAATTTAGGGCTAATTTTTATCAACAAATGAATTTAAAATAAAAATATTTGTTTTACCCTAAACATAACTGCCTAAATGGTTTGCTTGGGTCTCCTAGGTATCCATTTGGGCTGCTTATGCAGTCTGCTTAGGCCATTTATGTGTTTCTTCTGTACTGGCCCTTAAAACTCCTGCCTTTTAGGAGCTGCCTACCACCTAAGTGAAGTGCCTCTAGCCAAAAATGCCTAGGTGACTGCCTAGGCTAATGTTGGTAATAGTTCACGAATTGTTTATAAGGGTTTCTTTAATATTGTAGAATATGGTCATAATGGTAGTGCATTTTTTGTATATGTATCATGACCTCAATTTATCTGTGTGTAGGATGCAGCGAAATAGAGGTCAGTTTACTTCATCAAAATCAAAGCCTGAGGATGCCAATTCAGATGTCACAAATTGTGAGGGAACCCAGCATTGGGGTTCAATTGAAGGTCGGCCACCGTCGTCAGCTCTGTGAGTTTCTCTAACTTAGAAAGATCAAAAAGTTGAAATGGGAAGTCTCCTAGTTGATTTCAGTAGCAGTTTCTTTCAAATTGGGAACATCATGGCTGAATATGATTTGTCTATTAATCTAACATGTAACCTCATATTTAAGTCTATAAAAACTTTTCTTGCTTACATTTTTACCTCATTTTGTAAACCTGGGCAATATTTTTTGTCTGCTATCTGCGAGTTATAATAATTTAGACTATGCCAGTGCTGAAGGTTTTATTTTGCTGTTTGATCGAAAACTTCAGTTGCCATCATTGTGGTATCAGCTCAAAATTGACACCAATGATGCGCCGTGGACCTGATGGACCAAGAACACTATGCAATGCTTGTGGACTCATGTGGGCAAATAAGGTAATCTCTTTGATTGTAGATCAATTGTCTTTTGGTGTGTCCATGTTAGATGCTTGTATTTTAATTTTTATATAATTGCTACTTATTCTTTTACTTAAACCAATTGACCTTGTCTCATTTCTTTTATGTTCACCATTATATTTATTGTTCTTTTACTTCAGTGTCCCTTTTCTTCTCTCCCTATCACCGCTAACAAGTAACAAGCACTAATACTCGTGCCCCTTCTTTGGTTCTTATTTAATTATTTTTTTCCAGAGGTTGACAAATTATTGAGATTACTTAAATGGTAGTCTGAAGTCTAGTGGATAAATATGAGAGATTAGACTACTAAAGTTTACCTAGATGGATAATATGATAGGGTTGGGTTATTAATGTTGCACCTATGGTGTAGTGCTATCATGATTTGTGTCCGTCAATCAATGATCTCACTAGGTTGGTTATCATAGTTAACAATCTCATGAGAAAAAAGGGTATTTTTTTTTATAAAATTGTCAAAACAATGTAAGAAATGTCTCTTTTATAGTTGTTACAATAACATGGTCACACATACTCAAGCAAAATTGATTGATTCACTTTGTGTAAAAGTAGAGATATTATTATCATTAAATATAAAAAAATAAAATTATTTTTTGGTATGAATTAATTTATTTAGTTGGATTGGTTTATTTGTTAGAAAATATTATTATTGTATCATTCTCCTTATCCAAGAACTATACCTCAACAGGTTAAAGAGGATTTGTCTCAAGGAACAATGCATTTGTTTCATTGTCACCTCTTTAAACTTCCCAAAAAAAATAAGGAAACTTGAGAGTATTACATAATAGAATGTTAAAAATATTGTAGGCAGGTAAACTATGGCTTTCATCTTTAAAAATGTTAATGTTGGTGATAAAGAACCTTAAGTCGTGATGAAATTGAGTCATCTAAAGAGAAAACACTTGGATGTCTTTCAATGCAATGATGTTTAAATTTGGAAAGTAAAAAAATAAAATTATAATTATTTTTTCTAACAACATACATTGGCGGATTGAGGACCCAAAAGCTTCTGGAGGATTTTTTGAAGGAATTGTCAAGGTTTATAAATAAGGATATCATCTTTTGTATTATAATATTTTGGTCTTGACAATTGTGATACTTTAGTATATATTTTATTTCTAACATAATGTTTTTCTCTTTTCTACAAATTTTTAGTTTTGTGGAAATAAATAGACAAAGAAACCTAAAGAATAGCTTAGCAAGATTTAGTCGTTCTAGATATTATCTCATAGGGTATGACTTCTAAGCTAGGCATCACTTTTGTTTTATATATATATAGTTTTGATACGTTGCTCTTTTGCAGACTTGCCATCGTTGCAAGTGCCGAGTTAGGTTTTTTTTTTAAATTCTTTTTCTTTTCGTTTATCTTCGTTGCTTTCTTTTCCTATTGTGATCACGTGCTTCTCCGAGATTAGGTTTTCCCTTGCCCTCATGAGCCATGAGACGTCGTCCTTTGCAAGGAGTCGTTGTCCCTCGCCACGACACCATTCTTTTCACAAAGGGGTCTTGCCGTCCTTCGTCGCGAGATGACGTTTCTCGTTGCGAGCCGTCAACCTCCGTCCTTCACTGCCAACTTGTGGACATTGTCGCGAAATGCTGTCTATGTTCTGAGATTGGTTTGGTGAGCTTTCTCTTGAATGCTTTTAGTTTACCATCTTTTTAGTCATTTGGGATGTTTGTGTCTTATTTCAACCTAGGATGATTCAAGTCCATCCTTCCTACAATTATTTTTTTGTTAACACAATTTATTGGAATCCATCTTAATGGTGATGGCAAGTTGTTTACAAGTGCAAAGAAAATTGAATGTCCCATATAATTTTTGTAAAACATAGCACCTGCAAAGTAACAACTTGCCATCACCATTAAGATGAGTTCCAATCAATTGTGTTAACAAAAAAATAATTGTAGGAAGGATGGACTTGAATCATCCTAGGTTGAAATAAGGCACAAACATCCCAAATCACTAAAAAGATACAAAACAAAAAACATTCAGGAGAAAGCTCACCAAACCGATCTCAGATCACAGATGACATTTCGCGACAGTGCTCATAGGCTGGTGGCGAGAGATGACGTCTGGCGGCAGTGCCCATAGGTTGGTGGTGAAGGACGGAGGCCGGCGATGAGGGACAACGTCTTGTGGCGAGGGACGGTGAGACCCCTTTGTGTGAAGGACGACGTCACGGCGAGGAACGATGGCTCTCTGCGAAGGACGAAGGCTCCTAAGGGCAAGGGAAAACCTAATCTTGGAGAAGCACGAGATCGCGCGAGGAAAAGAAAGCAAAGAATATAAAAGAAAAGGAAAAAATTACAAAAAACTTGACTTGGCACCTGCCACTTTGGTAGGTGCGCACAGTCACTCATCTAAAGGTGAGCAGCATATCAAAATTATATATATATATATATATATATATATCATCAAGTGACCTATTCAATAAAGATAATATAAAGTTGTTTTGCTAATCTAATTAGATTGTCGAGATACATACCTTTATTGGAAAGTGACTAGTTGTCCAAACCAAAGAAAAGAGGTTCGACAGAAGGATAGATTCTTCTTCAGATGTGTGATTCATGAATCACACATTTCACTTTTCTTTTATATTCCTCTTAATTTTTTTTGATATATATTAATTATAATGTCTTTAAATTTTCTTCTCAAGCTTAGTCCAAGACAAGTCATCAAATGACCAATTCTTTGGTCTCATTTAAAAGTTCTTTGATATTAAAAGAAGGGTGCCTAGATGAGATGTGGCTCCTACTATTGTCTTGTAGGATATTAAGGTTGACATCCCTTCCTCTGGATTTTGTTTTTTTAGTTCACGTTTAGTTGTGTCTGAGTGGGAAGCTGAGGGGTTTAATTTGTTGTTTGTGGCTTTCATTTTGTTACATGTTTATGTTTTTAGAAATAAGCATAATAGTTCTACTGATGTGTTTAAAGCCATAGGCGTCCTTTTTTCTATTGCATGTGATGGAAGGCCATACTATTAGGCATGTCTTTTAAATGTCTCAAACCGACCAACAATCAACTGTTCTTTGAAGAGCTAATTGGTATGATTCAGTTTGGGTTTGCTGAAGCATGATAAAAGTTCAATCTGTTTGATTAATTGTATACCATAATCATAAAACTGAATTTATCTTTTTTTTATAAATAATATATTATATATTTATCGTTGAGATTCACATTGAATAATTCATTGTTCATAAACCTTATGTAAAAGCGCACACAATAACATTTAATCGACATGTTCTATTTAAATTAAAAATTTTGTCAAGAAAAATAGTTTTTTTTTTATAATTTTTAAAAATTATGATGTTTAGTTGCAAATTTTGCTCAGTATGAACCAAACTGAGCTAAACCAACAATTCCTTTGATTCAGTTGGTCGGATCTAAACTGAATGGACACCCCTGCATACAATCAACTTAGATCAAGGATGATGTGTGCTACTTTGTGGAATACATTGTACCAGATTATTGTGATAGTCTGATAGTTTCCCATTTGGCTGGGCATTAAATACTCTAGGACTGATTAAGAGGTTTGGTCCACTCAGGGAGCTTGTCCTAGTGATTACATTAGTAAAATTATATTCATGCAACTATCTACATTCAATGGTATTTTTATAATTATTCCTAGATTTGATAAATGTATGAGAGATGCTTATGCACTTCCACATGTTATATAGAGCACGTATCAATAAATATTATGCACAACAATCTTGTAATATCTTCATTCTTTGATGATTCATCTAAAGGATTAACTTATTTCCATTTGGTCTTTTTCATTGTTAACCTAAATGATTGACTTTTCTTTATATCTCCAATGGTTCAGCTAACTTACTTTTTTTTGCTTGAATTATACTCGTATTATATCTTTCTAAACATGTGAATTGTGAGCCAGGATGCATGCTAGCTTTTGAGATAGTATTTGATGAATACTTATTTATCGAGGCGCTCTATTTTTACAACTTAGACAATGTATCATTCTATGTCCATCCATATTGGATTGCTTGGTTCTAAAATTCTCTCTTTTTGCAGCTATATCTTTCACACTAGGTGATGGTATTTCTCATCATACTAATATAAGATGTTTTTTGACAATTAAAAATGCTCATCAAGTAAATTGCATAATAAATTTGAGCAGATAGTTTTTTTTTAGAATATGAATACTCTTACTGATTCATGTACCCAAAAAAGGTATTTGTCACACTTCCACTTTACAATTAGTAATAATTATCCTAAAATCATTTCATTCCCTCTGCAGCTTAGAATGAGAAAATGCACCACTTCCACTTTACAATTAGTAATAATTATCTTAAAAAATTAACATTGCATTACCTTTGCATCTTAGAATGAGAAAATGCACCACATAAGTATGATTTTGCAACTTCATTTTTTTTGTGTCTAATTTCATGTCTTTGCTTTTTGAGAATGAAGAGAGGTACTTCTCTCCATTTTCTATGTCTTAATTCCATGTGCCCATGAGAACATCCTTCTCCATCTTTAACATTGGCTCTTGATGTGTAATCTCAATTTCTTACTGAGATATTTGTGCTTTATAGGCTTCCTTCCTCAAGGATCTAGATGCGTCTTCTATGTAGCTTTGCATTTTCTTTTCCTTTGCGATCCAGTTTTCGTTGTCCTCATCCAATGCCTGCTTGAGCTCCCTTATGAACATATCCAGCACTGTGTTTATATGTAGTGTCATTGTCACAGAAGATGAATGTAAACTACAAAAGGTTTCAAATACCTTATCTTACCTCCTTGTGAGATTGTATCTTCTTGAGTTATATATTCTCGTGGAAACCGATGAAAAACAATGCAGTCTGGTAGCCTAGAGTTAGTAATCAAGATTGGGGATGGGGGATGAACATGTGGGGGTAAGGACCACGGCTAAGTCAGGATCTAATATTTTTGAATGTGTCATCAGCAAGGTGGCAAAAAGGTGATTCGCTCGGCCCCCACGCCCCTGCCAACCCGTCCCAGGGCCAACACGTAGGAGGTAAATCACGGGAGCTACTAGCTCGGATGCTGTGGGTAGTGCGTGGGGAGGGCGAACACATTGACTTTGTCAAGTTTTGACTCCCAGACGTTATAGTGGCAACACCCACACACTAACCATCAGCCCATCCCGTGGGGACCTAAGGATGTGTCACCAGCAATATCCAAACCTCAATTGGCTATCTCACATAGTTATGTGCCTCAATTGGCCATCTTATGAAAATTGTATTATTGCTTTGAATGATCAAAACAATGAAAGAGGATCTCTTTAATTGACCTTATTATTTATCTTGTCACATGTGATCAGGTAAAATTGGCTATATTTGCTAGAAAAATAAAATTACAAATAAAAAAAATGATTCCAATAGAAATAAAATATAAAAACTAGACCATTGGGTTTGTGAACTGGTTTAATTTTTTTAATCAAATTATTTAGAAGTATCAAATTGTCAATATGCGGAACTTTATAGCCACCACAACTTCACTACTTTGAGCTTCTAGGCTCCCTCTCTTCTGCATTCTAGTAAATTTTGTATGTTATCAAATCAAATATTGCACAGCACTAATGGGCATCACTACTTTATTATTATTGCCAGATGTTTCCACTTCATTTTCTTAAAGTGTTTTTTAATTATGTTGTATGGTTTGTTTAATCCTGCAGGGTACATTGAGAGACCTCTCTAAAAATCCTTCGCTGATTCTGCAGAGTGGCCTTCAAGAAGGAAATGAAGTGGTAGGCTATCTGGTTTTTCAGAAAAGATGAAAACATTCATTGAGTCAAATAATTATATCATTGTTTGTTTTCCACTATTTTTTCCCCATCCCCATGTAAAAAAAAGCCCAATGTGCAACAACCAATAGAAGAGAACTGATTTCCTATCAGTTATTTCCGATTTCATTCCTTATATATATATATTTTTTCTTCAGATACTTGTTTCTCCCCAGAATGAAGCCTCTGCACCAGTAGTTGAGCAACAGCCTCTTGCTAATACTGCTAACCTTTCAGAATCATTGTCGCCCTGAGAAATCCTAGTTGCAAATACTATGTGGGAGCTCCAGTAGTAGTCAGTAATAGTAGCATACATTTGCCCTGTATTGTATCCTCTCACTAAGTTTATCTTGTGTGGATGACCAAGAACTACTTAACTCGAATGAGGATTCATCTGCAGTTAACAGTTGCTGATTAGAGTGACATTGATTCTCTATCACAACATTTTCTTCAGACTATCACGTTTCTGACACTTTTACATCTATATGAACCAATTATGTAGAGTCATGAATCTGGTCCCAATGGTTTAGGACCAACACAACATGTTGACAAGGCCATTTAGGAAGGTCTAAAATATCTCTATATCTAACATAAGCCTGTTTGATAATGTAGCTGATATGGTTGGCTATCTTTTGGGACACAGTGAACCTTTTTGTTTTCACAGCGACTGCATGATATGTTCAGTAAAAGCACTTGACTCCCTTTGACAGCAAGCTTTTGTATATGCATGGGAATTGTATCTTTATAAATTTTGCTTTACCTAGTGTTTTTTATGATCTAGGCGACTAAGCTTTTGGCTCAGTTAATTCGGGAGGTGCGCGACCTACCCTTTCGTCCATTGGGTAAATTCGGAAGTGCGAATGGGAAAAATGTCTTGTAGTATGTCATAATTGAGATTTGAATTATGAATGTTTTGGTCAACTGTTGGAGCTGCACCGAGCTCGGTTTGAATGTGTGAAAGATGGAATTGATCCTTGCTAAAGGTGTCCCATGATCGAAAATTTTCAATTTGGCTGGATATAAATGACTTGGGGTTTGGTCACAAGTATGAGAAATCCCAAGGTGGTTTGGATAGCCTGGGTCATTGGGCGTTGGTAGGGTTTTGGAGTTGGGAGTACATGAGAATGATGTGGTTCATTGTAGATTGTGGCTATTTGTAAAATCCTCGAGGTGAATGTTTGACTCGTATGATACGAAGATTGATTCAAGGAACTTGGAGTTTATTTAAGGTTAACAAAACTACCACAAGCTTTGAGAGTCCATGATGAGAAATCTTAAGAATATATTAAATGAAAAAGGATTCGTTCTTTGAAACAATGCTAATTAGCAGTGTTCTGAAAATCGGATTGGACCGGCCGGTCGGACTGGTTGAATCAGGAATCGGCTAGATTTTTGATCCGAGTTTATTCTAAAAATCGACTACTCAAGAATCGGGTGTGAACCGTTTTGAATCGGCCGGGAATCGATGAACCGGGCAAATCGGAAAAATCGATCAAACCGGCTTGGTTTATTTTATTTTTTATTTTTTGATTTTTTTTCCCTTTTGCAGTTTTGTTTTCTTACTGAAAAATGAAAATTGAAAAATAAAATATCAAAAACCTAGTTTGTTTTCACCCAAAGTCCCAAACGAACAAACCTGTTGTTTGCTTGCAAGAGAGCCACCACCACTAGCCTCTCGCCGCGTCGCCCCGCCTCCACCCAGCCTCGTCGCGTCGCCCCGCCTCCACCAGCCTCGTCTCGTTGCCCTGCCTCCGCTAGCCTCGTCCCGCTGCCAACCTCGTTGCGTCATCGTGCTGACATACGAAGGCAGCAATATATGACATATTTGGAAAAGTGATTTTGCATGTGCTTTGCTAGTGTCCTCTGTTTAAGTGTTTATTGGTGAACAAATGCTATCGTAATAAAATTTTAACTTCTAGTAAGATTCTTCAATTCGTATCTAGATTTCTTGAAATCAATAATTTTAAACTTGAATTTTTCTTTAAAACTAACCATTTTTTCAAGAATACCATGCTGAGTTGTTAACAAAAACATATCACATGCTTGACCTAGTTGATCCAATCATGAAGAAAGTAGTTGGATAAGTCGTTAGTTTCATATATTTATATAAATACATGCTTTATTATATACCAGTTATATCCCGGTTGAACTCCCGGTTAATCCGGTTGAACCTCTAAACCTCTGAACTCTTGCCTCGACCGGCTCAATGTCCGGTCCGATTTTCGGAACCTTGTAATTAGTGGCTTAAGTAGGGGTGTGTATTCAGTCAAAACCGAACCGACCGAACCGAATAAACCGAAAACCGAATTAATCGATTTTTTTTTGGAACCAACCGAACCGACCGAATTTTCTACAAAAATCGAACTTACCGAACCGATTTTTTTCGGTTAATTCAGTTTTTGACCGAATTAATCGAAATTTTAAATTTAATTTGATTTTTAATTAAAATTACCAGATTTTATTTAATTAATTATATTTTTAAATAAAAAATAATTAAATTAATATATTTATTCGATTTAACCGAATTACAAAATTCAAAACCAAAACCGAACCGATTTAACCGAAAATCGAACCGAATTTAAAAAAAAAATCAAAAACCGAATTAACCGAACCACATTTTAAAATTCGGTTGGTTCAGTTCGGTTAATTCGGTTTTTTTTTTGAATTTTTGCTCACCCCTAAGCTTAAGCTTTCAATCAAATAGAGGGTTTGAATTATGATAATACCTTTATGCTTTTAGCTTGGTAGCATTTAAAGGTGAGCTTCTGGAGCTCTGATGCACCGGAAGGGAGATTAGTTGTTATCCTAAACATCCACGATTTAATCTCCAATTATAACATATTTTACAGGAATTTTTCTTCCAAATGGGATGTGAATCCTAGGACGCTGGGTTTCTGGATGGTCCGCCGTGAATACTTTCCGATTTACCCTGGTGGTCGGTGGAAAATTTCCGTGGGGCCAAGTCAATCATCCGAAGTTGAAAAAATCTTGTTAATTTTTTTTAGCATTTAAAGGTTTTCTATTTTATCATATGGATGTTAAATGGACTTTTTAAAATGGTTGTATCACAAAAGAGGTTTATGTTGAATAACCTCTAGTTCCTAATGTTTGGATTTTTCCAAACCATGTTTTTGAACTTAAGAAGACTATATGGTTTGAGACTAAGTTTTTAGTGTTGGAACTGTTGTGTTCGATGGTTGGATGGCTAGGGCGGGCCGGGCTGGGTGAATACCTATTTAATCTTGCATTCAACACTTAAAATCATGCTAATGACTAAAGGTTAAACAAAACAAACAATGAAATAGAAATGAAGAAATTAAATGTTAACGTTGGTTTGAAATTCTCATTCTTATTTCATTACCTATGCATGATATAATGTTTCGTTTCGTTGCTTAGTTGACTAGACAAATGATTGATCTAGAGTCAATCAACTAACGATGAATTTTAATTGACTGATGATTGAGTCAATTAGAAGACCCTAAGGTGGCAAAAGACGATTCAATTAATTAAGATAGTTGATTAGAAGATCTAAGCGCTATAAGGAAAATAGTTGATTGATGGTGGAATTCAATCAATTAAGATAGTTGTTCGTAGATAGGGAGTTATTGTGATAGTAAAAAGTGATTTGCTCATCCCTGGGTCCTCGTCAATCCGTCTCAAGACTAATACAGAGGAGGTAAATTACGGAGACTACTAGTTCGGACAGTAATTAATACATGAGGGAGGGTAGACACCTGACTTCACTAGGACCCTAAATTTCATGGTGGCAACACCTCATGCGTTAGCCATCAATCTATCTCGTGAGATTAGATAGGGAGCTATCATGATTTTGAGAATAGTTGATTGATGTTGGATCCAATAAACTCATCAATGGTATAACAACAAACTAGGAACTATGATTGAAGATATTGGAAGACTGTAAAATGAGGGCGGTAGGTGACAAAAGGCGATTCGCTCGCTCCTAGCGCCCTCGCCAACCCGTCCCACGACCAACACGGAGGAGGTAATGATAGAAAATAGGGTTGAGAAATCTCAACACAAAATCTTAAACGTTATTCCATTCTTAAGAAATTATAAACATAATGAAGAACATAATTGCGGAAGTGTATCGGAATCCATATTTTGCAATCGATCATGGGAGATCATCTTCAATTTGTAGACTTCCTTAAGTTTCCAAAGAGTTTTGTCGATGGGGAACAAAACAAAAGTATTGTTCTGCAAACGGAGACCATAACCCCTTATTTATAGAATTCAATGATTATTTATTTCTAATTTAGCCCCTCAATAAATCAGAATTAGCACATGGTATCCATATTATTTTATTCATAACAATAATCCCTTAAGTCAAATTTCTTAATTTTAAAATTTGACCACAATAATTTATAACTTATTTAATTGATGACATTTGATATTTATAATTATAATTATGACCTCAAAATTCTAATTATCTCTCATTGGGTCATATGCGTAAACTTATAAATGTGTTAACCTTAATGAGCTTAAAACTTTTGTCATCATAACCATAGGGCTTCCTTAACAATCTTGTCGATTAATTATATAGATATAGGATCAATGCAGTCTTCGTTGTATCTTTCACAACTAAACTATCAATGGTCATGTATATCAATACAATCAAATGACATAGATTAATTATGAATTTGTGGCATGAAAATTATATGCAAAGTGATCTATTCATGTCAATTTTCAACTGATTCTCTTTAACTAAAGTGAGATCAAAACTTTAACTTAAGTTATATAAAGTGTAATGAAATAAACATTAAACTTTATATCTGATCAAAAAATCTCTAAATACATAAGTTTCATAGATATAACCAAACATATATATAGAAAACATATATAGTACAAACTCCCATTAGATTTAGATTTTATCAAACTGAATAACATCCATATGAGTGGTATGCTCATAAAAGACATTGGGCGGTAGACCCTTCATCAAAGGATCTGCTATAATGGAGTTTGTACCTATGTGTTCTATCAAAATCTGTCCACTTTATATCCTTTCTTTCACAACAAGGAATTTGATATCGATGTGCTTCGATTTTGTCGAACTCCTATTATTGTTGGAATACAATACAGCTAATCCATTGTTACAAAATAGCTGTAGTGGTTTCTCAACCTTTCCCAAAATGTGCAACCCAAAGATAAAATTTTTCAACCATATTCCATAATTAGATGCCTCATAACATGCTATAAACTCTACTTCCATGGTGGAAGAAGCTGTTAGTGCTTGTTTGGCACTTCTCTAAGAGATAGCTCTGCCAACCAACAAAAAAACATAGCCTGGAGTGGATCTCATACTATCTTGGTATCCAACAAAATCAGAGTCACAATATTCCATGATCTCAAGAGTATTTGACCTCTTATATGCGAGCATGTAATCACTCGTTCTCTTTAAATATCTCATCACCCTCTTTGTTGTTTTCCAATGATCAATTCTTGGGTTGCTTAAATATCTGCCCAACACTCCAACAATGTACGCAATATCCGGACGCGTTCAAACTTGAGCATACATAAGACTTCCTACTACCGAAGTATAGGGAATCTTTTGTATTTCTTGAGTCTCGAGGCTTCCTTTAGGGCATTGTTTAGGACTAAACTTATCTCTCTTAGTGACTGGGATGTTTCCTGTGTTTGCAATCTTGTATACCAAATCTTTTAAATACCTTATTGATATAGTTCTTATGTGATAATCCAAGAATACCTCGAGAACAATCTCGGTGTATTTAGATTCCTAATATAAAAGATACATTACTAAGATCTTTCATTTCAAAATATCTAGATAGAAATCTCTTGATATCGTTTAACATACCTCTATCATTTGTGGCAAGCAAAATGCCATCAACAAATGAAACTAGGAAAATATGCTTGCTTCCACTAAACTGATACACACAATCATCTACCACATTCACCTCAAAACCAAATGATATTATTATTTAATAAAATTTATGGTACCATTGACGAGAAGCTTGCTTTAACCCATAGATGAACTTCTTAAGTTTCCAAACCATACTCTTTGGATCTTTTGATAAAAAGTATTCTGGTTGTACCATATAGATTGTTTCCTCAATGTCTCCATTGAGAAAAGCTGCCTTGGCATCCATCTGATGGAGTTCTATATCGAAGTGTGCGATAAGTGCCATGTTTGTCTTAAAAAAGTCCTTTGCTGAAATTGGAGAAAATGTCTCCTTATAGTCAATCCCATATTTTTAAGTATGTCCTTTAGCTACAAGACATGCTTTATATCTTTCCACATTACCATTTGAATCCTGTTTGATTTTAAAAATCCATTTACAACCAATGGGTTTCACATCTTCTGGTAATAAGATAAGTTCCCAAACTTTATTATCTTGCATTGACTTATACTTCTCATTCATTGCCTCAATCCACTTTTGAGAATTTAAATCTTGCATGACTTGACGAAAGTTGATTGGATCATCCTCCGCCATGCCATCATTTTCCTCATGTTCTTGGAGTAGTATTATTTAATCATCCGAAATAGCACTCCTACTTTTTCTAGTGGACCTACATAAAGACATTTGTTCTTCATGCATTGGTTCTTCAAGCTATTGAGTTTATTCTTCTAGGAGTTGATTAACAATGTTCTGTTGTTCTTGTATTGCATCCTAATCACTAACAGGAATAAAATCTTGATCATTATTAGAAGCAATCATAGGAATATAAACCATTTCCTCTTGAAGAGTAGTAGAAATACATTCCTACTCAAAGAACGTTTTGAGTAGGAATATAAACCAACTATGATTCCTACTTTACTCTTCCCCCTAAACTCAATATCCTCAAAGAACGTTGAGTTTCTGTCTCAAACATAGTCTGTACTTTGGGATCATAAAACTTATAGCCCCTTGATCGCTCAGAATATCCAATAAAGTAGCTACTTACTGCTCTAGAGTCTAATTTCTTTTCATGTGACCTATACGGTCTAGCCACAGCTGGACATCCCCAAACATGAAGATGTTTTAGACTTGACTTTCATTTTGCCCAAAGCTCAAAAGGTGTTTTAGTAGCTGCTCTAGTGGGTACTCGATTTAGAATATAAGTTGCTGTCTTTAATGCTTCTTATTAGAGTGATGTTGGTAAAGTTGAATTGTTGGTTGTAGCTTGGCGGGTTTCCTAAGCAACCATGGGGTCGAACATGAGAGACCTCTCTATATCTATGGATTAAAAATTTAATCCGAATAGAGACCCGTCTCCTAAACGACCGTCTCATCGTCGTGTCAATTGATTCAAGTCACAATTTCGCCAAAACCAAAGTTAAAACCTTGTAACTTTTCGAATCAAAAGAGCGCGGAAAAGATGACGAATGGATCGCCGATTTTTGTTTATAATGGGGTTCATGACATAAATTAATTATCATATTAATTAACAAATAATTAATTCATGACAATTAATTAAAACATGCAATGACAAGAATAATCAAAGCAAGGAATAACAAAAATAAAGACGGAGCTAGGGAGAGGTATACCTCAACTTTTACCTCGCAGTCTTCTACCTTATGACCTTTCCCTTTTGGTTGTCGTGTGGGCGACGAGCTACCAAGACGTGGAGTCACCGAGACTTCGAATCAATCCTTTCTCTTCCTCCTTTCTTAGTGCCAACACCAAACCCTAGGGTTAGGGTTTAGCTCCCGCCGGCGACCCTTAAAGGAGGAAGGAGAAGAAGTTGAGGAAGATGAGCTCCTCTCCTTCACCACCACCCATGCAAACCTTCTCTTCTTCTTCCTATCTCGCGGCAGCAACCTCACAAGGAAGAAGAGCTTCTCCAACCTCTCCTTTTTCCGGCGATAAACACCAAAAGGAGAACCTCACTTCACCGCCGACCACCCTTCTTCAACTTTGATTCCGCACGCCACAAAGGAAGAGGACACCTCTCCTTGTCCAACGAGTATCAACAGTAAAGAAGAAGGGAGAAGGACGAAGAGAAGTGAAGAAAACCAATGGTTTTCCTCACCTCCACTGCCAGCGCCACCCTTCTCCCTTGCGCCGACAAACTGCGCCTCCTCCCTTGTTGCTGCACACCAAAACCAACGGAGGAGAGCTCCACCAGTAGCTATTGGACGCTGACAGCAAGATGGAAGAGAGGAGAAGAAGAGAGGAGGAAGAAAACTCCTCCTTTCTTCTTCGCCGGGTTTGCCCTAGGAGAGAGGTGGGAGAAAAGAGAGGAGGAGAAGGGAGAGGTTTTAGGGTTTTAATTAATTGAATTAATTCTCAATTAATTGGGGATTAATTAGCCTTGGTATCATGACTCCTATGGGGTATTTATAGGGCTAAGGTAGAGACCATGAGGAGGAGTTGGGTCTTAGCCCGCTAATGAATCCAAACAAGATCCATTAATGAGGATCCATTCCACTAAAGGATCCCCATTGAACATCCTCACCAACCCTCATATTTTCATATGGGCTCTACATATTATGAGTCGTCTATCTCCCCGTGTTTAAGATATCGAATGCTCGATAATTAATTTAAATTACTGATAATTTAATTAATTATCCTCTTGATCCTTGACTAGTACCACTCAACCTTTTCATCATGTCGGACCATAGTCCACTTGCAAGATTTGACATGATGATCCTTATGAGCTCATCAAGGGGGCATCATCATCCCGACTTACCAGTACACATATTTCGTCAATAATCAACGGCACATCATGTAGATAATATTATTACCCAACTTACCAAGCCTATCGATCTAACAGAATAGATCTCGCTCATTGGTAAATCAAAGTAATAATAATAAAATACATGTGCCCGTTATTATTTCGAGATTTAGAGATCGCACTCCATAATATAAATCGAGGTCTAATCCAATTTATGAAGTCAGTACAAAATTAGATGACCTCTCTTTTGGTCTTACTCAATGCACACAAAGTGCACTAGTGTAATTCTATGGTTAAGACAAACCACACCTAATTACACTACAACCATCTCGATGGTTTGTCCAACTCCATCTCGGTTGTGAGCCTCTTTCTTATACTTCTGCAAGGAACTTGATAACATGATCTTCTATGCATCACCACGCACCATGTTATCTATAATGCAAAGTATGAGACATTTTGTGCACATACTAATATAAATATGCACCGTGTGATTTTGTGATTCTCTTTTAAAATACATATGTACTTTAACCAAAAGCAAGACTTTTAATATAGATCCTAATAATCTCCCACTTATACTAAAAGACTTTGCTATTTTCAAAATGCCATACATCTGACCCTTTGATCCTCCACATGCCTAAAAGCTCTCGCTACCAAGGTCTCAGTGAAAAGATCTCCCTAGGTCATCCTCTGATGTAATCTAGGCAACAAGAACTATTCCTCTCCTAGGTGGTACTTGTGCTCTATGTGTTTACTTGCCTTATGGATTCGTGATTCGTTCGAGTTTGCAACTCCACCATTTTAATCACAACAAAATGTGATAGCCCTGAGCAAACCAGAAATCACATCGAAGTCCATCTTGAGGTTCTTGAACCATGTAGCTTTATTGGTTGTCTAGAGACTGTCACCCATTCAACTTCCATGGTAGAGTCCATCACGCAGCCGCTGTGCGACACTCTCCCATACTATGGTTCCGCCTCCTAAAAGTAAAGACAAAACCCCGAGGAATACTTATATTTGCCCCTATCTGATTGAAATTCTGTATCCATATAACCCATAGGATATTGGTCTGCCCGGTATACCAACATATAGTCCTTAGTCCTTCTCAGGCACTAATATATGCTTTTACCGCAATCCAATTTCCTTGACCTGGGTTACTCCAATATCTGCTAACCATGCCCACGGCACAACAGATATTTGGTCTCGTTTTTAGCATACACGAGGCTTCCTATAGCTGATGCTAAAGGAACCACCATTACGTACTCTATCTCCTTTGATAATCTAAACATATCTCCTTAGATAGAGTAGCTCCACAACTGAAAAGTACCAAACTTTTCTTGGAGGTATCCATGCTAAAATGAGTTAGGACAGTGTCTTGTATGAAGCTTGGGATAAGCACATCATCCTTGTCAGGAGATCCCTTAGATTTTTGATCCCCAAGGATGTGTCTTACTATTCTCAAGTCTTTCATAATTTTTTGGACGACCATACCCTTACGTCTAATAGTATTTCATTATTGTTGCTAATCAACAAAATATTATCTACGTATAGCACAAGAATACCACTTCGTTTCTGTCACATCACTTACATACACAATCCCATCCGTCCTTTGAACAAATCCATATCACTGGATTTATCTCTTCAAAGCAGATGATCCTTATCGTAGGTCCAGGGATCCGATTCATGTTCACCAAGGACCCAGTCCAAAGACTCTCCAAGAACATGAAACCTGTAGGTTGACTAACAACCCTCCCACTACAATAAGGTATCCCCTGTGTATCTTCTGTGACACGAGGTGCAGTGACTTGTGGTATTCCTTCTTGTACAGTTGGTACTAAGGTCAGAATGTCCCCCTCTTGGTTACTTAAGAATAATTCTACACATGAGTATATGTTTAATAACATAGCCCTTTTCCAAGAATCAGACATTCGTACCAACGAATATCCTTTGATTCTTAGGACTACTAAATCACCTTTTTGTTCCCTTAGGATAGTCTACGAACAGAGGTATTAGATTTCAACTTATCAGTATCTCTTTTCAGCACATGTGCTGAGCTACCCAAATCTGAACATAACTTAGACTAGGCTTTTGCTTAGTCTACATTTCTATGGGCTTAGAGACTACTGACCTAGATAGTATCAAGCACGTGCATTGTTGTACCCAGAGCATATCCCCTGAACAAAACTGGCTAATCTCAGAGTAGCTTATCATTGTCTTAACCATTACCTTAAGAGACTTTTTTCCTTCTCAGTGTCGCACCGTTCTGTTGGGGCACACCGGGTGCAGTAAATTGGGATTGATTCCCAATCTTTGATAAGTAAGTTCTACTACTATCCTAAGAGGTACTTGCCACTACGATCTAATCGTAATATCGCCATACTTTTACTCTGATGTTTCTCCGCATCAGACTTGAATTCTTTGATTTCATCAAAGTATTCAGTCTTGCGGTACATCAAGTAAATGCACTTTGACCCTTGAATAATTATTTATAAAATAAACAAAGTATTCAAGGCTACCTATATTCTGGATAGATTAAGGACCTATACTTATCAGGTTGAACCAACTCCTACATACCTTTGGCTCTATGCCCCTTGGCTTAGAAAAGCCTCTTGGTCTTCTTACCTTCCTAATAAGATTCAAAGATTTTAAAAAAGACTAGTCTTCCACCACCAATGAACCCAAAGGCCCATCGGCTATCAACCCTTGAATCCTACTAAAGGTTAATAAGACCAAGCCTTAGAGCCTAAAAGTATGTTTGGTTCATCTAGGAAGAAATCTTTCTCTTACTTTGGTTAGATGATAAGCTATTAAACATCTAATTGCATCATGAGAGCTTTTGATTTTAAAATGAACCAATTGCCTATCAATGTACTTTAATAGATAATCCTTCTATTCCACTTTTAACAATAAAAGCAATAGCATATCTTATTCTAGAAACTGAACAAAAGTTCTTTCAAAAAATTTTAAGTACATAAAGGCAATCTGTATAAAACCAAAATATTTATCATCCTATCTAAAAGACATAAATGAATAACTCTCACTGCAAAAATCATCTCTGTAGCCTATCCCATGTAGATGGTAATCTCCTCCTCAGCTAGTCGTCGGGTTTCCTGGAACCCCTGCAAAGAGATGCAGACATGATTTGTGGCATCCGTATCTACACAACAGGTACCGGTAGATATCACCGCTAAACATGTTACAACGACACATGAGAAAAGTATACCTGAAGTATTACTTTGACGGCGGGGATAGTCCGCCTTCCAATGTCCATACTGCTTGCACACAAAGCACTTGCATTTTGGCTTCTTTATGCAACTCTGAGGTCCCTGTGATCCAGCTACTTTCTTTGCCCCAGCATGTTTCTTCCTCTTCTTTCCTTTCGGTTTAGAAGTAGAAACCCCTTGAGCAAGGAAAGCCTGTGAATGAGAAAATGCCTCTGCCGCCTCGAGTTCTGTCAGAAGTTCTGCCCATGAATATCAACGTTTGTCCATATTGTAGCTTAGGCGAAACTTCTCAAAACTCTTTGGTAGAGATTGGAGGATAAGATCGACCTGGGGTTCCCCATCGATTTGCGCTCCAAGGATTTCCATCTCTTTCAGCCAAGCCATCATTTTGAGAACATGTTCCCTTACGGGCATACTCTCAACCATGATGGTCGTTGTCAAGTTCTTCATGACTTCTTGCCTAGCGACCCGATCATGATGTCCGAAGAGTTCATCGAGTTTGGATGTTTTATCGCTGGTAATGAAAGAAGCCTGAGGTTGATGACTCTGAGTCATCTCGTCTGCTTCTAACCATTTCCTAAAATATTCAAACTCCTCTTCATCATTAATCTCGCTAGGTTTTTCAGCACAGAACTCGACAAGATCACACTTGGATTCCTCGACAGTTTCGACAAAGTCTGGGTTTAATTCCCAATTCATATTATTAGTAGGGGCATTAAGTTCGTTTTCTCTTTGAATTAAGTCGAGTGGGTCTCAATTCATTTTAAAACACCTGAGAATCACAACAATCACACATTTTAGATTTCAAAAATAAATTGACTCCTCAAAATAATAAATTTTCAAAATCAACCAACACCTCAAAACACCGAGAATATTGCATGCCACGTTAGTGTGGACACATACGAATTCTACATTTGCGAGAGGAGGTTTTACCCATTAATTTTACTATCTTGTCAACTTAACTTTTTTACAAGTAAAATTAATAGTTGGTCCTCTTCGGCCCTACAAATAATAGCAGTGACTCCGTTGGGGAGGATACTAATATTTGTATCTAAGTGTTTACCATTACATGACACTAAGAAAATTATTTCCGATTATGTGTCTTCCATTGGGGAAGTACACACGCTCTTCGATAATTTTCTATAATCTTTTCTGACCCAGTGATCCGCAGAACAAGCCTATCCATTATGGAGGAAGGCACTTAGAGCTGACGCGCGAGCATGTTCGCATCACTTATCAGATTGTAGTGGAGGCCACGGGACCCTTTGATGGTGCAAGTTGCATCAGAAATGTCCTCCTCTAAATGTTTTAATGCTTGACAATATACTTAAGTCAGTGATACATTGAATAAGGGAAGGGCGAGTGAAGAAAACAGGACCAAGGTGAACTAAAGTCCTAGTTAACCTAGGCACGAAGTCCTGGTTCGAAGAATTGAGCACGAAGTCCTGATCATGGATTGGGCACTAAGTCCTGGCCGAGGGCTGGGTACCTAAGACCTGACCGAGGGTTGGGCACTAAGTCCTGATTCGAGGAATTGGGCACGAAGTCCTGGCCAAGGGTTTGGTACCGAAGACCTGGTTCGAGGAATTGGGCACTAAGTCCTGGCCGAGGGCTGGGCAAAAGTCCTAATGAGTGAAGTTAGACACTAAGTCCTGAACCTAGGGTTTGGGCACGAAGTCTTGGTCCGAGGGATTGAGCAACTTAGCTGAGCGATGACTAAGGACAGAAGTAGAGACGGGTCAAGGTTCAGACGTCTCGAGATCCGAGAGTATCGGAGGCTAAGCAAAAGTCCACCCGAATGGACTGGGTGGCAACCATCTCCTGAAAGGAGTAGGTGAAAGGCGCGTTCCCGGGGGTGGGAACTTGTGTCGGTTCGACCTATGGTTTCGTGGAAATCCGAAGTTAGAACCAAGTCCTTAAGGTTAAGATAGTGTGTATTTGCTTTGTATTTATGTATCTTGTAGGTACCTAGAATGGAAGAAAACATCAAATTTTGAGTCTTTTCATGAATAAGAAATATGTATGCATATCTAGAATAATCATCAATGAATGATACAAAATATTGTTGGCATTATAAGAAGGTGTTGGAAATGGTTCACAAACATCTGTATGTATCAATTCCAATACTTTTGTAGCTCTATATGCACCTTCTTTCTTTTTTTTTAGGTTTGTTTGTCCTTAATGCATTCAACACAAATGTCTAGGTCTGTAAAATCAATGTAATGTAAATTCCATCTCATACAAGTCGTTCAACTCTATTTCTAGAGATATGCCCTAAACGTTTATGCCATAATGCACCTGAGTTTTCTGTATTAAATTTACGCTTGTACCACATGATTCCACATTTAGGGTTTCAATATAAGAAACATTTATATCAAGCATATAGAGATTGTCATAAATGATAAGTGAACCGGTCCCAACAATAGTAGAATTAATAGATAAACTGAACTGACTATTTCCAAACGAACAACAATAACTTAATTTGTCCAAATGAGAAACAGAAACTAAATTCCGTCTAAAGGATGGTACAACAAAAGTATCTATTAAGTCCAAATAATAACTAGTGCTTAACAATAATCTAAAATGACCTACGGCTTCCACTTCAGCCAACTTGTCATCACCCACATAGATGCATCTTTTAGCATCACTTAGCTTTCGGTAGCTCAGACAACCCTGTATTGAAACACTGATGTTAGTAGTAGTACCAGAGTCTAACCACCAAGTGTTTCTAAATACCGAAGCTAAATTTACTTCATAACAAACCAAATTTAAAAATATACCCTTTTTCGCACGCTAGTATGATACTTAGGACATTCTTTCTTGACATATTAGGCTTGTTACAGAAGAAACAACCTTTCTTGTCATTATCCTGCTTTTGTTTCTTCACATAAGGACTTTAGTAGCCTCATTCTTTCTTTTCTTGCCCTTATCTTTAGGGGTGCTTGCCAAATAGGCACTTTCAACATTGTTTTGCTTCAACCTCTTTTCCTCTTGAACACAGTATGAAATGAACTCATTATTTCTCCTTTTGACAGTTATAATTGATTTGAAACTGACTGAACTGGATTGGAAGAGAAATAAGCACTAAATGCACAAGTATGTCATCCGACAATTCAAGTTTAAGTGCATTCGACTTTGATGCAAGGTGAGAAAACTCCATGATATATTCCCGAATATTTTCCTTGCCTTTATACTTCATGGAAATCAAGTTTTTCAAAAGTGTGCTTGTTTCCACTTTATCGCTTTTGACAAAGCGCTTCTCAATTTCATCTAGATATTCCTTAGCTTTGGTGATACTATTAGACACTGCACCCCTAAAAGCCTCAGGTATGCCATGCTTGATGATCATAAGACTCATGTGGTTAGAGCGATCTCACTTCTCATATTTATTCCTTTGTTTAGAGGAACTAGAATTTGTAGGAGCAGTGAGTTGCTCTGTCCTGAGTGCAAGATCTAGATCCATGTAGCCAAGAACAAGAGAATGTTCTCCTTCCAATCCTTAAAATTTGTACCATTAAGGATCGACACTGAATTTAAGTTACCACAAATAGTAGCAATATTTGTTGAAAAAAATGATTAACGAGGTTTTTCCAACCTCGGGCGACCGGCCCGGCCCCACGAAAGTTTCCCACCTGCCGCCAGGGTAAATCAGGAAGCGCTTGCGGTGAACGGTCTAAAAGTCCACCGTCCTAGGGTTTGCGCCCCCTTTGGAGGAAAAAATCCTGCAAATATGCCATAGCTGGGGATCGAACCACGGATGCCTGGGATAACGAACATTTGTTGAAAAGAAAACATAAGAATAATAACATAAATAACATGTTCATTGCGAATACATTAAAATAAATGTTAAATCCCATCTAAAGATATCTAGTGCAACAATAATATTAATCCTTTGGATAGTAATATTTGTAGGATCGGTGCCGATTGATAGAGGGGAGGGGAATATCAACTCGAACGATTTTCCAGAATTTCGTCGTAAAACGTCTTTCTATCAGGGTTAGTATGCAACGGAAAATAGAATAAATGAAAGACAAAACACTCATAAACGTGAGATTTATTTACTTGGTTCCTGACCCCCCTGGGTCAGTACGTCCAAGGCCTATGTACTCGGCGTGAGTCCACTAATGGTCTCCTTTCTGAAATTTTCAGAGGTAGAGAATACCCGTCTTACAGTTCGAATTACAATCAAAGACTAAGTAAATTGAAACACAACTTGTAAATAAAAAGTAAATAAAAAAACTCAGCCAACTCTGGAAGTCCGAAGCGCCGCACGCTTCTTCCTGGAGCCTCCTTCGTCGCAGAGCTTCGACTTGAGCGCTTTTTCTTTGCAGAGAATGCTTAGATTGATGTGGAAGTTGATATTCTAGAATGAGGGGTCGAACCCATTTATATACAACCTTCTCGAGCACCTCTGAGACCTTGGGCGCCTGCCACGTCGTGATCAAACTTCATCCGTTGCACCGAAATCGCAACAAGGATAAGGCTTCTCTTCCCAGGCGCCTGGAATTGGCTGCCCCCAACTAGAGCACCCAACCTTTCTTGGGCGTTTGATTCAAGTCGGGCGCCCAGGAAGGGTCTTCCTAGGTGTGTTTCTCCTGCGTTTGCTTTCCCATCTTGCCTCCAACTCCAGGTACCTTCAAGACAACAAACACAAGACAAAACACAGATAATTTTAGCCTTAACTTATTAGTTCTAACTTTGGATTTCACTCGAAACCCTAGGTCGAACCGACGCCTAATGTTCCCTTTCCCGGGGAATGCGTCCTCACCTACTCCACACTAGAGAAGTTACTTTTGCTAACCGGGACCTCCGGTTGCACTTTCGCTCAGCCTCCGAGAACCTGAATCATGAGACTTCCGACCTCGACCCGTCTCTACTTCTGTTCGCGATTCGCGCTCGACTAAAGCTTTTGCCAACCGGGACCTCCGGCTGCACTTTTGCTCGGCCTCCAAGAACTTGGATCTCGAGACATTCGACCTCGACCAGTCTCTACTTTTGTCGCAATCCTCACTCGGCAAAGACTCCGTTGCCCGATCCCCGACTAGGACTTAATGCTCAGTCCCCCGAACCAAGACTTTGTGCCCAGCTTCACTCACCAGGACTTGGTCCACCTAGCTTCACTCATTAGGACCCAGCTTCACTCACTAGAATTTAGTTCACCATAATCACTCCTTTGCTAGTCATCATAATCCTGACTAGACTTCCTCCAATCTTCAGGTAAACATAATCCAAACTTCAAGTCTGGTTTGGTTTAATCACTTGGTCAAACTGACCAACCCTGGGTTTTATTTATTCTGCCAAACATCAGATCCTGTTTGACTAACCCTTTGTCAAACTGATCAAACCTGGGTTTACCCTACCAAACATAAGGTCCTGTTTGGTTTAACCCTTGACCACTTTGACCACCCTTAATATATTGTTTAACATATTGTCACTAACTTTAGTATATTGTTAAACATCGAAACCCTACAGGATGACTGTTCATCACTGATGTATTTTGCACCAATAATCTCCCCCTTTTTGATGTTTGACAATATTTTAAGTTAGGTTTGGTCTAATGGTTCTAGGTTTAATATTTGGGAGAAATCGAAAAAAATCTAACTTAAGCCTCTCTCCCTCTTTGTCACAATCAAAAGGAAATACCAAAAAAATTTGCACCAACAATAAGAAAAAGAATTTAACTTAAGTCTCTCTCTGTTTTTTAAGATAATCTCTCTCTTTTTGAAAATACCTATATATATTTTGTGAAAAATGATTTTCAAAACTCTTCCTTTTTTTTTTGGAAAAACTAAGTACTTGTTTTATAAAGTATTCTAAAAAGCACTAAGTACTTAAATTGCACCAACAATATATGAATATATATTTTTTTAAAAAAAAATGAACTTCCCTAAGTCTGACACAATCCTAGGAATCTTGTTGACCACAAAAAAATTTCTATGTGCCTTAGGGATTTTTCATAAATGAATATTTTAGTTTTAGAAAAATAATAACTTTGCCTTCTTTTCCAGTCTGACACAATCCTAGTAAACCTTGTTAACTACAAGAAAATTTTCCCAAGTGTCTTGAAAATTTTTCCAAACATAAGATAAAAAATTATTTTCAAAGGTATTCCCAAAAGACAAAAGATTTTCGAAATAAGTTTTAGAAAATGATAATATAATATTTTCAAAAGTATTTTAATAAGACAGTGGATTTTTTTTGAAAATATAATATTTTTGAAATTTTTGATAATTCTTTCAATTTAGACCTCCCCCTAAACCTGACACAGCCCTAGGAAGCTTATTAACCACAAGCTGATCTTCCTCTGAGTCTTAGGGTTTGATTCAAACGAAAATAGTTTAAAACATTTATGAAATATTTTGAAATAATTATGAATAATACATTAATTTCATTTGACATGGACCTCCCTAAATCTGACACAATCTTAGGAATTCTTATGGATCATAAAGAAGTGTTCCTATGTGTCTTTAGAGTTTATCCAAATCATAAGAACAATTTAAAAAAAAATTTGAAATTTTTTTTGAAAAAGTATGATAACTTTCAAAGAAATTTTTGAAAAATATTTTGAAATAAGTTTTTGAAAATCAATATTTTTCGAAACGCATTTTGAAAGAAATGATAATAATTTTTAAAGCACAAACCATTTTGAAAGATATGAGTTTTTGAAAAGAATAATTTTTGAAAAATGGTTTTCTGAAAATAAAAATCCGTAAAAAATAAATAACTCCCCCTGAAACTGACACATTCTGGCTACCCTTATTAACTACAAGAGGACCTCTACTTAAGTGTCTTAAGGGACTTTAGTGTTGACCTAAAAGATTTGTATCAAAGTGTGGGTCCAACAACTTTCAAAAAGATAATTTTTGAAAATGTATTTATAGATAAGCACCTAATCAAGCATGAAATTTATTAAAACATTATTATGTTTAAACATTATTTTGAAAATAGATTTTTAAGAAAATATCCTAAAGATTTTTAAAACATTTTGAAAAACATTTGTCAATTAATTTGCCCTTAACACCTCACCCATTCTAAGTGTCCCAATACAAGTAAGCACGGTTGCCTTATAGGTGTTTGTGAGATGCTTGAATAATTTTTCTCAATTTTATTTATAGATTGCTTGACCTTGAGTTAGATTCGAGTTTATCAATTTGTAATTTAAAAGTAGATTTCAATAATCGACTTTCAAGTCTTGGCGAGGTACAGAGGCCTTCTTTGGTCGTAGCCTTATTGGATCATTAACCCTTTCCTTAGACAAAGCCTTTTAAGGAAATAATACTCTTAATTTAATCTTTAAAAAACTTTGGTCTAACTAGTCTAAAATGTGGCGAGGTAGCTTCGGCTAGTTTCACTTAGCTAAGTCGACCAGGTCGGGTACTCATTACCCTTCCTGACTTCCTAAACCAAGCTTCCCTAACATACTATCATCTCACCCCACCCTGGTACTAGGTTAGGCAAGTATCAACTAATCTTTTTCCTATCTAACCGTTTTAAATGATGTAGAAAAATAAACATGATGACATGGCAAATATATAAGAAAATATAAGCAGATGTATGGACATGACATTTATGCATGAGTCAATCAAGTCAAAACATTTTAATTAAGTTTCTAATAAAGTATCAAATTCTCGATTTAATATAGACCGTGCCAACCTGCGAATATGTCAACCCACTTTGACATATTTATTGTTATTTAGTTGGATGTTTAGGTTGGGTAGAATTTTATCAGTTCCATAATTAAAGTTAATTAATTTAAATTTAGTTCATAATTTTGTTGAATTAAAGATTGAATTGTTAATTAATTAAGATTTAAGAATTAATGAAGATTTTAAGTTGTTAAGATTCAATTAAGGATTTAAGTTGTAAAGAGTTAGATAAAATTTAATTTATTAAGGATTAATTAAGTTTTAAGTTATTAAGAACTAATTATAATTTAAGAATTAATTAAGATTAAATTATTAAGAATTAATTAAAGGTTAAATTATTAAGAATTAATTAGAGTTTAACTTATTAAGAATTAATTAGAGTTTAAATTATTAAGAATTAATTAAAGTTTAAAATTATTAAAAAATTAATTAAGATGATAAGAATAAAATTAATATTAAAAGAAAAAAAATTTAAATTTAAGGTTTAATTAAGGTTTTTATGATTTGAGTTTGAATTTAATTAAGATTAAAGTTCTTTTTTAAAATTTGAATAATAATTTTGGGTCTATTTACATCATTTCCATAAATTCAAAAAGTTCTGATTCACCTACTATTTCTTTTGTTTTTAAGTTCTTAATTTTATTTAATACTTCTGTTTTATTTGAATTCTTATAAGCCTTATTAATTATATCTTTAATTTTAATGAATTCTTCTTCATCTTCAGAATCATATTTTTCTTCATCTTCAGGGTTAAAATTAGAATCTAAAATTGTATCATTATCTTCACAATAGGTAGAATAATTTTCAGGACTATTAATTAAAGTTGTAGCATTATATTCAGAAATGTATTAAGTATTATCATCAATATTATCTTCAGAAATGGATTGAACATTAATTTCAGAGATATTAGAATTATCAACAATAATTTCATTCGAATGATTAGGGTTATCAGAAAGATTACTAATCACACCTTCATTATTATCCTTAGAATTATCTGAAATATTATTAATTAAGATTTCTTGATTATCCATAGGATTATCAGAATTATTAGAAAATTTATTAATTGAAATTTTATCATTAATTTAAAAAATCATAGCATTAATATTACGGATTAAAGAATTAATGTTTGGTGTTTTATTATTATCTATGTTGGATCCAATAGTAACTAATTTGTCATGCAAACTTAACTCATTATGCAAATAATTTAATTTAGCAGGAAGATCTAATTTTTTAGGAAATTAAAAATTTTTGCGAAAATTAATTTTTGTTACCTTCTTTACAGTAGTCGCATTTTTCGGCGTTGTGGATCGAGTCTTTTTCCAGCCTGGGCATTGGTTCTTGTAATGTCCCAGCTTTTGGCATCTGAAGCAGTGGATGTGGCTCTTGTCCCTCCGGACTCCTGGTGTTGGTACCTCCTTTGCCGCCGGTGGTGAAGATCGAGTCTTACGAGTAGGACATTGGTTTTTATAGTGTCCTCTCTCCCTGCACTTAAACATATAATATGAAACTCAAAATTTGACATAATTTAAAAAAAACCTGAATTCACCCTTGCTCCTCCTCAATTCTTTGTTTCTTTGCTCCTTCGGCTGTTAGTCCGGTGAAGAGCTTCTAGGCTCTGATACCACTTGTAGGATCGGTGTCGGTTGATAGGGGGGGTGAATATCGACTCAAACGATTTGTCAGAATTTTGTCGTAAAACGTCTTTCTATCAGGGTTAGTACGTAGCGGAAAATAGAATAAAAGAAAGACAAAACACTCGTATACGCGGGATTTATTTACTTGGTTCCCGACCCCCTGGGTCAGTACGTCCAAGGCCTATGTACTCGGCGTGAGTCCACTAATGGTCTCCTTTCTAGAATTTTCGGAGGCAGAGAATATACGTCTTACAATTCAAAATACAATCAAAGAATAAGTAAATTGAAACACAACTTGTAAATAAAAAGTAAATCAAAAAACTCAGCCAACTCTGGAAGTCCAAAGCGCCGCACGCTTCTTCCTGGAGTCTCCTTGGTCGCAGAGCTTCGACTTGAGCATTTTTTTCATTGCAGAGAATGCTTAGATTGATGTGGAAGTTGATATTATGGAATGAGGGGTCGAACCCCTTCATATACAGCCTTCTCAGGCACCTTTGAGACCTTGGGTGCCTGCCACGTCACGGTCAAACATCATCCATTGCACCGAAATCGCAACAAGGATAAGGCTGCTCTTCCCAGACGCCTAGCTTGCCAGGCGCCTAGGATGGGCTGCCCCCAACTAGGGCGCCCAACCTTTCTTGGGTGCCTGATTCAAGTCAGGCGCCCAGGAAGGGTCTTCCCAGGTGTGTTTCTCCTGTGTTTGCATTCCCATCTTGCCTCCAACTCCAGGTACCTGCAAGACAACAAACACAAGACAAAATGTTGATGCAAGATGCATCAGTGATGTCCTCCTCTAGTGTTTCAATGTTTAACAATATGTTTAAGTTAGTGATACATTGACAAGGTAAGGGTGAGTCAAGAAATCCGTATAAAAGTGAAGAAAAGTCCTAGTTAACCTAAGCAATAAGTCCTGGTTCGAAGAATTGGGCACTAAGTCCTGATCATGGATTGGACAATAAGTCCTGGTCGTGGGCTCAACACCGAAGACCTGACTGAGGGTTAGACACGAAGTCCTGATTCGAGGAATTGGGCAATAAGTCCTGGCCGAGGGCTGGGCACCGAAGTCCTGACATAGGGTTGGGCAATAAGTCTTGGTCGTGGATTGGGCACGAAGTCCTGATTCGAGGAATTGTGCAATAAGTCCAGGCCGAGGGCTGGGCACCGAAGTCCTGGTGAGTAAATCTGGGCAATAAGTCCTGTTCGTAAGATTGGGCAAAAGTCCTGGTGAGTGAAGCTAGGCAAAAGTCCAACCGGATGGGCCGAGTGGCAACCTTCTCTTGAGAGGAGTAGGCGAAAGGCGCGTTCCCCGGGAAGGGAACACAGGCGTCGCTTCGACCTAGGGTTTCACGGGAAACCCAAAGTAAGAACCAATCTTTAAGGCTAAGGGTATATACCTGTTTGTCTTGTGTTTGTGTATCTTGCAGGTACCTAAAATTGAAGACAAAGCAGACAAACAAACACAAAGAAGCTGAATTACAGCTTACTGGGCACTCCCATTGAAACCAGGCGCCCCCATCAAGCCAGGCACCCTAGATGCCAGGCGCCTGAATGAATCAGGTGCCCAATAAGGTCCAGGGCGCCCAAGAAGGAGTGTTTATCAGCTTCGCGAAGATAGCGAGTTTGGATGAAACTTTGACCGCATAGAGGCGTCCCATAGCAACTCAGGCGCCCAAGACAAGGTTATATAAAGGGGTTTGACTCCTCAACTCAGAACATCAATCACAACAACATTCTAAGCATTCCAAGCGAAGAAAAAGTGCTAGAGACGAAGCTCTGCGATCAAGGAGGCTCCAGGAGGAAGTGCGCGGCACTTCGGAGTTCCAGATCGGCCGGGATCGTCGACTCTTGTTTGGTTTGATTTATTTTGTGCACTTAATTTCATTATCATTTTGACTGTAAAACTTGAACTGTAAGACGAGTTTCTCCACCTCCGGAAAGTCCGGAAAGGAGTCCATTAGTGGACAGGCGCTTCTCGTGCTTAGGCCTTGGACGTACTGACCTTGGGGGGTTGGGAACCATGTAAACTCGCTTGTCGTCTGTGTTGTTCTGTGTTTTTCGTTCTTTCAATTTTCCATTGCGCACTATCTCTTTGTCTAGAACGATCGAATTTATGACATGTTTCCGTAAATTTTTACAAGTCGATATTCACCCCCCTCTATCGACGGCACCGGTGCCCACAAGTGGTATCAGAACCTGGTCGCTCTTCAACGGACTAACAACCGATGGAGCAAAGACGCCAGGAGTTGAGGGGGAGCCCAGGGGTGAATCAGGTTTTTTTTTCTTTAATTATGATAAATTTTAAATTTCATATTACATGTTTCAAGTGCAGGGAGAGAGGACATTATAAAAATCAGTGTCCTACTCATAAGACTCGATCTTCACCATCGGCGGCAAAGGAGGTACTAGCGCCCGGAGTTCGGAGGGACAAGAGTTAAATCAAGTACTTTAAATGTCAAAAGCACGGACACTACAAGAATCAGTGTCCGTCCAAGGTACGAAAAGTTTATGTTTGTAAAGATTTTCAAATTCCTGCACAATCATATGATAATTTAGATAAGTTAGATAATTTTTCTAAAAAATTAGACTTTTTGTATAGTCAAATTAATATTTTGCATAACCAATTACCAAATGTAGATAATATTAAAATATCAGAAATTAACCTTTTAATCTTTAATATCAATGCAATAATTTTTAGAATTAATTCTAATAATTTTTTTTGATAATATTAAAGATAATTCAGATCATATTAAAGATAATTCTGAAGATTTTTCTGAGGATATTAAAGATAGTTCTAAAGATAATGATAATATCAAAGATAATTCTAAAAAATTTTCTGAGGATATAAAAGATATTTCTGAGGATAATGATAAATCTATTATTAATTCTGATATTTTATCTGAAGATAATCCTGATAATCTAGAAACTTCTATAAACGAGAATGGAGATTTAATTAATATTGATTTCCTGGTTAATTCTGATAATTAACTTCTTGGATATTAATTATGAAATATTAATTAACAACCCTGAAAATTACTCTACTTACTATGAAGATATAGAAGAATATGACCTTGATGATGAGGATGAGGAGGAAGATGAATTTTCTAGAATCAAGGCTATAGTTAATAAAATGTACAAAAATTCAAACAAAGCAGAAGTGTTAGAAAAACTAAAAAAATTGAATGAAGAAGAAATAATAGATAAGTCAGACATTTTTGAAATAATGAAATTAATGCAATTAGACCCAAAACTTTTAACTCAATTTAATCCTTATTTAATTTCATTTTAATTAATCCATAATTAATTTCATTTTAATTAATCCTTAATTAATTTCATTTTAATTAATCCTTAATTAATTTAATCCTAATTAATCCTTAATTAATTTAATTTTTAATTAAATCTTAATTATTTTAACCTTAATTAAATCCAAATTATTTTAACCTTAATTAAATCTTAATTATTTTAAACTTAATTAAATCTTAATTAATTTAACGTTAATTTAACCTTAATTATTTTTACCTTAATTATTTTTACCTCAATTAATTCTTAATTAATTTAACTCCAATTAATTCTTAATAATTTAACTCCAATTAATTCTTAATTAATTTAACTTCAATTAATCCCTAATTAATTTAACTTCAAATTCTTAATTAATTTAACTCCAATTAATTCTTAATTAATTTAACTTCAATTAATCCCTAATTAATTTAACTTCAATTAATTCTTAATTACTTTAACTTCAATTAATTCTTAATTAATGTACCTTCAATTAATTCTAATTAATTCAACCTCTAATTAATTCTAATTAATTCAACCTCTAATTCAACCTCTACTTTAACTTCAATTAATTCTTAAATAACCTCAACATTAGCTCTAACTCTTAAATAATTTTAACCTCTAATTAAATCTTAATAACTTAAACTCAAACTAAATAAAATCTTACTCAACTGCAATAATCAATTTAATAAAATTAAATATGTCAAAGTGGGTTGACATATTCGCGGGTTCACACGATATGTATCAAATAGAGAATTTGATACATTATTAGAAACTTAATTAAAAATTCCTTGACTTGATTGAATCATGCATAAATGTCATGCTCATGCATTTGCTAATTTTTTTTAAAAATATATGTCATGACATTCATGTTTAAATTTCTGCATGATTTAGAACGGTTAGTTAAGGACAAAAGACTTACTTAAAACTTGAACAATATAGTATTGGGTGGAGGTGAGATGATAGTACGTTAGGGAAGCCCTTCTAATAAGGTCAAGTGGGGTAAGGTGTACCCTACTTGGTCTGTTTAGTCTGGTGGAACTAGTCGAAGCTACCGATCCAAAACTTAAGCTAGTTAGACAAAAAATTTTCAAGAAGTAACTTGAAAATGAACTTTCCGTAAAAGGCTTTGTCAAGGAAAGGGTTGTTGCTCCAATAAGGCTACGACCAAAGAAGGCCTCTGTGCCTCGCTAAGACCTGGAAGCCAATTATCGAAACTCATTTTTTATTTACAATTTGATAAATTTGAATCTAACATAAGTTTTAATTAAATCTTAGATTTAACATTAATTCAAAGAAAAATTATTCAAGCATCACAGCACACCAATAAGGCAACCATGCTTGATTGTACTGAGACATTTAGAATGGGTGAGATGATAAGGACTAATAAATTGAAAGATGCTTTTCAAAATTGTTTTCAAAATTCTTAGGATATTTTTCTGAAAAACTATTTGCAAAATAATGTTTTAATATAATAATGTTTTTATGGATTTTATGCTTGTCTGATTACTTATATATAATACATTTTCAAAATTATATCCTTTCGAAAAATTGTTTGACCTACACAATTAGACACAAACCTTTTAGGTCAACACTAAAGTCCCTTAAGGCACTTAGATAGAGTTAGACGGTGTCGAGTTTAGGGGGAGTGTTTTTTAATTCAAAAATAAATATTTTTCGAAAAGTCTTGTGCTTTAAAAATTACTATCACTTCAAAATATGTTTTCAAAAAATGTTTAAGAAACTTATTATATTCCATTCTTTCGAAAATTAATTCTTTGAAAATTATCATACTATCATTTCAAAATATCGGTCAGAAATTGTTTTAAATTAATCTTTTGATTTTGATAAACCCTAAAAGACACATAGGGAGTTTTTCTTCTTGATCTACAAGAACTCCTAGGATTATGTCAGATTTATGGGGAGTCTAAGTCAAAAGAAAGTAATTCTATTTTCTGATAATTTTGAATTATCAGATAATTCTTTGGGTCTGAATCAAACCCTAAGACTCAGAGGAAGACTACTTGTAGTTAACAAGCTTCCGAGGACTGTGCCAAGTTTAGGGGGAGGTCAAATTAAAAGAATTATTAAACATTTCAAAATATTTTCATACACTGTAGTTTCAAAATCATTTTGAAAACATAAGTATTTTCTCTTTAAAATACTATCATTTTAATGTCATTTTTTTTCATAAAAATCACTTTCAAAAAACTTAACTTTTTTATGGAATCACTTTTGAAATAATATATACTTGAGTTTGGAGAATTTTCATGACACTTAGGGAAATGCCCTTGTAGTTAACAAGGTTTCCTAGGATTGTGTCAGACTGGAAAAGAAACCAGGTAAAGTAAAATATTATGTTTTCAAAACAAAAATAATATTAAAAGATATTTTTTAATATTTGTTAAGTACAAAATATTTTTCAAAGTACTAATATTTGTTAAGTACAAAATATTTTTCAAAGTACTAATATTTTTTAAAAGTGCAAAATATTTTTCAAAATACTAATATTTTTCTAAAGTGCACAATATTTTTTCCAAATTACAAATTTTTTGTGCAACACATTTTTCAAAGTAATTAGTGCAAATTTCTTTCAAAATACTAATTTTTCTAAATGCACTATATTTCTCTAAGTGAAAATATTTTTCTAAAGTGCATAATTTTTTTTAAGTGAAACTCTTTTATGAGTGCAATTTTTCTATGGCAATATTTTTCTAAGTGCAAGATTTTCTAAGTTCAAAATATTTTCTAAAAGTACAAAATATTTTTCCAAGTGCACATTACTTTTCAAAGTACAATTTTTTTGGTGCAGTTTTTTTTTACTAGTACTTAGTCTTTTTCAACAAAGAGGGAAGAGTTTCGAAAATTGTTTTATCAAAAATGATATGCTTTCTTTGAATTATACTAATTACTTTCAATAGGAAAAGATTTTTTTTTTTGAAATTTTCATTGTTGGTGCAAGTTTGGTTTGTCATCTTTTTTGATGTATGACAAAGGGGGAGAGTGAGCTTAAGTTAGAAATTTTTTCTTAGGAAAATTTTTTTTCTCGCCCAAAGGAATAGAGAGCGAAAGTTAGAAATTTTTTTCCAAAGGATCAAAATGTAAATCAAAATATTTTTTTCAAGGATCAAAACTTAGATCAACTGTTTCCAATTTATCCCAAGGATCATAACTTAACCCTTTAATCCAATCTAACTTAAGATATTGTCAAACATCAAAAAGGGGGAGATTGTTGGTGCAAGATGCATCAGTGATGTCCTCCTCTAGTGTTTTAATGTTTAACAATATGCTTAAGTTAGTGATACATTGACAAGGTAAGGGTGAGTCAAGAAATCCGTATAAAAGTGAAGAAAAGTCCTAGTTAACCTAGGCAATAAGTCCTGGTTCGAAGAATTGGGCACTAAGTCTTGATCATGGATTGGGCAATAAGTCCTGGCTGCGGGCTGGGCACTGAAGACCTGACCGAGGGTTGGCCACGAAGTCCTGATTCGAGGAATTGGGCAATAAATCCTGGCCGAGGGCTGGGCACCGAAGTCCTGACATAGGGTTAGGCAATAAGTCCTGGTCGTGGACTGGGCACGAAGTCCTGATTCGAGAAATTGGGCAATAAGTCCTGGCTGAGGGCTGGGCACCAAAGTCCTGGTGAGTAAAGCTGGGCAATAAGTCCTGGTCGTAAGATTGAGCAAAAGTCCTGGTGAGTGAAGCTAGGCAAAAGTCCAACCGGATAGGCCGGGTGGCAACCTTCTCCTGAGAGGAGTAGGCGAAAGGCGCGTTCCCCGGGAAGGGAACACAGGCGTCGCTTCGACCTAGGGTTTCACGGGAAACCCAAAGTCAGAACCAATCTTTAAGGCTAAGGGTATATACCTGTTTGTCTTGTGTTTGTGTATCTTGCAGGTACCTAAAATTGAAGACAAAGCAGACAAACAAACACAAAGAAGCTGAATTACAGCTTACTGGGCACTCCCATTGAAACCAGGCGCCCCCATCAAGCCAGGCACCCTAGATGCCAGGCGCCTGAATGAATCAGGTGCCCAATTGTTAGTAATATGAGAGAAGTGTCCTAAGGCAATCGCCTTATGATTGTAAATATTTATTTTAATAAATGAAAATTCACTATTTGAGTATACATGTTTGTGTATTTGATTGGGATCTTAAACTCATTTACTGAATGTCCACAATACAATTCACAGCATGAGAGAATTTGTGATGGAATCACAACTAGTGATAATCTCTACATGTGCAATTGTGAAGTATTGAAAATATCCCTAGTCGATGAATTGATAAATACGGACACTATCAATTCTGTTGAGACTAGCATGGGTTATTCTCTAATCAGCTGATTCTCACTGGCTGGTGACATTGGGATGTCCGGAGATAAACATGAATGCTAGTTAAGGGAACTAGTTCATTGGAGTGACTAGCTGTAAAACTTCATATGGTAATCTACATATAGATATGTCAATGAAAGTTATTACTGCAGCTTAAGTGCGATGTTCCTTTGACTTGCGGTGTTCAAGTCATCTTGGTCACAGAGACTTATTCTTTAACATCTTAAGCAAGCATCTCTAAGGAGGTGTGGACCCATGATGGTTGGGTATAAGCCGAAGTGCCCGAAGATGTTTGAACAGCCTACAAAGGATTCACCACTCCTTGCGAGGAGATGTATATCCAAGGCCTATCGTCGGATTGTTACTCGAAGTCTCTGGCCAGAGCATGACATGTTCCGAGTATGAATCTCTAGGAAACATGAGAGTAATTAGAATCCGTTGGACGAGAAAGACATTACTTGGGCTAGGTGTGACGTAGTCAGCCTAGTGGGGACTGACACACATAGACCGTGTCCTGAACCAAGTGGGTATAAGATGGTGAAGGGAATGAGGCACAACTCATTATAGCTGCTGAAGGGTTTCAGAATTATTTCTGAGGTCAACCGTTGATCTTTCGATTAATTGGGGGTCATGATGTACTACTAGGTGCCACTCATGATCGTTTTTATAATTAGTTGATTATAGACGACCAACATAAATCGAAAGCCTATTTAGTCACATGCACTACGAGTAATCTGAGGGATTTAAAACGAGTTGAAAATTGGATTTTCCAATCAAGAGAAATAAGTCGAATCTGAATTTATCAGAGGCGCATCGGAAGCTTAAAATGGCTAAGTCTTTTGAAGGCTTATTGGATGAATTAAATGAGTTTAATTCGTAAGGGTTTTGGCTTGGTGTGGCCGGCCAAAGAGGGTGCCCACCCTCTTTGGTTTGGCCGGCCACAATAAAGGAAGGAAACCAATTTATTTGGTTTAAATTATAAAATAAATCAAGCGCGATTTGTTTTATAAAATTATGGATAAATAAATTTATATAAATAAATTTATATAAAGAAATTTATATAAAGAGATTTATTTTCATGGAAATTAAAATGAACCATGGATCGGTTTATTTTATTTTATAAAATCAATTATGAATTGATTTTTTCATGATAAGAAAATTTATATAATAAATTTATTCTTTTTATGGAAATTAAAATGAACCATAGATTGGTTTATTTTATTTTATAAAATCAATTATGAATTGATTTTTCCATGATAAGAAAAATTTATAATAAATTTTATTCCATAATAAAAGGGGAGACATGGTTGTTTTTATTATAAATAGAGTTATAATAAAAACTTGGTATAATGGAATAATTCATAGAATAATTTATAAAGATAAATTTCTTATGAAAAATTCCATTAAGAGGAGACTTGGCGATAAAGAGGCTACTATATAAAGGTGCATAGGCAAGGCTTGGAAATAAATTCAAGTGATCAAGGATTCTTATCTAGCCTCTCTTCCTCTCCTCCTCTCCCTCTCCCTCTCCAAGTGGGCGCCGGCCCTAGAAGTTCCTCCTAGGGTTGCCGTGAGCCAACTCCACCAAGAAGGCGCCAAAGAAGAAGAAGAAGCGGGTCGCGACTCCTTCCTTCCTTTCCCCGGAATCTTGATTCTGTTACTTGGTGGTTAGTTTCCATCTCTCTCTCTTGATATTCTAGTTGTGCCTTTGGAGAATCTAGTAGTTCTTGTCGGCACGAAACTCGTGGCTTTGCGAAGTCATCCCAAAGAGAACTCGGCATGGACGTGAATAGAGGCGAAGCTTCCAAGGGACGCTACGGTTGGATCTCGTCCCTTTCTTCGAGTTACGCGAGGTACTAAGTAAATTAGTTTACTTTTCTGTAAAATTTTAATTTATGATCATGTCCACACATCATAAGGTTGCATGCTAGATACGTGGTTAAAATAATTTGAGAAATTATTTATGCTAATTATTCCGCTGCACGTAATTATTTTTAAAAAAATTACGAACCTGTATCCATGTCAACATGCACCCGGTCCCAACAGTGGTATCAGAGCCGGTTAGTGTTCGACATAATCATATAATTGTTTTGCGGAAAACTTTGTCATGATCTCAATTTTGGAAAATTTTCCAATTATGGAAACTTTCGAATTATGATAAATTTTAGATTTAGGAATTTCAAAGTTTGGAAATCCTCATGAAATTTCGCAAACTTTTGAAATATCCTAGTTTCTAAAATTTTATGATAATTGTGAAAACTTCCCATCTTTGGAAACTTTCCAATTTTGGAAATTTCCTATTTTGGGAATTTTCTAATTTTGGAAATATGTAAGTTTTCTTTGTACCAGAAACTTACAATTATTCTGAAAACCTATTATGAAATCTCGCAATTTTGGGCACTTTCTTTCAAGAAAGTCTAGACAAATTTATGGATCATTAATTGACAATTAAATTTGAATTGGTTTTAAATTATTAACAAAATTCTTTATTTTGGATTGAGCCTCGGGTAGCCGTCCAATTTAAAGTTAGTTGTTGTAATTTAATTTCCCATTTTGAATAAAATTGTCATATTTAATTTGGTTACGCCTCAGGGAGCGGACCAAATTGGATTTACGACAAATTTCTTTTCTTTGGGTATCTGAGCCTCGGGGAGCCACCCTTAGAAAATAATTTGTTGTAATTAATTAATCCATGAATAAAATATGTGATCAAATCTTGAAAATTTTGATTTAAGAGGTGATGCTCTTACATATTGTTGTCTCCAAAATTAATTAGGAAAATGGTTTCCTATAGAGTTTTCTTAAATGAGTTTTTCATGAAAATAATATGTGGTTGAATTAAGGGAATCTGTCTCTTAATTTAATAAGATTTGATTTAGAGAAATCAAAGTCTTAAACATATTATTTCCGAAATTGATTATGACAATTTAGGAAATTATTTCCCAAAACAATTCCTTGAATAAAGTATGAAATTAGAATTAGGAAATCCGGTTCCTAATTCAATTAATGAGACTTGATAAATTAAGTCACATACATACTTTATTAAGGAAATCGTTAGTCATGACATAATTATATGTCATGAATGTGCTTAGAAAAGAAAGGATGAGACCCAAAAACCCCTTACAAAATATTAAGGCCTACACCTTCCATTAATATGGTTAGAATCGGAGTTTTGTTTCTCGTTTGGGTTGTTGGACACATCCATGCCCGGCTTGAACCTCAACATGTTCAAACCATAGAATTAGTTTATGAATAATATAGTTGGAGTCAGAGGTCAATCCTTAGTTTTGGTTGTTGGACACATCCAAGCCTGACTAAACGGTTGAATGAGCTCCAACCATATTAAAACTATTTCTTGATTAATGGGTCAGCCTTAAGCTTGGAGCATCGATTTGTTGTGCCACAGCCAAGGTTGATGTAAAGAGAGGTGCAGTTGGGTGCTATGTATAATGTTGCATACTTGTTAATGAGTTAACAACCCAATGATTTATGCAAACATTCAATTAGTTGATAGCATAAAGTGATAGTTACATATATGTGATATGTAATCGGTATAATTACCTACCTTCATAGCTAAGAATAACTTGATGGCCACAGCCATGGTTGTTCTTATCTATGGTTGGATATCAACCTATTTGGAGATGTTCCTACGATCTCCCGAATTGATAAAAAGGGTTATTCAATTTGAAAAATAAATAGGATTTTATTAATGTATGTTGATACATTCTTTAATCATTCTTCTCATATAAGCTCAATTTGTATTTCTAGGATAATCACTCGATCATGTCTTCTCTGAATTTGCATTCCATTTTGGACACCAATAAACTGACTGGGCCAAACTTCATGGACTGGCTTCGAAACCTGAGGATAGTCCTCAAGGAAGAGAAGCTTGCTTATGTCCTTGAAGATCAACTTCCCAACCGTCCTCCTGAAAATGCAACTCCAGACCAGTTTCCTGAGTTGTTCAACCTGCTGAAGACTGTAGAGCCTTCTGTGAAGCAGGATCAAAAGACGGTACTGTTAGTTGGTTCCTCGAAGAAAGGTTCTAAGAGGAAGGCTAAAGAATAGAATAAGGGAAAGAAGAAAAAAGCCAAAAAGACTGAAAATACCCTAAAAGGCACTTGCCATCACTGTGGCAAGGAGGGTCACGGGCGAAGAAATTGCAAGGTTTATCTTGAGTCCTTGAAAGAGAAGGCATCTGATGCCCCATCCTCTTCAAGTATCTTCGTTATTGAATGTCACTCTATTTCTTCAAACACTTGGGTACTTGATACTGGGTGTAGCTCACATATATGTAATGACATACAGGGGCTAAGGAATAGAAAAAGACTCGTCAAGGGAGAAGCGAATTTACGAGTTGGAAACGGAGCAAAGATTGCTGCTGTTGCCATCGGAACATATTTGCTAAAGCTCCCTACTGGACGTGTCTTAGAATTGGATAATTGTTATTTTGTTCCTTCGTTAATAAAGAACATTGTATCTATTTCATGTTTGAATGAAAAGGGTTATCATTTAACTTTTAGTAACAATTGTTGTTACATAACTTTAAATGACGTTCTTTATGGGAATGGAACTTTGTGCAATGGTATCTACACGTTAGATTTATCCGGTGACATTTTCAATATCGAAGTTAGCAACAAACGTGCTCGAATAGATAATCGAATAGACTCCTACACGTGGCATTGTCGTCTTGGCCATGTAAGTAAGAAACACATGACCAAATTACACCGATGTGGAATTTTGGAATCATTTGAACCCGGTTCATTTGATACATGCGAATCATGCTTAAAAGGCAAGATGGTCAAATTACCCTTTTCTGGAAAAGGTAATCCAGTGGGAGAATTGCTTGGTCTAATACATACTGATGTATGTGGACCAATGTCAACTCTTGCACAAGGAGGCTATAGCTACTTCATCACCTTTATCGATGATCACTCACGATTCGGGTATGTGTTCTTGATGAAACACAAATCTGAAGCTTTTGAGAAATTCAAAGAGTTCAGAAATGATGTACAGAAACAGCTTGGCAAAAGTATTAAGATACTTCGATCTGATCGGGGTGGTGAATACTTGAGTCAAGAGTTTCAAGATTATCTTAGGGACAATGGGATATTGTCTCAATGGACTCCGCCGTATACACCACAGCATAATGGTGTATCTGAGAGGCGTAACCGAACCTTGATGGACATGGTTAGATCCATGATGAATCATGCAACTCTTCCAAAATCCTTTTGGGGCTATGCACTTAAGACAGCTGTTTACTTGCTAAACAGAGTCCCGACCAAGGTAGTCTCTACTACTCCATATGAGACGTGGAATAGTAAGAAACCTGACTTAACTCACCTTAAGATATGGGTGTCCTGCTTATGTGAAGCGGACTGTATCAGACAAATTGGATGCTAAGTCTGATAAATGTCTATTTATTGGATACCCTAAGGAAACAAAGGGTTACCAATTCTATCATCCCTTGGAACAAAAGGTGTTTGTTTTAAGGCATGCTGTATTTCTGGAAAAGGAATTTCTTTTACAAGAAAACAGTGGGAGTGGCATTGAACTTGATGAAGTTCAAGAAACTCCAATAGACATTACAGAGACACCTAGTCTAGACCCACAACCAATAACTCATAATGATGAGCTATCAGTTGAACCTAAAACAATACCACCTCTTCGAAGGTCTGATAGGACACGCAATATTCCAGAGAGATACGGATATCTCATAAGTGAATCAAACGACGTGTTACTCATAAGCGATGACGAACCTATCAATTATGAAGATGTTCTGAAGAGTTCAGAAAGGGACAAATGGCTTGAAGCCATGAAGTCGAAAATGGATTCCATGTACGAAAATCAAGTATGGGACTTGGTTAACCCACCTGAAGGGATTAAACCCATAGGGTGCAAATGGGTTTTCAAGAAGAAAACTGACATGGAAGGAAATGTTGTTACCTTTAAGGCTAGATTAGTGGCAAAAGGATATCGTCAGAAACAAGGAATTGATTATGACGAAACCTATTCGCCAGTAGCTATGCTTAAATCCATTCGGATGCTCCTAGCCATAGCAGCTCATTATGATTATGAGATATGGCAAATGGATGTGAAAACATCTTTCCTTAATGGAAACCTGCTTGAGGATGATACATGATACAACCTGAAGGTTTCACATCGGTTGATAAAACCAAAATATGCAAACTTCGGCGATCCATATATGGACTGAAGCAAGCATCCAAGAGCTGGAACATCCGTTTTGATGAGATAATCAAAGAGTTTAATTTCTCACAAAATCCAGACGAACCTTGTGTATACAAGAAGGTTAGTGGGAGTGCAGTCGTATTCCTAGTGTTGTATGTCGATGACATATTACTTATAGGAAACGATATATCAGTCTTGCAATCAGTTAAAATTTGGTTGTCCAAAACTTTCTCCATGAAAGACCTGGGAGAAGCAACCTATATCCTTGGGATTAGAATCTATAGAGATAGGTCAAAACGGTTGCTTGGTCTTTCGCAGTCTATATATATAGACCGAGTGCTAAAAAGGTTTAGCATGTCGGAATCCAAGAAAGGTTACCTTCCCATCAGGCATGGGATCAACCTTTCAAAGTCTATGTGTCCGCGCACAGAAGACGAGAGGATTTGCATGAATAAGATTCCTTATGCATCCGCGATAGGATCTATCATGTATGCTATGTTATGTACAAGGCCCGATGTATCGTATGCTCTGAGCGTCACAAGCAGATACCAGTCGGATCCAGGAATGGATCATTGGGCGGCTGTCAAGACAATCCTTAAGTACTTAAGAAGAACTAAGGATGTGTTCCTAATATATGGAGAAGGAGATATGGTAATACGTGGGTATACAGATGCCAGTTTCCAGACAGATAAGGATGACTCCAAATCTCAGTCTGGATACGTATTTACTTTGAATGGAGGCGCAATAAGTTGAAAGAGTTCCAAACAAGATACCGTAGCGGATTCTACCACGGAAGCGGAATATATCGCAGCTTCGGAAGTAGCAAAGGAAGCAGTCTGGATCAAGAAGTTTGTCTCCGAACTTGACGTGGTTCCAACCATTGATGAAGCAGTGCCGGTTTACTGC
>JAGFNQ010002489.1:74876-109578 GCA_024364735.1 Boesenbergia rotunda
AATTTTGAAATCCATCAATAATTCCATGTGTTTGTCAACTCTAATCATTATCAATTTACACAAGAAATTGTCCTCAATTCTTTTCAATATGTGTCCATAATATGATGAAATTTTCCTTCTTCTCATCACTTATCAAACTTCCTTGATTTTCAAAATACCAATAAAACCTTATTAAATCATGGAGTAACACTCTAGTCAAGGAGTATGAAATTATAATCAAGACTTTTAACCAAAAGCCATATCCGATAATCCACATTTGAATTCTCAACATCCAAAATGGCTTTTATCCTTAAACATACTGACCAGTCGACTGCCCCAGGGGCAGTCGACTGGTAAACCTTACAGAATGGTCTCGGGGCTGAATTCACTTTGGACCAGTCGACTGCCCTGTGCAGTCGACTGATACCTGAATTTTAGGTTTTCAGCCCCAATTTCAGTAATGCCTAGATAATTCCATAAATCTCCAAAAATTATGAAATTTCGCGGGGAGATTTATGGGGCCAATGTCTACTTGGGAAAAATTCGTTTCCAAACAAATATACTCTAGATCCCAAGATTGGCATGAAACTCAACTTTCTCTAAAATGTATCATTTAAACTCAACTCAAAAGTTCTAATTTTGACTTCTTCTTAATGTATCTTTCCATGCTTGATCACAATTCATTTCTATCAGTGAATTACATGATATTTTCTCATTAAAGCTCAATTTTCTCGAATATAACCCTATTTTCATCATTCTCTCCCTAAAACTCCATCTAATGTGCCAAAACCTAGGGTTAAGACTTAGTCAAGTCTTCCAACCCTTTTTGGCACTTTTCACTTAATTCCCTAGGAGAGAAACTCTTGAGATCTATTTACCATGGACCCCAAAGGCACCTAGAGCTCCCCCTTGAGCTCTCAGCCTTAGCCACCTCCCTAGGTGACTTAACCCACACTAGACCACACCGGTGTGCCACCGGTGATTCTTGGCCTACAAAATGAACCTTCTTAACCTTGGACACCTTGTCCTTGGTTAAGTCATCCTTTTTCCCTTTGGATGACACCCCTTTTCCATCCTTGGACTTTCCCTCCTTGCCATAACCATATGCTACCCTAGCACTTCTCTTTTCCTTGGCCTTGGAGGTCTTAGATCGGTAGCCCAATCCCGATCTATCATAGTTGGGTTTTATACTACCCAACACCATATCTAAGCCCTTAGATCCAACAGTGAATCTTTCTAGGGCCTTTTCTAATGTACCAAGCCTTGCCCTCAAGGCTTGATTTTTTCTTTCTAGAATTCTAACCCTAGAACCCATATGTCCACTTTGGACATTCCTAGACCTACCTTTCTTTTTAGGCACATTCCTTCCCTTCTTGGGCTTAGTGCCTTGTTCCTTAGGTACAAAGGCCCTAGGTTGATCATGATGCATGCTTTTCCTAGGGTTATGATCTACCTTGTTAACCCTAGTCCTATCATTATATTTAAATCTGAAATTGTGCACCATTAAGCAATTTTCATTAATCCTAGCATGCATGGATGTATAATTAATTCTATTTTTATCATGCATGGAGGAACTTGAATTAGAATTACATTTTGACTTAAGGTTAGGAGTTACCTTCCTTGCCTTTGGAGTTCCTCCTTGATGTGGGCTTCTTCTCTTCTTCCTTTCTTCTTTCTCCCATCTCCTCAAGTGCTCCATTTTCTTTAGTTCACCTTTTCTAGGGCACTTGGTGTGGTAGTGCCCTAGCTCTCCACATGTGAAGCATCAAATCTCCTTTTTCTTTTCTTGGGCTTCTCCATTCCTACAATTCATGTTAGATTTAAATTGAATGGACCCGGGTTTAAAGAGTACCTCCTTCTTATCTTTCGGGCACTTGTCCTTATAGTGCCCCTTTTCATTGCATCCAAAGCATGTGATATGGTCCTTGGTCTTGGCTTTGGTGGAGGTTGGAGCTTTTTCTTGCTCTGGTATGGAAATGGATCTCTCCTCCCCCTCAATTCTTGAAATTGATACTTCTTCTTTATCTTCTCTAGATGAGGTGGATGACCTCTCACTTTCTTCTCCCATTTCACTTGAGGAGGTAGATGATTCTTCTTCCTTTTTCTCCTCTTTTTGGCCTATTGAGTTTACCTCCTCGGCCTCTTCCACTAATTGATCTCGTGTAGGGTTTTTATGGATTTCTTCTACCTTTTTCCATAGATCGTGTGCATTTTCGTATGCTCCTACACCATTCAAAACATTAGTAGGCAAAATGTTAAGCAATATATCAATTACCTTTTTATTCGCCCTTGCTTGATCTTGTTGCTCTTGATTCCAATATCTAGGCCTAAGCTTCTTCCCGTGCTTATCCTTTGGAATCTCGAAGGGCTCCTCAAGCGTAATTCTACATGCCCACTCCATTTCGAACCAAGTTTCGATCCTTGCCCTCCAAAAGTCGAAGTCTTCATGATCGTAGGGCGGTGGAGTGTAGATGTCTTCTCCAAATTTGTCTTCCATTTTCTTCTTCCTCTAGCGTGTGCTCCCTCGGCGGTTAGTCCGATCAAGAGCGGTCCTTCGCTCTGATACCAATTGTAGGATCGATCGTGTCCGCTAGAGGGGGGGGTGAATAGCGATTTTCGAACCCCGTTTCTTCCTACACGGTTAGTTTGCACAGCGGAAATAATAATAAACAAAATAAACAACACTAACCAATGCTAACACGGAAGATTTACTTGGTATCCACCCCGGACGGGTGACTAATCCAAGAATCCGTCAGTGGATCAAACCCCGGATAACCTCCGGCTAGCCCTCGTCGCTCCTTGTGGGTGGAGAAACCTCACCACAACACCTTGAGAACCTCTGAGCAGAAAGACTACTGTTTGGCCCTTAACCAAGACCAAACTCGTCAAGAATCTCAGCCCAAACTGAGTTCTCCTTAAATAGAGCTCGGGTTGAAAACCTCGATGGCAGTTGACTGCTCCTAGGGCAGTCGACTGCCCCACTCAAAATTCGACCGTTGCACCCCAACGTTCGAATTCTTAGCCAACTCATCAGCCACCTATCAGTCGACTGCTCCCATAGCAGTCGACTGATCCCCAGCTGAACCATTCCCGAGTACAATCACTCAGCACTCGTATCCTCACGACTCGATTGACTCCTCCTCCGCAGCCTCGACTATTGCCTTCGCGCCCTCTTCATCTTCGGCCCTCATCCCTCGAATACGCATGTAAACCTCCAGTTTGCCTCCATGCCACCCTTCACGTATGCCTCGAAGTCTGCACCCATCAGCTTATCGTCCCTGCTCTCCAAGGTCCCTCAGGTGCGCACACAAGCCTCCAGCTTGTCTCCATGCCACCCTTCACCGTACCAAGGTCGTCCAGTCAAGTCCATATGTGTAACCTGTACAACCTGCACACTCAACATACACATATAAGATCACAAGGGTAAACCTAACTTAAACCCTTTGCCCAAACATCAAAGCACTTGGTCACTCCAGACCACAGATTGCCTCAACAAGTAGGCTTGGCCTCGGAGTTGCACAAGCGCGGCCAAGAGCTGCAAAACCCTACTCTCACTCGGTGAGTAGGTTTGGCCTCGGTGCTGCACATGCCCGACCAAGAGCTGCAAAACCCTACTGCCTCTCGATGAGTAGGCTTGGCCTCAGTGATGCACATGCCTGGCCAAGAGCGGCAAAACCCTACTATCTCTCGGTGAGTAGGCTTGGCCTCAGTGTTGCACATGCCCAGCCAAGAGATACAAAACCCTACTGCCTCTCGGTAAGTATGCTTGGCCTCAGTGCTGCACATACCCGACCAAGAGTTGTAAAACCCTACTGCCACTCGGTGAGAAGGCTTGACCTCGGTACTGCACTTGCCCGGCCAACAGCTGCAAGACCCTACTGCCTCTCAGTGACTAGGCTTGTCCTCGGTGCTTTACATGCCTAACCAAGAGCTGCAAAACCCTACTGTCTTTCGATGAGTAGTCGTGGTCTCGGTGCTACACATGCTCGGCTAAGAGCTGCAAAACCCCACTGCCTCTCAGTGAGTAGGCTTAGCCTCGGTGATGCACATGCCTGGCTAAGAGCTGTAAAACCCTGCTGCCTCTCGGTGGGTAGGCTTGGCCTCGATGCTGTACATGTCAGGCCAAGAGCGGCAAAACCCTACTGCATCTCGGTGAGTAGGTTTGGCCTCGGTGTTGCACATGCCTAGGCAAATGCAACAAAACCCTACTGCCTCTCGGTGAGTAGGCTTGGCCACGGTGCTGCACATGCCTGGCCATGAGCTGGAAAACCCTACTACCTCCGCGTTGAGTGGGCTTGGCCACGATGCTGCACATGCCCCGCCAAGAGATGCAAAACCCTACTACCTCTTGGTGAGTAGGCTTGGCCTCGGTGTTGCACATGCCCGACCAAGTGACGCAAAACCCTTCTGCCTCTCGGTGAGTAGGCTTGGCCTCGGTGCTGCACATGCTCGGCCAAGGTCTATAAAAGCCTACTTACCTCTCGGTGAGTAGGCTTGGCCCCGGTGGTGCACATTTCCGGCCAAGAGCTGCAAAACCCTACTGCCTCTCGGTGAGTAGGCTTGGTCTCGGTGATGCACATGCCCGGCCAAGAGTTGCAAAACCCTACCGCCTCTCGATGAGTAGGCTTGGCCTCGGTGCTGCACATGCATGGCCAAGATCTACAATACCCTACTGCCTCTCGGTGAGTAGGTATGGCCTCGGTGCTGCACATGCTCGGCCAAGAGCTAGAAAACCCTACTGCCTCTCGGTGAGTAGGCTTGGCCTCGGTGCTGCACATGCCAGGACAAGAGCTGTAAAACCCTACTGCCTCTCGGCGAGTAGGCTTGGCCTCGAAGCGGCACATGCTCTACTGCCTCTCAGTGAGTAGGCTTAACCTCGGTGCTGCGCATGCCCGTCCAAGAGGTGGATAACTCTATTGCCTCTCGGTGAGTATGCTTGATCTCGGTGATGCACATGCCCGACCAAGAGCTGCAAGACCCTACTGCCTCTCGGTGAGTATGTTTGGCCTCTGTACTGCACATCCTTGGCCCATAGAATCCAAGACCTACATTTGGAGGGCAATGATCAAGGGGGAGTAAGAAACACACTAGAGGATGAGGAAGAAGGAGTAAATGAACCTACAACCTCTAGACCCTTGAGACATCACCATGATCATCCTATTGATCAAATTGTGGCTGATGTAAATCAAGGAGTAAGGACAAGGTCCTACTTTAGGGATCAAACTAGTCAAATAGCTCTAATCTCCCAATTAGAACCCAAGACCATTGATGAAGCATTGGGAGATGTTGATTGGGTCTTGGCCATGCAAGAAGAGCTAAACCAATTTGAGAGGAGTGAAGTTTGGGAGTTAGTTCCTAGACCCACGGATTGTACCATTGTAACCACGAGATGGGTCTTTAGGAACAAATTAGATGACCAAGGTAAAATCACTAGGAACAAGGCTAGATTAGTGGCTAGGGGGTTTAACCAAGTTGAGGGATTAGATTATGATGAAACTTATGCCCCCGTAGCTAGGTTGGAATCAATTAGAATTCTACTAGCCTATGCCGCTCACATGGGTTTCACACTCCACCAAATGGATGTGAAGTCGGCATTCCTGAATGGGATCATTAAGGAAGAGGTCTATGTAGAACAACCCCCCGGGTTTGAGGACCCTAACTATCCAAGACATGTGTTCAAATTAAGGAAAGCCTTATATGGATTGAAACAAGCTCCCCGGGCTTGGTATGAGAGGCTTTCTTCATTTTTGGTGTCTAAGGGGTTTAGGAGAGGAACAATTGACCCGACATTGTACCTAAAATCTAAGGATAAGGATATATTTGTTGCCCAAGTCTATGTAGACGATATCATTTTTGGGTCAACAAATAATGACTTCCTACAAGAATTCATCAAGTGTATGGAAGATGAATTTGAGATGAGTCTTGTGGGAGAGTTAACCTTTTTCTTAGGCCTCCAAGTTAAGCAAACTAATGAAGGTACACATGTATTTCAAACCAAATATGCTAAGGAGATGTTAAAGAAATTTGGTCTAGAAAATGCTAAGGAAGCATCTACACCCATAGGAACTAATGTGAAAATCGATAGTGACATTGAAGGCAAAATGATAGACTCTAAACACTATAGGAGCATGATTGGTAGCCTCCTATACCTAACCGCTAGTAGACCTGACATACTTTTTACGGTAGGAATGTGTGCAAGGTACCAATCGTGTGCCAAAGAGTCCCATTTGGTTGTAGTCAAGAGGATCCTAAGGTATGTGAAAGGGACCCTAAACGTCGGACTTTGGTATCCTAGAACCCTAGTGTTGATCTAATAGGATACACAGACTCAGACTATGCGGGGTGTATGTTAGATAGCAAGAGTACAAGTGGAGGATGTCAATTCCTTGGGTCTTCCTTAGTTAGTTGGAGTAGTAGGAAACAACCATGTGTTGCTCTATCAACAACGGAAGCAGAATATGTGGCAATGGGTGGGTGTGTTTCCCAACTCCTTTGGATCATGCACACCTTAGAGGACTATGAGCTACATTACACCAAGGTCAAAGTCTTGTGTGATAATGTAAGCACAATCAACTTAACTAAAAATCCGGTTCATCATTCTAGGACAAAACACATTAAAGTGAAACATCACTTCATTAGAGACCATGTGGCAAGGGGAGACATAGAACTACACTATGTTGAATCAAAGTCGAACCTAGCCGACATCTTTACCAAGCCTCTTCCCGAATCGGAGTTTACATCCTTAAGAAGAGGCCTTGGAATGTGTTTTGTGGAAGTATAGAATGAACTTGGACACATTAGCTTTGAAAAAGGGTGCTTGATCCATTAGGGTGATACATTTGGGTCACTTGTGCTTGTGGCACATTGTTGAGCCATTAAAAGTATCAAAATATCAAAACTAGACCAACTATGGGGGAGGCAAGTGTTTAATCAATGGACACTTTGCCAAAGATCATAGTTGGACATTTTAAAACCTTGAAAAACATTTCATGTTTTACATACTTTGCTATGTTCTTCAAAGTCCTATAATTGCAAATTTGGTTTCAAAGTTTGAAACAAAATGTAGTGTTTTTCAAAACTTTTGGATTTTTATCAAATGTCATGCTTGTTTGGAATTTTATATGGTCTAATATTTTTCCCTAATAGAGTATATCATTTCAAACATGTATGCAAAATTTTACAATTTTTGGAATTTTCTAGAATTTTCTGGGAGTTTCTGAAATTCGACAGAAAACCTGAAAAATCAGACTGATAGCATATCAGTTGACTGCCCTATGGGCAGTCGACTGGCACGCCTATTTTTCAGCAACTGTGAGAAATTTCAGAATTCAATAATTCTCGCATTTGATGCCATAGGGTTTGGTTGCTTGAGGCAATCATTTTGATGGTGTCAAAGGGGGAGAATAGGTGGTTTAAGTTAGAATTTTAACCTAGAATGGAGGGTTTAGGGTTTTATTTCTAACTTAGAAATTGAATGTATAGAAATGAAGAAGACATGGATTAAGGGGGAGGTATCTCTTAGGTTCTGATATGCTTTATATTTTTACATATTGTTGTTGTTAAGTGGTAACTTAACTTGGACTTAGATTAGAATTGAAAATGGGGGGAAGACATAGATTAAGGGGGAGGTTGCCTCTTAGGTTTACTATGTCTCATACTTTTTCAATTGCTATCTCTTGTTATTGCTATTGTTGTTATTTATCTCTAACTTAAACATATTGCCACACATCAAAAAGGGGGAGATTGTTGAGGCAATCGACCCTTAAATGATTGGAAGATCATGGTTTTGATGTGTGGGCGAATAGGTTTAAAGTTAGAGTGTTATGTTGTATTTGATTTGTGTGATTGAGTTTGCAGGACTTGGAGAATCACACTTGGTGGACCTATCCGAGGGACGAGAGCCGAGGGAAGAGAGCTCCAAGGGCAAGCCGGGAAGTGGACTTCAAAGGGCACACGTGAAGGATGGCATGGAGGCAAGCCAAGGGAAGGCTTGCATGCGCATCCGAGGGACGATAGCCAGAGGAAAAGGACTTCAAGAGGCGAGCCAAGGGAGCAGACCTGAAAGCACACGCGAAGGAGAAGGTTCGGAGTGGCTGGAGCTGAGCTGGAAGGCAGGGCAGTCGACTGGCCTGGAGGCAGTCGACTGCCAAAACCCACAGAAAGTTCGCAGCTTTCGACCAGTCGACTGGCCATGGGGCAGTCGACTGGTATACCCCAAAACTAGCCGTTTGCTAGCCGTTGGGTGTCATTTAATGCCGGGCCAGTCGACTGCCCTCGGGGCAGTCGACTGGTGCGAGTTTGGACAGACTGCGAATCTGTCCTTTTCACCTATAAAAGGAGCTCCTCGTTACACGTGTATGTACAGTTCCGTACAGTAACAAAGTGCTGCCCAATTGTAGAGTAATCTTTGCTTCTTCCATCATATTTTTGCATCTGTAAAGAGGAAGCTTTTGCTGTAAAGGTTTCTCTGTTAGTAGTATGAGAGAAGTGTCCTAAGGCAATCGCCTTATGATTGTAAACATTTATTTTAATAAATGATAATTCACTATTTGAGTATACATGTTTGTGTATTTGATTGGGATCTTAAACTCATCTACTGAATGTCCGCAATACAATTCACAGCATAAGAGAATTTGTGATGGGATCACAACTAGTGATTATCTCTACATGTGCAATTGTGAAGTATTGAAAATATCCCTAGTCGATGAATTGATAAAAATGGACACTATCAATTCTGTTGAGACTAGCATGGGTTATTCTCTAATCAGCTGATTCTCACTGGCTGGTGACATTGGGATGTCCGGAGATAAACATGGATGCTAGTTAAGGGAACTAGTTCATTGGAGTGACTAGCTGTAAAACTTCATATGGTAATCTACATATAGATATGTCAATGAAGTTCTTACTGCAGCTTAAGTGCGATGTTCCTTTGACTTGCGGTGTTCAAGTCATCTTGGTCATGGAGACTTATACTTTAACATCTTAAGCAAGCATCTCCAAGGAGGTGTGGCCCCAGGATGATTGGGTATAAGCCGAAGTGCCCGAAGATGTTTGAACAGCCTACAATGGATTCACCACTCCTTGCGAGGAGATGTATACCCAGGCCTATCGTCAGATTGTTACTCAAAGCCTCTGGCCAGAGCATGTCATGTTTAGAGTGTGAGTCTCTAAAATACATGAGAGTAATTAGAAATCCAAAGGACGAGAAAGACACTACTTGGGCTAGGTGTGACGTAGTCAGCCTAGTGGGGACTGACACAAATAGACCGTGTCCTGAACCAAGTGGGTATAAGATGGTGAAGGGAATGGGGCACGATTCATTAGAGCTGCTGAAGGGTTTCAGAATTACTTCTGAGGTCAACCGTTGATCTTTCGATTAATTGGGGATCATGATGTACTACTAGGTGCCACTCATGATCGTTCTATAATTGGTTGATTATAGACGGCCAACATAAATCGAAAGCCTATTTAGTCACACGCACTACGAGTAATCCAAGGGATTTAAAACGAGTTGAAAATTGGATTTTCCGATCAAGAGAAATAAGTCGAATCTGAGTTAATCAGAGGCGCAACGGAAGCTTAAAATGGCTAAGTCTTTTGAAGGCTTATTGGGCGAATTAAATGAGTTTAATTCGAGATGGGTTCGGCTCGGTTTGGCCGGCCAAAGAGGGTGCCAACCCTCTTTGGTTTGGCCGGCCACAATAATGGGGAGTAACCAATTTATTTGGTTTAATTAATAAAATAAATCTAGCACGATTTGTTTTATAAAATTATGGATAAATAAATTGATATAAAGAAATTTATATAAAGAGATTTATATAAAGAAATTTATATAAAGAAATTTATAGAAATTTATTCTTTTATGGAAATTAAAATGAACCATGGATCGGTTTATTTTAATTTTATAAAATCAATTATGAATTGATTTTTCCATGATAAGAAAAATTTATAAATTTCTTGTAAATTTTATTCCATAATAAAAGGAGAGATGTATTTGTTTTATTATAATGTTAGTTATAATAAAACTAGGCATAACGGAATAATTCATAAGAAAATTTTTAAGATAAATTTCTTATGAAAATTTATTCCGTTAATTCCGTTAAAGGGGAGACTTGGCAAGGGAGAGGCTACTATATAAAGGAACCAAAGGCAAGCCTTGAATTCCAATCAATTAATCAAGAGATTAGTAGCTCCCTCTCTCTCTAACTCTCTCTAGGGCCGGCGCCCTTTCTCTCTCTAGGGCCGGCTCTCTCTCCTCCCCTAGGGCCGACGCACATCCCAAGGGTGGCCGAGAGCTTCATCCACCAAGAAGGTGCCGAAGAAGAAGAAGCGGATCGCGACTCCTTCCTTCCTTTCCCGGAATTTTGATTCCGTTACTTGGTGGTTAGTTTCCATCTTTTCTCTCTTGATATTCTAGTTGTGCCTTTAGAGAATCTAGTAGTTCTCGTCGGCATAAAACTCGTGGCTTTGCGAAGTCATCCCGAAGAGAACTCGGCGTGGACGCGAATAGAGGCGGAGCTTCCAAGGGACGCTACGGTTGGATCTCGTCCCTTACTTCGAGTTACGCGAGGTACTAAGTAAATTAGTTTACTTTTCCACAAAAGTTTTAATTTATGATCATGTCCACACATCATAAGGTCGCATGCTAGATACGTGGTTAAAATAATTTGAGAAATTATTATGCTAATTCTTCCGCTGCACGTAAATATTTTAAAATTTACGAACCCGTATCCTTGTCAACATGCACCCGGTCCCAACATTCTCCACCTCAAGGAGACTTTTCGATAGTGAAAAGTGGTGCTCGTAGCGTGGATCCTTGGATTAGTCACCCATCTGGGTGGATACCAAGTAAAAGAATTTTGTTAGCATTGTTATTGCTTTTGCATATTATTTCCGCTGCGCTAACATTCTTGTAGAGATCAAAACGATCCGCGAAAGTGCATTCACCCCCCTCTGCATGCCTACATCGATCTTTCAGGCTTAGCCTCGGTGCTGCACATGCCCGGCTAAGAGGTGCAAAACCCTGTTGCCTCTCGGTGAGTAGGCTTGACCTCGGTGCTGCACATGCCCGACCAAGAGTTGCAAAACCCTACTGCCTCTCGGAGAGTATGTTTGGCATCGGTACTGCACATCCCCGGCCAAGAGCTACCAAACCCTACTGCCTCTCAGTGAGTAGGTTTGGCCTCGGTGCTGCACATGCCCGACCAAGAGTTGGAAAACCCTACTACCTCCGCATTGAGTAGGCATAGCCTCGGTGCTGCACATGCCCAGCCAAGAGATGCAAAACTCTACTGCCTCTTGGTGAGTAGGCTTGCCCTCGGTGCTGCATATTCCCGGCCAAGGGCTACAAAACCCTATTTCCTCTTGGTGAGTAGTCTTGGCCTCGGCGCTGCATATGCCAGGCCAAGAGCTGTAAAATCCTACTGCCTCTCGTTGAGTAGGCTTGACCTCGGTGTTGCACATGCCCGACTAAGAGTTGTAAAACCCTACTGACTCTCGGTGAGTAGTCTTGGCCTCGGTGCTGCACATGCCCGGCCAAGAGCTGCAAAACCCTACTGACTCTCGATGAGTAGGCTTGGCCACGGTGCTGTACATGGTAGGCTAAGAGCTGCAAGACCCTACTGCCTCTCGGGGAATAGGCTTGGCCTCGGTGCTGCACATGCCCGGCCAAGAGCTGCAAAACCCTACTGCCTCTTTGTGAGTAGCTTAGCCTCGGTTTTGCGCATGCCCGGCTAAGAGCTACAAAACCCTATTGCCTCTCGGTGAGTAGGCTTGACCTCGGTGCTTCACATTCCCGGCCAAGAGCTGCAAAACCCTACTGCCTCTCGGTGAGTAGGCTTAGCCTCAGTGCTGCACATGCCTGGCTAAGAGCTGCAAAACCCTATTGCTTCTCAGTGAGTGGGCATGGCCTCGGTGCAGCACATGCTCGGCCAAGAGTTGCAAAACCCTACTACCTCCATGGTGAGTAGCCTTGGCCTCCGTGCTGCACATGCCCGGCAAAGAGTTGCAAAACCCTACTGTCTCTCGGTGAGTAGGCTTGGCCTCGGTGCTGCACATGCCCGACTAAAATCTGTAAAACGCTACTGCCTCTCGGTGAGTAGGCTTGGCCTCGGTGCTACACATGCCCAGCTAAGAGCTGCAAAACCCTAGTGCCTCTCGGTGATTAGGCTTGGCCTTGGTGCTGCACATGCCCGACCAAGAGCAGCAAAACCCTACTGCCTCTCGGTGAGTAGGCTTGGTCTCGGTGTTGCACATGCCCGCCCAAAAGCTGCAAACCCCTACTACTTCTTAGTGAGTAGGCTTAGCCTCTGTGGTGAACATGCTCGGCCAAGTGCTGCAAAACCCTACTGCCTCTGGGTGAGTAGGCTTGGCCTCGATACTGCACATGCCTGGCCAATGACCTATAAAATCCTACTACCTCCGTGGTGAGTAGGCTTAGCCTCGGTGCTGCATATGCCCGGCCAAGAGCTGCTATGTCCTACTGCCTGCAACATCAGCGAATAGTTGCAAAACCCTACAGCCTCTCGGTGAGTAGGCTTGGCCTCGGTGTTGCACATGCCCGGCCAAGCGCTGCAAAACCCTATTGCCTCTCCGTGAGTATGCTTGGCCACGGTGCTGCACATGCCTGGCCAAGAAGGCTTGGCCTCGGTGCTGCACAAGCCCGGCCAAGAGCTGCAGAACCCTACTGCCTCTCGGTGAGTAGGCTTGGCCTCGGTGCTGCACATGCCCGGCCAAGACCGGTAAAATCCTACTGCTTCTGCGGTGACTAGGCTTTGCCTCGTTGCTGGCCATGCCCGGCCAAGAGCTGCAAATCCTACTTTCTCCACGGTGAGTAGGCTTGGCCTCGGTGTTGCACATGCCTGGCCAAGAGTTGCAAAACCCTACTACCCCCACGGTGAGTAGGCTTTGCCTCGGTGCTGCACATGCCCGACCAAGAGCTACAAAACCCTAATACCTTTCGGTGAGTAGGCTTGGCCTCGGTGCTGCACATGCCGGCCAAGAGTTGGAAAACCCTACTACTTCCGCGTTGAGTAGGCTTAGCCACGGTGCTGCACATGCCTGATCAGGAGCTGCAAAACCCTAGTGCCTCTCGGTGGGTGATAGTAGCCCAATACTAGTGTCACGAATGAGCCTCAAATTAAGATATTTATAAACTGAAAACCCTTGGCTGACAAAATTAAATGTAGAATAGGGGCCTCAGGTCGTATTTTTCCAAGGACTAGTTGTGAATGTTTAAATCAAGCTTGAAAGTTGTTTGTCGTCAAATGTTTTGGGTTTTCAAATTAGAATGGGGGGTTTGTTTTGCAATAAGAAATGAAATTATAACTCGGAACGAAATAGACTGAACTTAGCTAAGCATGTAATGAATTAGGAAATTGTGGAAACTAAACTTAACCTAATTGACAATTGAGCAATTAAATTCAAACGATGGAATTGAAATTTAAGAACTAATTGCAAGGAAGTAATTGCAGGATAAAGGAAATTAGAACAAAACATTCTTAAGAACTTGAATTGGAGTATAGTTGAAAACAAACTAAACAACTTGAAGACATAAATGCTTGGAACCAAAATATTATCCTAATTAAACATCAAATCAGCTCCTACTCAAGACTTCCCTTTGCCGACACACAAAGATTGAGTTAGAAACCCTCTTGGCTCAAAAATCAGCAAAGGAATACTCTCTAGATCAGTCTGCTGTGAATTGGCTTTCCTGATCGGTCAACCGACCGATCAGGTCCTCTTCTGATCTGTCACGGGACCGATCAGAGTCATCTCTGTCCGATCAAGTGGTCCGATCAGTGACTAGAATCTACCCCCGATCTCTTCCTCCTCGATTGGCTGGCTAGCGATCAAGCTCGGAAACTCTCAAAAGCCTTTAAGCGTTGCTTCGATAGCTCCGGACGATGGAAATCAGCCATCAATAAGGATTGATTGGCGAAAACAGCAGCTCCGGCGAAACCCTCACCTAAACATTCCATAAACCAATTTCGATTAGCAAACTAATAAGAAATCATACCTCGATGATTTGAAACCTTGAGGAGAAACAAATCTGATGTGGCCGCGCGATCGCCAGAAGAAACGATGAAGAAAACGATGAACAAGTTGAAGAAAAAAACTGGGAACTCTGCTCTACGACCTGGCGACGACCTCGAGCGGAAGAGGGAATGTTTGATTTAACTAATCCAATTTGAATTTGAACGGCTGTGATTATCCCGGCCTCATCCAACGGTTGGATCATCTCAGATCTGAACCAAACTTCCCAGATCTTGATCAATGGTCCTGATCTGCTCCTCCTCAGCTGGGATCGTTCAGATCTGCAACGGATGGCTCAGATTGCTCTGATCTTTGAATGGACGGTTTAGGCTCCTCTTAACCTCGATCTAACGGCTGGATGACCTCTGATTGGAACCAAATCTTCAGATCTTGATATGTGGTCTAGATTAACTCTAATCTTGAACTTGGATTAGTCAGCAGATGATAGGTGGCTCAGATCTAGCCGTTTCTTGATTCGGACGACCCACATTGATCCACCTCTTGATCCCCTTGATCAAAGCCAATTCTGACCCAAGTTTGACTCAATCTGATCTAGGTCCATGGTCAATTGAAGCCTACAAAATTATATTCAAATTTAAGTGCCAAAATATCTCAAATATAGAAAGATTTGCATCAAAAGCCAAAATAGAGATAATTCATGAAACCTAATATAAATGCAAACTTAAGCATATAAAAGTGGATCAAAATATGGATTTTAGAGCCTAAAATAATCATCAAAATGGTAGTTATCAACTCCCCCACACTTACTCTTGGGCGTCTAGCACAAGCTATTAGTAAACTAATGATGTATCCCCCTAGATTAGTCTCAATCATAGTTAGAAGCAATTGAAAGGAGATTACCTAGGGTTGTCAATTCTCAAAAATCTAAACTCAATGGACTTGAATCTTGTCCTTAAATCAACAACTTAGCATACTTCATCCTTCATGACTCATTGAGATGAGTTAAACTCACAAAGCCTGTCAAGGAAATTTTTGGGTGGCTCTCTTCCTAAGTTCTACATTTTTGATGAAAGTGGAGCTCACTCAAACACAACATGGTTCTTGCACTACCATAAGCTTGCTTACTATCTACTCTCCACCATCATTCTTGATTTGGATCCACACTTACAAAAGCTTATTTAAACAAGTTAGGGAATATGGTATGGTGAGAAAAATATGGTAAAGAAATATGACATGATAAGGAAATATGGAAGAGTAAAGAACTTTGATACTAAAGAATTATGATAAAGAAAGTAAAGAAATATGGTATGGTGAGAAAAATATGGTAAAGAAATATGGCATGATAAGGAAATATAGAAGAGTAAAGAAAAATGGAAGACTTGGATACCAAAAATGTAACCTAATGCACTTTGCCCTCTTTAATGGTCCTCCCAATGAAATCAGAGTTGTGGTGAATCAGGGATCAACTAATTCTGATGAGAAACCTCAAGAAACAGTGCTGAATTCAGTGTCATTCTGTGCCAACATATGCTGATCGGTCAAGGGGACGATCAGACTTCTCCTGATCGGTCAAGGGACTGGACTGGAATGCTTCTGATCGGTCAGCCAACCAATCAGAACCTATACTAATCGGACTGGAGACCGATCAGGTGGTGATCAGTAGCTGAACTACAAAAATTGAAGCTGACTTCTACCGAGACTTCTCTTCTTTCAATCAATAACTCACTCTTGCATTCAAGTAGCTTCTTGTTTACATCTTCTACTTCAGAAATTAATCTAACTCCTGACACTTCATGTTTTTTTTTCTTTTCTTTTCTTCCCTTTTCTTTTCTTTTTCTTCTGTTTTCCAGCTGCTCTGTTTTTTTTATCTGCAGCTAAATTTTTTTTCAATTGTTTAGCTGCTGCTCCAACTTAGTAAATACAAGATTTCCTGACTTCTAGCACTCTATCTTCTTTTGATGGTTTTTCCTTGCATGACTGTCAAGTTGTAAGAGTATAAAAAAATCTTCTTTAGCAAAGTTCTCTTCAATTGCTTGCTAAAATTTCATTTCTAAAACTGTCAATTTCAATGCCAAAATCCTCACATTTGAATTCATCCATATCTAGTTTGAGTTAACCTCCCATTTGTCAACTCTTGCAACCCCTCTTGGCATGCAACTACACTTATTGATACACCAATTTCAACCTTCAATTGATCTCTACTTCCATTTCTTTTCCACTAAATACTTTCTTGAGCACATCTTTTTCCTTTCTTTTCATTTCTTCTATGGTAGTGAGATTGAGTCTTCATTTCCCTTCACTAATCAATTCTTGCAACCCAAACTTGATACAAAAATCCTTCAAATTGGCACACTCTTGCTTGTATGTTGCCAAATGCGACACTTATCCTCATTCTATTTTTTTCCTGTGAACTTACAGCTTCCTTTTCTTTTTTTTTCCGCATCACATAGAATTGGCGAACTCAAGGCTTCATTTTTCTATGTGTCCTCATTTGCCAAATTCTTCACATTATCCTCAATACAAGATAGAATGCTTGCATCCTCCCCCACACTTAAACTTTTGTCCATCTCGGGCAAAGTAACATCAAGAAACATCAAGGTTCCCAAGTCCATGGAAAATATTATGATGAACATGAAGATTAGGGAAGAAAAATGGAATATAGAGTAGATCAACAAACAAGATTGCAAAAATGATATGAAAAGGAAACAAAGTGATTCAACTCTATAAATGTGGTCCAATCATAGAAATATAGCTTTGAAAGAACCTAAGCAAGTTCTAAAGTACAATCACATGTGTGTATCACAAAAATTAGGCCAAGTCCTCACTAGGTAAAAAGAATTCATCTCAAGTCATCAATCTAGAGTCCATAACTAAGTAGTACTCAAGCATCTAAGAATTTTCATCCATTTGCTCAAATCCTAAGCTTTAACAACCAAATTTAATTTACTTTCAAAAAATTCTAAAATAATGTAGAGAAAATCTAGAAAGATACACTTATTCTAACTCATGCATGAAATAAAATGCCAAAAGGGATAAAATAGTATCTACAATGACTCTTTATTCATTCTACACTACCTAAGCATTTATGAGCAAGAACTCATTTTAAAAGAAAATCTATTGCTAGAAACTTAAAAATGATATTCACAATGAAATAAGAGTGTAAGAAGAAACAACTCCCTTTCAAATTGGGTAAAGAGCACGGAGCATCCATCTTGGGAGAACTATCCTCATGTGATCAATCTCATAATGCACAGCTTTCTCCCTTATCAATTCCGCGTAAGTATGTTCAGGTGGTCGAAGGCCGTTTAGGTACAAAATCCATTCTTGGGGTAAATAGTTACAAGTCAAAGTAAAATCAACCCCTCCCACTACATGCTCTTTAGAAGTCATTCCGGGAGGTTGTAGGCTATTAAGTTTGAGTACCCACTCGAGAAGCCTACGAGACCCTGCAAAACCATGAAAAGAAAATACCTCCCGCACGCATGCCGGGTAAGAAAGAAATGAAATACAAACAACCTCTACATAAAATGTATCCAAAAATGTATCCCAGCCAATGAAATCAATTTTGGGTACCTCTATGAGTTTTTCACAATTAGTATCCACATAGGATATATCAAGTAATGCATCACATTCAACAAAATTAACTTCAGGTACCTCTGTGAATTTTTCACAAGCAGTTTCTACAAAGGATGTATCAAGAAATGCATCGCAACCAATAAAATCAATTTTGGGTACCTCTATGAGTTTTTCACAATTAGTATCCACATAGGATATATCAAGTAATGCATCACATTCAACAAAATCAACCTCAAGTACCTCTATACATTTTTCACAAGCAGTTTCTACAAAGGATGTATCAAGAAATGCATCACAACCAATAAAATCAATTTTGGGTACCTCTATGAGTTTTTCATAATTAGTATCCACATAGGATATATCAAGTAATGCATCACATTCAACAAAATCAACTTCAGGTACTTCTATGAATTTTTCACAAGCAGTTTCTACAAAGGATGTATCAAGAAATGCATCGCAACCAATAAAATCAATTTTGGGTACCTCTATGAGTTTTTCACAATTAGTATCCACATAGGATATATCAAGTAATGCATCACATTCAACAAAATCAACCTCAGGTACCTCTATACATTTTTCACAAGCAGTTTCTACAAAGGAAGTATCAAGAAATGCATCGCAACCAATAAAATCAATTTTGGGTACCTCTATGAGTTTTTCACAATTAGTATCCACATTGGATATATCAAGTAATGCATCACATTCAACAAAATTAACTTCAGGTACCTCTATGAATTTTTCTAAAGAAATAGGAGAAATACTTACCTTATCATGCTGAAGAATATCTGGAGGCTCTATAAGAATGTGTGTAACTATGGTGTCCTCTTGGTCATGTAAAGGCTCCACTTCAATCTCAGGTTCTGATGGACATTCAACTAAGATAGGTGATTCTTGGGTTCTTGCTTCCACCATGCAAGTCCCTACACTTTCATACTTATCCTTTGAATCTTCTAATGTATCAATCAATGTTAGTGGTCCCTGGGGCTCAGTGCAATCCTCTACACCTGTAGAATCATCTGTAACGTATGCTTCATCAACAATATCTGCAACAGCCATATTAGAAAAGTTAGGACCATCAACAACTATATCATCACAAAATAAAAGACAAGAAGGGTCCTGTAGAGCTTCAGAATCGAGTTCAAGACTGTCACATGCTTTTCTATCCATCTCCTCCAATTCCTCCACAACTAATGCATCCTCAGCTTTCTCTGAACTAAAATCTCCTCCCACTATATCAAATGAAGCTTTATCAGCAATTAAATCTGCCTCAACAACTTCATCTAAAATACCCATGCTAATGCTAGGAGGATCATCTCTGGGGTGCTGTGAGAAGGGTAAAGTGACTTTTGGCTCCTCCTCTTGAGCTGAAAATTTTGAAAATGAACTCTGAACAGGAATTTCAGGAGGAATAGCTGCTGTAGGTGCCCTGATTTTGCTGATTTCTTCTTCTTCTTCCACCAAAATTGCAAGATCAATTGAAGAAGGACTTAGGCTTGCACTAGGGTCGCTTTGAATTGATGTAGGAGCCATTTCTGGACTGATTTGAGATGGAAAATAGTTTGCTGAAAATTTTTCAGGAAATTTAGCCCTTGGAGTGTTTAGACTTAAAGCAACTTCCTCATTCCTCAAAGTTATTTCACAATCATTCCACTTATGATTTTGAATAGCTTGAGAAGGTAATTGTCCCGATCCTTGGGCTTGCATTTAATTCATTTCACTAACCAATTATCCCATGTGTCTCTCAATGTATTGAAGCGTAGAATCATACTCTTGTTGTTGTGAATTTTGTTGTTGTATGATTTGTTGCATAATTTCCTCAAGCCTTTGTTGTTGAGCCTCAAGCTCACTAGAATCCTCAAAGTCTCCTTGATGAGCATGGAACTCTTATTGGTCTTGAAAGTATTCATTAGGTTGCTCAAAATCATGATTAGGCTGTGAATTCTGAAAATAAAGTTGTTGGGGTTGATCAAATGGTTGATTTGGCTGCTGGAATTGCTGAAAATTGGGCTGGGAACTTGGTTGAAACTGCTAAAAATTGTAGTTCTGAAAATTCTGGTTATGAGGTTGAAATTGTTGTGGTGAGGGCTGAAATTGTGGAGGTTGAAAACTCTGATTGTATGGTTGAAAACCTTGCTGATTAGGATTGTAACCTTGCTGAAAATTTTGGAATTGTGGCTGAAATTGCTATGGTGGCTAATTCATGGATTGGTTTTGCTGAAAATTCGAATAGGGCTGCTGAAATGCTTGAGAATGCTGCTGGAAACTCTGAATAGGCTGCTGAAATTGTTGGAAAGGCTGACTTAGCTGAAAACCTTGTTGAAATTGTTGAAGTTGAGGCTGAAATTGATAATTTGGTTGCTGAAAATCTTGATAAGGCTGGAATGGTTGAAAATTTTGCTGAAAATTCTGGAATTGAGAATAGGGTTGCTGAAAATTCTGACAATGCTGCTGAAAATTCTGAAAGTACTGATACTCTGCCATGGGACTGCTTGAATGAATATAAATGTTTTCAATAACTTCTGAAACTATTCCTTGATTTCTTCCTAGCTCTGACTGTTCTTTCAACCTCAGGGTCAAACCCCTCAAGATTTCCACCGCAGTCCTGGTCATAAAACAAACAAATTGGCAGCAAATGTATACAAAAAGATTAAGCAAATGAAAATGGAATGAAAGAATATAAATATAAACACAAACTCAAATTAAACAAACTCAACTAGTGATTCCCCGGCAACGGTGCCAAAAATTTGATAGTAGCCCAATACTAGTGTCACGAATGAGCCTCAAATTTAGATATTTATAAACTAAAAACCCTTGGCTGAAAAAATTAAATATAGAATAGGGGTCTCAGGTCGTATTTTTCCAAGGACTAGTTGTGAATGTTTAAATCAAGCTTAAAAGTTGTTTGTCGTCAAATGTTTTGGGTTTTCAAATTAGAATGGGGGTTTTGTTTTGCAATAAGAAATGAAATTACAACTCGGAACGAAATAGACTGAACTTAGCTAAGCATATAATGAATTAGGAAATTGTGGAAACTAAACTTAACCTAGTTGACAATTGAGCAATTAAATTCAAACGATGGAATTGAAATTTAAGAACTAATTGCAAGGAAGTAATTGTAGGAAACTAATTGCAGGATAAAGGAAATTAGAACAAAACATTCTTAAGAACTTGAATTGGAGTATAGTTGAGAACAAACTAAACAACTTGAAGACATAAATGCTTGGAACCAAAATATTATCCTAATTAAACATCAAATCAGCTCCTACTCAAGACTTCCCTTTGCCGTCACACAAATATTGAGTTAGAAACCCTCTTGGCTTAAAAATCAGTGAAGGAATACTCTCTAGATCAGTCTGCTGTGAATTGACTTTCCTGATCGGTCAACCGACCAATCAGGTCCTCTTCTGATCGGTCACGGGACAGATCAGAGTCATCTCTGTTCGATCAATGGTTCGATCAGTGACTGGAATCTGCCCCCGATCTCTTCCTCCTCGATTGGCTGGCTGGCGATCGAGCTCGGAAACTCTCAAAAGCCTTTAGAGAACCCCTCTGCGTTGCTTCGACAGCTCCGGATGATGGAAATCAGCCATCAACAAGGATCGATTGGCGAAAACAGCAGCTCCGGCGAAACCCTCACCTAAACTTTCCAGAAACCAATTTCGATTAGCAAACTAATAAGAAATCATACCTCGATGATTCGAATCCTTGAGGAGAAACAGATCTGATGTGGTCGCGCGATCGCCAAAGAAACGATGAACAAGCTGAAGAAAAAAATTTGGAACTCTGCTCTGCGACCTGGTGATGACCTCGAGCGGAAGAGGGAATGTTTGATTTAACTAATCCAATTTGAACTTGAACGACTGTGATTGTCCTGGCCTCATCCAATGGTTGGATCATCTCAGATCTGAACCAAACTTCCCAGATCTTGATCAATGGTCCTGATCTACTCCTCCTCAGCTGGGATCGTTCAGATCTGCAACGGATGACCAGATTGCTCTGATCTTTGAATGGACGGTTTAGGCTCCTCTTAAGTTCGATCCAACGGCTGGATGACCTCTGATTGGAACAAAATCTTCAGATCTTGATTTGTGGTCTAGATTAACTCTAATCTTGAACTTGGATTAGTCAGCAGATGATAGATGGCTCAGATCTAGCCGTTTCTTGATCGGACGACCCACATTGATCCACCTCTTGATCCCCTTGATCAAAGCCAATTCTGACCTAAGTTTGACTCAATCTGATCTAGGTCCATGGTCAATTGAAGCCTACAAAATTATATTCAAATTTAAGTGCCAAAATATCTCAAATATAGAAAGATTTGCATCAAAAGCCAAAATAGAGATAATTCATGAAACCTAATATAAATGCAAACTTAAGCATATAAAAGTGGATCAAAACATGGATTTTAGAGCCTAAAATAATCACCAAAATGGTAGTTATCTATGGGTAGGCTTGGCCTCGGTGCTGCACATGCCCGATAAAGAGATGCAAAACCTTACTGCCTCTCGGTGTGTAGGCTTGGTCTCGGTGCTGCACATGTCCGTCCAAAAGCTGCAAAGCCCTACTGCTTCTCGGTGAGTCGGCTTGGCCTCAGTGGTGCGCATGCCCGGCCATGTGCTGTAAAACTCTACTGCCTCTTGGTGAGTAGGCTTGACCTCGGTACTGCACATGCACGGCCAAGAGCTGCAAAACCCTACTACCTCCGCGGTGAGTAGGCTTGGCCTTGGTGCTGCACATTTCCGGCCAAGAGCTGCTATGCCCTACTGCCTGTAGCACCGGCCAATAGATGCAAAACCCTACTGCCTCTCGGTGAGTAGACTTGGCCTCGGTGTTGCACATGCCCGACCAAGAGCTGCAAAACCTTACTGCCTCTCGGTGAGTAGGCTTGGCCTCGGTGCTGCACATGCCTGGCCATGAAGGCTTGGCCTCGGTGTTGCACATGCCCCGCCAAGAGCTGTAGAACCCTATTATCTCTCGGTGAGTAGGCTTGGCCTTGGTGCTGCACATGTCCGACCAAGAGCGGCAATATCCTACTGCCTTCGCGGTGAGTAGGCTTTTCCTCGGTGCTGCACATGCCCGGCCACGAGCTGCAAACCCTACTATCTCCACGGTGAGTAGGCTTGGCCTCGGTGCTTCACATGCCCGGCCAAGAGCTACAAAATCCTATTACCCTCGCGGTGAGTAGACTTGGCCTCGGTGCTACACATACCCGTCCAAGAGCAACAAAAACCTACTGTCTCTGTGGCGGGCGAGTTTTCTACTTCACCCTTTTAAGTCAGGAAGGAACTTGGGTTCCTCGCTTCGAACTGGGTGCTGGCTACGTAAGCGACTGGCTCCTCGAGTCGGGGGCAAACATTTTACGACTAAGCAACCGGAATAAAAAAATGAAAAATCAGGGGTCAGTGGGATGTCGAAAAGTCTGAAGAGGACAAACCCCCCGCCCATCTGGGCAAAAGCGTTTGGGACCATTTGGTGGAGAGGGATCCTGATGTATTGAGTGTTGGAACTTGGATGGCTAGAGAGAGGGGGTGAATGTAGCTAGACACTTGAACTTTGGCACTTATCGATTTTTCTGCACTTAAACGTTAGGCAGCAGCGGAAGCAAAAACAAAACAGAGTTGCAGAAAACTAAACCCTAAGCTAAGCACAAATGCAAAACGCTAACAAGAGGATTTGCAAGGTTCGGAGATAACTTGCCCCTACTCCTTGGCGTACCCTTAAGGTGAACGATCCCTTGATCATCGGCAGATCAAGCCCCGAAAAATCCGGATAGTAAGCAACCTCCTTCTCGGTGGAGTAACCTCTCCACAGCGTTTCAAGATGATGAAGTATAAAGTACAAGAAACACAAGAAGGATCTTACTTAGCACTTAGAACCACAAGAACACAAGCAAACTTCTCTGAGCTCCACCCAGTGCAGATCTCACGCAAGACTCTCCTCTTCGTGTCTTCTCGCTGATGGACTCAAGCTTCTTGTTTCTCTTCTCGATCTCCCAAGTGCCCAAGTAACAGAAGGTTGTTTCAAGGATCACAGTTGCTTGCTCAAGATGATGGAACAGCAGATAGCACAAGCACGCAGCAAGAAGTGTTCGCAGCAAGCTCTCGCGAGAAGTCTCTTCAGCCCTTCTCTGCTACGCAGCTTAAGTCTTCTCCACTATCACCAGGTCACCATCTCACTGCAGCCTCCAGCTGCTCACCTGCCAACGCCAGCTACCACTGTGCTCTCCCTGGACTCCCTGAGCTTCCCTCAGCCAAGCTCCAGTCAGCAGCTCCAGTCAGCAGCTCCAGCCATTGCAACCTGAGATGACAAATGGACAAACCTGCTCCAAGGAAAGGCTTCCATTGACTCTCCTTGAGTGTTTGAATCCATCCTTGTCACTTGCACACTTAATCAGAGCATTAGCACAGCATATCAACCATAGAATCAAGTATCAGAGATTAAGCGTAGAGAATCAGATGTGTTCAGACACGATCAGAGCGTCTGACAGTGCATTTTGAATTAAGGTGATCGGTCACCGGACCGATCAGAGAGCCTCCTGACCAGACCGATCAGGGTGGGTTCAGACCGATCAGGATCCATCCTGATTGGTCCCCAACGCTCAATCAGAAATCATGATTTCTCTGGGACTCTCCGGGACCGATCACCAAACCGATCCCAGGTTGTGGATCGGTCACCAGACCGATCCACCCCTTTGCCGGGCGATTCCTTTGCTTCGCAGTCCAACCCTCCTGATCGGTCACCAGACCGATCAGGGCATGCTCAGACCGATCAGGCTCCATCTTGATCGATCATAGTGAGGAACTCGTGACGCTTGATTGTTCACCAGAACGATCCAAACAGTGTTCCTGATCGATCACCAGACCGATCAGGAGCAGATCAGTAAGGTTCCCAAAAACCTACTAGATGCTCCCTGATCGATCACCGGACCGATTAGGAGCAGAGCAGTAGGGGATCTCAACTCACTTGTAGGCTCCCTGATCGGTCACCAGACCGATCAGGAGCCGAGCAGAGAGTGAAACGCATACTCCCTGGTCAGTCACCAGACCGATCAGTCATTGCTGGATCGGTCACCAGACCGATCCACGAAGGAGCACCGTGCCAACTTCCCTGATCGATCACCAGACCGATCTAGGCAAGGTCAAATCTCCTCTAAGTCATGAGAACAAGCCTCCGGTCCATCTCTGACTCGTGCCATGCCCAGCTTCACTCACTGGGACTTCAACCTAGCCCTCCAAGCTAGGACCTGGCTTCACTCATCAGGGTTTTAGTCACCCAGCTTCACTCACCGGGACCCGGCTTTACTCACCGGGGTTTCAGTCACCCGGCTTCACTCACCGGGACCCGGCTTCACTCACCGGGATTTCATCCAACCTAGCCCTCCTGGCTAGGACCTGACCCTCCAAGCCAGGGTTTTTCCACACCTAACCCTCCAGGTTAGGATTTTCCACACCTAGCCCTCCAAGCTAGGACTTTTCCACACCTAGCCCTCCAAGCTAGGATTTTTCCACACCTAGCCCTCCAAGCTAGGATTTTTCCACACCTAACCATCTAAGCTAGGATTTTCATCAAACCTAGTCCCACTAGGTATGCCTAGTCCATGACCAGGACTTAATCATAATCATAATCATCAACCTAAACTAAAATTGGTGTCAACACCAAAACAACAATCAGGGTCAGACTGCCTCAACAATCTCCCCCTTTTTGTTGTTTGACAACCCGATTTTAAGTTTAGGGATTTGAAATCAATATTCTCAAATTTCAGAGTCATAGGGGAATCAGGATCCTCCCCCTACAACATAGTTATCCCAAACTTAACCAACCACACTCTCTCCCCTTTGTCAAACACCGAAAAGGATGTAGACGGGTTGTTAAGTTTAATCATACTCCCCCTCAACCCTAGGGGTTTTCCGAAACAACAAAAGATTTGATTGAATTTTGAAAACATACGAAAACATATGATAAATATAGGGCATGGCAAAACAATCATATGTATCATATGAACATGACATCATAAGCATAATCAGTGCAACTCATAATGTGGCATTCATAACGATAGCAAGCATATACGCCAATCAATAAGCGGAAAATAGTAAGTCAAATATGAAAAGCAGGCATAGTGTCAGATGCATAATCAAGCATCAGAGTCAAGGCAAGGACAGTACAAAAACCAATAACATCAAGTCATAGGCATACAGATAGTCAAGGGCAGAAGCAGAATAGATCAACCATCGGCAGGGGGGTCATCATGCATAGGGTCATCCATCGTGGCATCATCAGGAGCAAAAGACCCTGGTGCAGCACCACCCGAGGGCGCATCTCCCGGAAAGGTGTGCCGGCGCCACTCTTCATACCACGTCTGCTGCAGCGTACGGACCCCGGAGACATGAGACTCCACCGCGGTCAGTCTGCGATCGAAGGATCGGAACTCCGAGCGGACCTCCTCTCGATAGAGCTCTCGCAAATGAAGATCATGCTGGATCATCCGATCCAGCTCAGAAATCTGCCATCGTAGGTCCGGGTCCGGCTCATAGTCGTAGTCGGCAGCAGCAGCGGGAGCCTCCTGATGTGCAGCAGCATCTGCTGGTGCCTGAAAGTGTGGACCTCCCCCAGGTAGATCGCCAAGACCCCTCCCGTCCTTCCAAACCAATGCCCGATCGTGATCCCGAATGATGATGCCGGATTTGGCAAATGCCCATCTGCCAAGTCTGCAATCCTGTCTAACTATGGGCACTGTCCGACCCTTGGTTACATCAACTCCCACTGACATAAGCCAGTCGGTGATGACGTGACCAAACGGCATATAGACAGTGCGTCGGCTCGGCTCTTTATAGGATAGGATGGACTGAAAAATGCTCTCCATGATGTCAAAGTCCATGCGGCGGTGCATACCATAGAGCATCAGGCAATGATAGGGACGAATCTCGATCTAAGGCTTTGAAGTGATAGGCAAGATGCAATTGGTGATTATCTTGAAGAGAATGTAATCAACCGGGGACAGACAGAGGGCCACAAAGGTCGGAAAGTCGGGCCCTAACTCATCAAGACCAGCTGGTCGTGGATGGCCAAAGAAGTGCTGATAGATGCTGTCGGGGGTGACATCTGCAAAAGGAGCCAACAAAGGGTCAGGGAGCTCTGGATAGATAGAGTACAAGTTAGGCGATCGACGACCGCCCAAATACTCCGCTAGGATGTCATAGGAGAAATCAAGATTCCTCTTGGCGACCTGAGTAGTGAACTCAAAGCCCCCTTGAGGTCCTAGCTGAAGGTTGTTGTAAAACTCGGAAACAAGGTCATAGTTTATCGTCCGCTCTAGGGAGAGGAGAAAGCCAAGGTTGTAGAAGGTGACTATCTCCATGATGGAGGGACAGTGTTCGGATAGAAAGGGAATATCAATTGATCGGCAGGAGAGCAACTTGAAGGTTCTGGACTGAAAGGCCTGCTCACAGGCAGCATTGGGGAAACGAGAACTTGAAGAAGGCTGAGGCCTTCGGGAGGGCGGGGAAGAAGAAGGGCCTTTGCCCTTTGAGCTTCCCTCCACGGATTCTTTTCCCTTGGACGATCTTCTAATGGATTTGAAGAGATGATCATGAAAATAGTTTAAATCAAATGAGCAAGATCGAATTGATCATATGAACATGGTTTAATCAAAGACCCAAGATTTGATCACGGGAAGAATAATCGAGTGAACATAAGACATTGATCAAATGAGATGAGGTTTAATCAGTAAAATTGAAAGGTCATGGCAAGTAAGGGTCACGATAAAATCATGGGGTCACGACACAACAGTAAAACACCAAAACATGGTTAGCCCCAAATACATAATCTATGAATTGATTTGTGAGAAAACTAACAACAATGCTTACTTAGGTGCCATGAAGAGGTGATTGACTTCGGAAACTTGCTCACGAGAGGAATCACGCAGCTGAGTTGCGCAAAGAGCAGCACACATAAACGGTGCTTTGCGAGCAAGAACACAGCAAAAGAGAAACTCCTAGCAGTGCAGGAGAAATCCTAGTCACACGCGCAGCAGGGAGATGATCGTAGAAAGCCACGCGCAGGAAGGATGAAACGCAGGTGAAGCTCACGCTGGAAGAGAGGGATCTCACGCGCAAGAGGAGAGTTTCGACACTAGGGCTTGGGAGATGAGGGGTTTCGGAGGAATTAATAGGTTGGTGGATCGGTCCACCAACTGAAATTTAATGTGATCGAACGAATCACCGTTCGATCTGGAAGTGCCCAGACCGATCAGGCTTCGGCCTGATCGGACTGGCCTGGTCCTGATCGGTCGGGTGACTGATCAGATAGACTCCCGATCGATCGGCTGATCGATCAGGAAGCGATCAGAAGGTTTGGAGGTTTTTCCGTGAGCTCCCTGATCGGTCTGTGGATCGATCACCACAGGGTGCCAGATCGGTCCGGGGACCGATCATGCCTACACAGAATGTTTGGTTAAGTTTTCGCGAAATGTTCTGTGACCTCTCTGATCGGTCTGTGAACTGATCACCACAGAGGGCGCTAGATCGGTTCGGGGACCGATCCAGACCAACACAGTGAGTTTTGACAATTTTTCGCATAGGAGTTGGATCGGTCCGTTGGACCGATCAGACATACTTCTGATCGGTCCGGTGACCGATCAGGCTTCCTGAAATTCCTGATACGATAGTTTCAGACTTCCAAGTGATTTTTGACAAGATCTGATGAGTGTTATCGATCTTGGAAGTGGTCCCTTGACTAAGATTGATTCCTGAACCAGAATCAAAGGTCCTTATGATTTTGACAAATCACTTTGCTCCACCAAAGTGGAATCAAACTCAATCAACAAACATCCACTCAATTTCAACCAAGTTTGTATCAAATTCAAGTTTTCATTCAAGTTTCCTTGATTGGAATGTCCAAGTATGATCATGGAGCCAAGTACACATGTGTTATGCATTGGTTTTCCCCTTACTTGGTCACCGTAGTGATTTTTATCTCGTCAACCAAATTTCTCAAGGGATGCAATGACATTTCGAGAAATTTAGTTGATCCTAACATCTCACCCCATTTCTAGCAAACAAAAGCGTTTTGGTAAACCTTATAGTTTGTGTGAGATGTCCTCAAGTTACCCAATTGTTGCCCAACAATTTGAAATGATCATCAAGGGTTTTGAATGCATTTTGATGTCTATGAAGCGCGACACATTCCCAACTCCCTTCTTAAGAAGCTAAACTCATTTTCGAGGAGTGGTTTAGTGAAAATGTCTGCTAGATTTGATTTGGACTCTACATATGAGAGTACAACATCTCCTCTAGCAACATGATCCCTAATGAAGTGGTGACGCACTTTAATATGTTTATTCCTAGAGTGATGAATCAGATTCTTGGTTAGGTTAATTGTGTTAATGTTGTCACACAACACTTGCACACCCTTGTAGCTTAATCCATAGTCCTCTAGAGTATAAATCATCCACAACAATTGCGATATGCTCTCTCCCATAGCAATATATTCCTCGGTCGTGGAGAGAGCAACACAGTGTTGCTTCCAACTTGACCAACTAACTAAAGATGTGTTGGAACGGGTTGGTCCGACTAGAGGGGGGTGAATAGACGGCTAATAAATGAAAAGTGGTGGAAACTCGTCTATTAAAAAAAAACTTGGTTGCAACTTAGTCGTTGCTTCCAAGACGGTTAAAAGCTAAAAAAAATCTCCTTGTGGCGGAGAAGCCTTACAACTGAAGATCACTAAACTTAGAGAATTACAATAGTATTGATTGAAAATTAAAGCAAAACCTCTAAGTCTATTTATAGCCTAAGAGAATAAATCTGGATTGTTGATTGTTGATGACTTTTCTCTTGGCCGTTGATCTATGGATGTAATCTGGATAGTTGACCATTGATCTATGGATGTAATCTGGATAGTTGATCTTGGATGGGATTAAACTGCATCCATTGGATTTGATTAAAGGATAATGTAACATTATCCTTTAAGAAATAAAGTTTAATTAAAACTTTATCTTTCCTCGAGATGGCTCGAGATGGCTGTTAGAATCTCCATGTCGCTGTTGTAATCTCTAAGTAGTAATATCAGCAACATTTTACTGCCATCACCCTTTATCCCAAATAGTAAGTGGGTTAGTGTGTGTTGTTGAGGTCTCGGGTTCGATCCTTCTTGGCACCAAATAATTTTCTCTTTTCTTTTGGGCGCTTGGACTAGTCTTTTTGATTCTTCATCTTCTGGGTGAATTCCGGCCAACCGGAGTTAGGCTCACCCGAACCCGACTTCGGCCTTTCGCCCCTCGAGCGTCCTTCCGCTTGGCTTCTCGTCCCTCGGACACCGCGCGCGTCCTTATCGCTCCACCGACGTACTCTTCCGCAGCTTCCGCGTCCCTCGGATTGTACAGAGCCCGTCGGCTCACTTCCCCGCGCAATCCTTCTCGTCCACTACGTCTTACGCTCAACTTCCTCCGTACCTAAGTTCCTGCACACTTAGCAGAGGGATTAAAACCAACAGGACCTAACCTAACTTGGTTGATCGCATCAAAACCAACCGGGGCACCAACAAGATGATCCTAAAAATTGATAACCCCCACTAGTGCTTTTCCGATCCAACTTGCACCCAGCATAGTCGGAATCGGTATAGCCAATCAGGTCAAAAGACTCGGTACAGGGGTACCAAAGACCAACTCCAATTGTGCCTTTAAGGTATCTCAAAATTCGTTTAACAGCAATTAGATGAGATTCCTTGGCACATACTTGATACCTAGTGCACATACCCACAGCGAAAAGTATATCAGGTCGACTAGCTGTGAGGTATAGCAGACTACCTATCATGCTTCGATATTGAGTCAAATCAACAGGTTTACCACTCTCATCATTGTCTAATCTTATGTTTGTAGCCATGGGAGTGGTTACTTCTTTTGAATCACTCATGTTGAATTTTCGAAGCATCTCTTGAGTATACTTGGATTGGTGCACATGGATTTCGTCGCGAGATTGCTTGATTTCAAGTCCAAGGAAGAAAGTCAACTCTCCCACTAGACTCATTTCAAATTCACTCTCTATGTGTCCAATAAATTCATTTAAATAACCCTTGTTGTTTGAGCCACAAATTATGTCATCGACATATATTTGGGCTACAAAAATATTGTCACCATCTCTTCGTAGAAATAGTGTAGGGTCTATTTGGCCTCTAACAAAGCCTTTTTCAATTAGATAGGTCGACAACCGCTCATACCAAGCTCGGGGTGCTTGTTTAAGGTCATACAGTGCCTTTTTGAGCTTGAACACGTGGTTTGGGAATTCGGTACTCACAAACCCCGGAGGTTGTTTGATATAGACTTCTTCCCTTATTAAACCATATAGAAAGGCCGATTTGACATCTATTTGATATAACTTGAAACCTCGATGTGCTGCAAATACAAGCATCAATCGGATGGACTCTAATCGTGCCACGGGAGCATATGTCTCATCATAATCAAGGCCATCAACATGACTGTAGCCCTTGGCTACTAAGCGTGCCTTGTTTCTTATGATTTCTCCCTTATGGTTCAATTTATTTTTGAAGACCCATTTGGTTCCAATAATGGTGGTCTTCTTGGGTCTAGGGACTAAGTCCCAAACTTGACTTCTTTCGAATTGACCTAGTTTATCTTGCATTGCAATGATCCAATCGGGATCAATTAATGCTTCATCAATTTTTTTAGGTTCAATTTCGGAAATTAGGGCAACTTCATTAGCCTCATTCCTAAAGAATGATCTAGTCCTAACCCTATGATGGATGTCTCCAACAATTTGGTCTTGGGGATGACTAGAGGCTAACCTAGTTTGCCTAGGTGTTGGTGGTGCTTCTTGAATGGTTGCACTAGACACAAGCTCAGCCTCAGGATCCGGCTGATCTATGGTTTGTCTAGGCTCACCGTCATCAGATTCATCACCATCAACAACATTTGGACTTTCATTCAAACTTAGTCTCCTAAATTCGAATTGGACTTCATCTTCTAGTTGTCCATTGGCTTTTGGAATTTCTTCAAAGACAACATCAGAAGACTCTTCAACCAATCTAGATTTCTTATTGTAGACTCGGTAGGCTTTGCTAACTAAGGAGTACCTGACTAGTATCCCTTCATCAGCCTTTGTCGTGAACTTTCCAAGATGTCCTTGGTGTTTAGAATAAACACCTTACAACCAAACACCTTAAGGTGTCTAACCGTAGGTGGTTTTCCAAACCAAAGTTCATGAGGAGTTTTACCTAAGAATCTATGTATGAGAACTCGATTTTGCACATAGCAAGCCGTGTTTACAGTTTCGGTCCACAAGTAACTCGGTAATGACTACTCATTGAGCATGCTTCGAGTAGCCTCTTGTAGAACACGGTTCTTCCTCTCTACAACACCATTTTGTTGTGGTGTTCTCGGAGTGGAGAACTCATGTCTATACCCTCTATCTTGACAAAACTCTAAAAATCGTTGGTTTTGAAATTCACCTCCATGATCACTTCTTATTGTCTTAATTGTTGATGATTTTTCATTTTCAACTCTTCTACAAAAAGAAATGAAAATATCTAAGGTTTGATCCTTATATTTTAGAAAATAAGTCCATGTATATCTAGTAAAATCATCAATGATAACAAAACAATATCTACTTTCATTCAAAGATATGATAGTGCTACAATCAAACAAGTCCATATGAAGTAAATCTAAAGCGGTAGATGTACTTACAGCGCTTTTACCTTTATGTGCAGATTTTGTTTGCTTACCCATTTGACATGCATCACAAAGTTTGTCCTTTTCATACTTGATGCTTGGTAAGCCACGAACTAATCCCTTGTTGGCTAGCTTCCGGATATTTCTCATGTTCACGTGTGCTAGTCTCCGTGCCAAAGGGTGGACTCATCTTCTCTTGACATGAGACACTTAGCAAAAGCATTAGTAGCACTTTTAAAGGAAACTTGGTAAATGTTATCTACTCTTGTTCCTACTAGTACCGTGTCAAAAGTGTCATGTTGTCTAACTAGACATTGACTTGGTTGAAAATCAATTGTGTAAACCGCATCACACAATTGACTGACACTTAGGAGATTAAATGTCATCCCCTTGACTAGAAGGTCATTTTTAATTCTAAGACATTCGGATATTTGAATGTCTCCTATTCCTATGACCTTAAGACTACCATTATTACCAAAGGAAACATTACCTCTATTTTTGCATTTAAGGGAAGTAAATAATGATTTATCACCGGTCATATGTTTGGAGCACCCACTATCAATGAACCAAGTTGATAGATGCTCCCCCTCAATCACAACCTACACAATTCGAAAAATAGAAGATTTAGGTACCCAAACCTTGGGACCTAAAACACCTACTAAACAAGATTAGGCACCCATGCCTTGACAACTTTCTTTTGAACCTTGGGTGTCTTAAGTGGTCTAACACCAGTCCTAGACATTAAGGACACAAATGAAGGTTCTTTGGGTTGGTAACCAATACCGACCCTATTGTAGACTGTCCTTTGGGCATTCAAAATCATGTCTAAGGTCTTTGAGCTTGTTGAGAATTTCTCAAGAATACTCTTGAGTCTCTCAACTTCACTCTTCAATGATTTGTTCTCATCCTCTAACAATTCAACATGCAAATTATCTACATCCTCATCCCTAGAGGACTTCAATTGTTCAATTTCAATTTTCAAAGACTTAATCTCATCCTCTAACATTTCTACATGTAAATCATCTACATCCTCATCCCTAGAAAATTTCAATTGTTCAACTTCAATTTTCAAAGACTTAATTTTTTGTTTTGACTTCTTCAAAATATCGGTTAAACATGCAATTGTTCTATAGCATTTCTCAAGTTTAGGAGTGATTACCTCTTCATCATCCGAAGATGATGAAGCCGCGTTTGAGGAGTCGGAGGATTCATCACTGCTTTCTTCTCCCTCAATTGCCATGAGTGCCACATGCTGTGTACTCTTCTTCTCCTTCTCTTTATTGGATGAACTTGAGGATGATTCATTCCAAGTGGTCTTCAAGGCCTTCTTCTTTTTCTTTGACTTTTCCTCCTTCTTCTTGGACTTCTTCTCCTTCTTCTTTTGCTTCGGGCATTCACTCTTGAAGTGTCCTTTCTTGCTACACTCATAACAAGTTACATTAGATTTATCAACTTTAGCTTCACTAGGATTACCTTTACCCTTGAAGCGTCGACTCCTTCTCATCATCCTTCTAACGAAATTGGCCATCTCGGAGGAGGAAGAGCCGCTGCCATCTTCCTCGGACTCAGACTCAGATTCGGAAGAAGATGAAGATGATGAAACTTCCTTCTCCTTCTTCTTCTTGTTCTTTTCTCCTACAACTAAGGCAATCCCCTTCTCCTTGGGGCCTTTGTTAGCCATTTCATGAAGTTCCATCTCACAAAAACAAATCATCTAATTTTACAATTGATAAGTCCTTGGAAACTTTGTAGGCATCCACCATAGATGACCACAAAACATTCCTTGGAAATGCTTTTAACACATACCTCACAAGGTCGTGATTCTTGACCTTTTCATCAATAGAATGAAGACCATTGAGGACTTTCTTGAACCGGCTATGTAGCTCACTTACGGTTTCATTCTCCTTCATGGAGAGGTTTTGGAGTTGGTTGAGGAACAAATCCCTCTTGGCGATTCTTGAATCTCGGGCGCCCTCGTGGAGTTCTATGAGCTTGTTCCACAAATCTTTTGCACTTGTGAATGGACCAACCTTGATTAGTTGATCTTTGTTCATGCCACATTGTAGGGTCACCACCGCCTTCGCGTCGGCTTCACTCTTCCGGGTTTGTTTAGCCGTCCAACACCAAGATTCTAGTTCTTTGCCTTCATCATCCTTTGGAGGGGTAAAACCCTCCTTCACCGCGAACCAAGTGTTGATGTCCATCTTTAGGTAGTACTCCATCTTCGATCTCCAATATTGAAAATCTGCGCCATCGAAGAAGGGAGGTCGGGTGGTGCTAAAGCCTTCTCTCAACGCCATGGATGATAGCTCTCGGTTGTTAATCCGCTAGAACAGAGCCCCAAGCTCTGATACTACTTGTTGGAACTTGGATGGCTAGAGAGGGGGGGTGAATGTAGCCAGACACTTGAACTTTGGCACTTATCGATTTTTCTGCACTTAAACGTTAGGTAGCAGCGGAAGCAAAAACAAA
>JAGFNQ010002489.1:114764-126899 GCA_024364735.1 Boesenbergia rotunda
ACAATGGGAGGGCAGCACGTCAGCGGTGCTGATTAGACATCCCGAGGAGCCACCATCCTTTACTGCTGTCGCTTTATATGTCCCACAACGCGTATCAGAGGGAGATCACCGCACAAAAAAGAGTAGGGCACGTGGTAAAGCTACATTCGCCCGATGACTTGGTTACCATTAAGAAACCCTATGCGTCTTCAAAAGGACCTTGGCAGTCGTCGGGGCATCGCCGTGAAATTCGGGGAAAGGAGGGACACATTCAAGGAACTAACCACGGTCCAAGGGAGCATGTGTTGATTCCTCGGACCCAGAAGGCCACTAGCAGAGTAGTAAAAATTATATGCACCAACTAGATACATGTTCTTCACCATAACACTAGTCTAATCAGTCAGACACACTTCCTTCGATCAGACTTGAAAGGAGGGACTTGTGATGGGGTTGAGCACCCCGTGGCTGGCACGTGGACTGATGAAGCTGTGTGGCAGCAACCATCAAGTCGGAATTGCTCTCTGGCCAGGATGCCCGAGACCCCCTCGGGAGGTGAATCCCAAGGCCAACTCGAATAGGCACAGTCCTGAGGATACCTTTAGAAGGATACACCCCGAGCTCACCTCGGGGGAAGGTTCCCGAGACCACCTCGGGAGGACGAATGCCCCCCTCGGGCCGAACAGCCACAAGATCACCTCGGGGAGCGGAGCCCAAGAAGCATTCGACCTCAAGCAACGGTCCCTCTTTTCTCGGATCTACGGATAACCTTCCCCACTATCGCGGAGTCATCATGGCCCCTAAAGATCGCAACGGGTCAAACTTAATGACGGCGTGGACCATTTCAAAGATTATCCTGTAACTGACGAACGAGGCGACGTGGCACATATCATGGGGACGCATGAAGGCAGCCGTCGCAGGTATAAAAGATACTCCAACCCCTTCAGTAAGGGGGTTATGTATTCTCTTCGACTCACATACTGTTTTGCCTTCTTTTCATCTTCTCCATCGAGGTACTGATTTTAGCGTCGGAGTGGGCTCCGTCGAACAACCTCCAGCTTGTTTCCCTAACGCTCGTGTTAATCTCTCAGGGTATGGAGTTCCTCCTCTAGCGTTAGCATCCGCGTGGGTTGAACCCTGGTGACTGGCCGTCGATGTTGATTCCTTCTAGAGCATATATATATATAAATATAACTTTTATTTCCCCTTACACGTTGTGTCTGTTGTCGATTCCTTCCGGAATATATATATATATAACTTTTGAGACGTGGTCGTTCCTTGAATGTGGCGTCAATTGAAACCCTAAATTTTCTGAAACCCAAATGTTCATCGTCTCAATTGACAACCACATGCGCCTCCGCCACCGTTCCTTCCGGCCAAACCATCATCATCCAACGACAGTTCATAAAAAAAAAAAATACCAACACCGCTCCCTTACGACGACGATTTCCAGCAGTCACTTGACCATCAAATTATGATATCTCTTCTCTATTTCAGCAGTCAGACCACATAATCAAATTTCCTCAATTGTAAAAATGAAACAAAAAATTTGAAATTCGAAAAACAAATAAATAAACAAAAATGAGAGTTCATACAGAACTCAACAATCACCAGAATACATGATGAAGACCGTCAGACAAAATTGTAGGAGTACGAGAATCAAAATAGAACTAAAACAGAAAAATTTCTTAAGAATTGGAAATAGATTACTCCAATACCAATTGATAAAAAATAAGGTTAAGAAATCTCAATACAAAATCCTAAATGCTATTTCATTCTTAAGGAATTATAAACATAATGAAAAACACAATTGCGAAAGCGTATTGGAATCCATTTTGCAATTAAGCCTGGAAGATGATCTTCAATTTATAGACATCCTTAGGTTTCCAGGGAGTTTTCTCGATAGAAATAAAACAAAATCATCATTCTGCAAACTAGGACCATAATCCCTTATTTATAGAATCCAAAGGTTGTTTATTTCTAATTTGAACCCTCAACAAATCAAAATTAGCACATGATATCCATATTATTTTATTCATAATAATAAACCCTTAAGTTAAATTTCTTAATTCCAAAATTCGATCACAATAATTTATGACTTATTTAATTGATGACATTCAACATTTATAATTATAATTATGACTCCAAAATTTTAATAGGTAAATCACGGGGGCTACTAACCCGGATGTTGTGGCAAGTGCGTAGGGAGGGCAGACACATTGACTATGCCAAATTTTGACCCCATACCTCAAGGTGGTAACACCTACACACTAACCATCAGTCCATCCCGTGGGGACATAAAATGAGGACCACAAGGAGCATATGTTGGCTGGTTAACATAAAAGATTATTTACATTCATATTTTGTGCTCTTTTCTATAATCTTTAAGCCTTAGTCTTTTTAGCTTCATTGTTCATCTTGTAAAAAAAGACTATAAGAGAGTTTTCCGTCCTAGAAGAAAGTCCGAGAAGAAGAAAGACTAGTGGGACTTTTGGGAAGGATTCGCCTAAGAGTGATACGCCATAGAGTAGGAACAAGAATTTTGAATCACATTACATTGAAGAGTACAATAGCTCCGCCCATCTGGGCAAAGGCATTTGAAGCCATTTGTTGGAGCGGGATATCAAAGTATTTGGCAACACTCATATAAAAAGGGGGGATGGGGAAGCGGTGCCCTAGTTCTATTTGCCCTAAGAAGAAAGTGAAAAAGTCCTTAGGGGGTTGTACAGGTGATTGACCTGAGGTTGGAACTCGCATCTCCCAGCCTTCCGGGATGCCATATTTCCAGCAAGCGGCATGAAGTGATTCCGTCCTAACCCTAGAAGATACGGCATCCTACCATTCCGTATGGTATCCTAGTTCTTGCAAAGAGTGCTCATTGTCTCCCTGGGTTTTCTTTTTCTTCTTCTCCATCGGACCCATGGGGATTGAAGAGTGGAAAAAATAGAAGGAGACTTACCCTCGTAAAAGGGGCGCAACGGCAAGGCGAATAACCAGAGAAGGAGGACGCGTGAAGGTAGATAGGGCAAGGAGGCTGCAGGGTACTGTTGCACCCGCTTTTATAGAGATGAGCCGCACCTCTGTGAGCAATTAGAGAGCAGTACGTCAATAGCGCTCATTGGTTATCCCAAGGAGCCACTAGCCCTTACTGTTGTCGCTTCGTATGGCCCGCGATGCGTATCAAGGGGATATCGCCGCACAACGGGGGAGGAGGCACGTGGCGATGCCGCACTCGCTGGTCAATTGTGTCGTCATTACCAGACCCCGCATCCCTATAAGGGTCGAGATAGCCATCATAGCAGCACCAAAAAATTTAGAGGGAAGGCAGGGGTTGCTTCCTCGGGCCCGGATTGCTACCATCATAAGGTGGAGAGGTCATTGGGGAATAGCTTCTTCATCACCTTACCCGTCTAATCAGTCAGACACACTTCTTTTGATCAGACTCGAGGGAAGTGACTTGTGATAGGGTTGAATACCCCGTGGCAGACACAGGGGTTGAAGAAGTTGTGTTGTCAAACCTACCGGGCAAGAACGACTCCCTTGTTACGACATCCCAATCCCTCCCGGGAAAGGGGACTCGGACACCAACTCGAGTAGTTATCACCATGAGGCTTGCTTCAGGAAGACCCACCCCCAAGCTCACCTCGGGGGGGGGGGGTGGTGGGGGGAGGGCGGTAAGACCCCGAGAGCACCTCGGGAGGTCGACTGCCCGGGACCTCTAAGCCAAAGAACCTCGGGACCGCCTGGGGGTGGTGGGGTCCAAAGGACGCTCAAGCAGTGGTCTGTTTCTCACTGATCATCGACATCATCCTCATCCATTATGACAAGGTAATTACTACCCATGATTACTAGCCATAAAGGCCTTAATCATCGCAACGACCTGGATTGAAGAATCTCAGCAACCGTTATCAGGAGGAACCATCAACCGATAATCACGGGGACGTGGTGAGGATCATGGGGGCTCGTGGATGGCCGCCTCAGGTATAAAAGGTAGTTCGACCCCTCCGGTAAGGGGGTTATACTCTCTTCGCTACTTGTACATTTTTCCTGCTACTACTCCTCTCCATCGAGGCACTGACTTGAGCATCAGAGTGGGCTCCGCTGGACAACCTCCAGCATGTTCCCCTAACGCTCATGTTGATCTCGCAGGGCACATAGTTTCTCCCCTCCCGTCAACATCCACGTGGGCTGAACCTTGGTGGCTAGCCATCGACGCCGATTCCTTCTGGAATACTAAAGATATAACAAAATCATGCGAAGAATTGAAACAATTAGTAAGCAAACCTGAGTTCATGGGAATTTTTATTATGGTGAATTTTTGGTAAGTAGTTTAGATATATATTTAATATAATGTTAAAACTAACATGATACTAAATATATTTATTTTTTTTACAGAAGAGATATATTTGGGAGGAGGGTCAAGAGGAGAAATTTATGGAAACCTGGAACGCCTATTGCTCCAAGTTGTACAGGGACATGCTATACAAGTGGAGAAAGAAGACAAATAGGCCTTCTGAGGTTCCTGAGATAGTTTGGGCAGCATGGAGAGCAATCTGGGATGCCCAGTATAGGAAAGATAATGCTGCGATTGCTCAAGCCAATTGCAACTTGGAGCTTGCTGGCCCCAACACCGGATCTACGAAATACACTGCTGGATCCCGTTCGATTGTCCAGCATGCCACTGACTTGGTAAGTTTTTATTTAGGTTATAATAATCATTCATTATATTTTTGGATATATTTAAACACTGTATTTTCTGTATACATGTTGATGAATTATAGAGACCTCCCACTAGTTCGAAGGTATTCAGTAAAACCCATAAGAAAAAAGATGGGTCATTTGTCGATCGACCCTCCTTAGCAATTAATGTAAGTATATTAACTATAGTATATTTGTTTTGACATTTTATAGAAATTAATTTAATTCTTATTTCATAGGAAGCAATGACCACTAGAGTTGCAGAGGTGTCTCATCCTGCTATAGAGGGGGAGGATTCACAGCCTCTTTCCACCGACCAAGTGAATGACATTTATTATGATGTCGTTGGTGGAAGGAGTAAGATCACCCTATATGGCCTGGGCTCTCAGGCAAAAATTATATATGATCGGATGAGAGCTCTAGGGTTAGAGGATGTCCAAGTTCCTCCTCCTCCTCCTCCTCTAGTGAGGTTCGTCAATTGCGGGAGGAGAATGATGCTCTGCGGACTCGACTCATGACAATAGAGACGATGTAGGCTGAGAAGGACGCAGAGAGGGATGCAGAGCTAAGGGAACTGTAGGTCCGCCAAGCACACACTAAGGCATTAGTGCGTCACATGCAAGCTTTTGCAGCAACCCTATCGCCTATGATACAGATGTCCGCCCCTCCTCGTTTTGAGTCTCAGGAGATGCAGGATCCTGAGGATACTCCAGATGAGTAGAGATATTTTTGTGGTATGTTATATTTTTTTCTCTACATTTAAAAATTAAATTATTATACTATTTGGTTTGTTATTATATGCATCACTAAATGTTTCTTATTTGTTCATTTTCGTTTACAGATTCTATATTATCAGATTTGAATTCAGACATTGGTTTGGTTAAAATGTGTGTATATTAGATATTTTATATATCATTAAATATTATTTACATTTTCTATATCAGTTATGATAACTAATTATGTTTTCATTAATATTATTTTATCATTGTATTTCACTTTTATTTGTATCATTTCTCTTCTTTATGTATGAATATTCTTCCTTTGATCCAGTTTTGACGTGTCTGTCTTCTATTACACTTTATGTTCATGTATGTATTCAATGCTGTTTTCTGGATATGAATTTGATACATGTGTTTATATATGAATATGGTGTATTTGGATATGAAATTTGAATATGTATTTGATACATGTGTTTGGATATGTGTTTTATATGTATGTATTATATGTGTTTGGATATGAATACTATTGTTTTGTATGTGTTTTATTTGGATATTTGTTGTATTGTTATTTGAATATATTTGTATGTATTGAATGTAAATATGGTAAGGGGAAAAGAGGAGAAAGGTTGCTGGAAAAATTACAAAAATTAGCGACGGAACTTTTCTAAATCCGTCACTATTAGTGATGGAATATTGACTATTTCGTCACTAATAGTGACGGATATCGTAAATATCCGTCGCAAATAGCGACGGATACTTGACTTTTCATTGCTAATTATGATAAAATAACGACGGAACTTTTTGATTCCGTTGCTATTAGCCCCGTACACGACACCCTGGTTCTGGTATTTTGCGACAGGGGTTTTATGTATCCGTCGCTATTTGAGATGGATTATTTATATAAAATTCGTCATGAATAGCAATGGAACTTGTTTATCCGTCGCTATCCTCGGCTACGAAGGCGCGGTAGCCGACGACGTTGTTTCCGTCACTATTATTATTTAGCGACGGAATTGGTCCGTCGCAAATCCCGATTTCTTTTGTTGTGTTAATTGAAGGATGGAGCACAATGCTAAGTAAGATGGACCTGCACGAGTAGAAAATTAATGTGGTTATTACTTCAAATCCCTCCTTTCTAGAAAGTCTCCGGAGGCAGAGAGACCTAAAAAAAATCTAAAAAGTTAAGTGAACAGAAATAAATAATAAATGTACGACAACAAATAGAGATTACAATTAAGCGTCCTTAGTTGCTGATGGCATAGTTTGCAGAATCGCGATCCTGGATCGTAGGATCGTACGATCCTACGATCCTACGCCAGAAAACGATCCAGAATCGCGCAGAATCGTTTTTTGTAGCAGGATCGCAGCAGGATCGGTAGGATCGGACAGAATCGGACAGAATCGTATAGGATCGGACAGGATCGGAACAGAATCGGAACAGGATTGATGAAAGCTTTAAGAGGTCATAACTTTTGACTCGGATTGAACCACGTGACCTATAATATATCAAATTGAAACTCGTTCAAAGATCTACAAGTTAGTTTTAAGATTGAATCCCAAAAAATATTGTTTAAAGCCTTTTCAGAGGCCCAGAAGATTATTAATCTTTTTTATTATTTTTTTTATCTTTTACATCGTTAGTGTTAGTGTTTTAAGATTATTTAAATATCTATTTAATTATTTTTTAGTTAGTTTTTGATTAATAATATTATGTTATATCTTTTTTCTAAAATGATGAGTCTTTAGATGTCTATTATCTAATAGGTTGACAATTAAATTGGATCATCTTATAATAAATAGAATATTCTTGAAGTTAAACGTGATTATTTTCATTATAGTGTTAATAAAAATTGTATATTTTTTCATTTTAAGGGTTTTTGATAGGATCGTACGATTTTACGATCCGATCCTGACCGATCCGATCCTGACCCCAAATCGATCCTGTGTAGGATCGCGATTCTACGAACCTTGGCTGATGGTCGTTAGCATTTGTGAGCACAACACGGCAATACAGAGCACAAATAGAATCTCGGAGAGCGCATATATATAGAGAGAGATGGATCTTCAAACAAGTGCCTCGAGCCTCCTTTTATAGAATCCATATCGATGCTGACATGCTTGCCTTCTCAGTCATCATGATTTACCTCCTCCGTGTTGGTCCTGAGACGGGCTGGCGGGGGCGCTGGGGATGAGCATTTTGCCTTTTTGCCACATATCGATGCTAACATGACACTATTTCGGTCGACTAGAAGCCCTCTAATTAAGGGGATAATGCCGACATAGCTACAAACTCTATTTGATAGTTAACGTCCGTGGTCTCTGGTCGACTAGTCTACCTTCGGTATCTTGGAGCTTGGTTAATCTCCGATCTTGACTGGCTCCTTCGAATAATTTGATCTTGTCATCTTTGGTCACCTAGAAGCCTTCTCCGGTCGCTTAGCTGCCGAGGTCGCGCCGCTCCTCGCTCTGGTTGCTTGGAACCTCTCAACTCTATTAGTCGAGGTTCATCCCTAGCCAATAGCCCGGACTCCCTTTTGGTTGTCTAGAACTGTCGAGAATGCTTCCCTACAAAAAGTAACTTGGAAAGAGTATGATGGAAAGATTAATGTTACTCGTATGTACCTTTTCTAGATGTTTAATTCCTAGTTGACCCATCAAGACTTAGTTGTCATGACTTAGCTTCTAGCTGACTTGTTTGGACTTACTATTGGGACTTCAACCCCAGCTATCTCCCCTTGGGCTTGAGTCATCTATCTCCCAACTAGAATTTTCCTGCCTAGTTCTCAATTAGGTTTTTCATCGCTTAGCACCGCTAGAATTTTTCCTTTGCTTGGTTTCCAACTCTTCCTTGCTTAGTCCCAATAGGGCTTTGCTTGTTCCTAATCCCAACTAGGACATCAATTGCTTACTCCCACTATAACTTAATTATTGTCTAGTTTCTAATTAGAACTTCACTTCTTATCAAAAAATTTATACTTGTACACTTGACACAATCCATCAGATCAACACAAATCTAACTTTAAACTTAGTTATACATCAAAACTTAGATTTTCGATGGTCTTCTCAACACTAATAATCTTTTCTCTTTTTTTTTTGATTATATGGAAACTAGTTTAAAGTTAGTTAAAAATAACATAATAAGAGAATGAGATATGTATTTAATGTATGATAATAATCAAAATAAATGCAGTCATGCATAAATACATGAAAATGCATTTTAAAATTCTCCTCTTTAATTAACCCCCCCCCCCCCCCCCCCCCCCCCCCCCCCCCCTTCTAATATATATAATATTTAAGCCTTGGGAAATTTTAATTTTGAAAATTTTCTTAACTTAAACTTTAACTCTCATTTTCTCTTCCCTTTTTCATACATCAAAACTAGAAAAGCAAAGAGTTGAATTTTTTTTAATCTACTTGCTAAAATAAATGTTTTAGTCCAAACTAAATAGAAAGTAAAATAATTCAAAATAAGTTTTGAATAATTAAACTTTAATGCTTTAAAAAAATACTTAACTGAAAATTGAGTAAATTTAAGCAAGTAAATGAGCTTAAGTAAGAAATGAGCTCAAGAAATTAATTTGAGTAAGAAATGATTTTGAAAAAATAACTAAGTCAAGTCAATAGTTAAACATGAAGTCAACTACCAGTCAAACACATGCTTAACTTTAAAGCTAAGCAAGTAAGAAGTTAAGTAATTAAGACTTTGAAAATAGAATAAGTAAGACATGAAAATGAAATGAATAAGCTGAAGCATACTCCAAGTCAACATAAAAGTCATACAAATCAAACAAAGTCAACAAAAGATAACACAGGCCATTACCAGTCAAAATGAAGTCAATACAAGTCAAAAATGAAAGATCTAGTCAACTATGTATAATCTAGGTCTTCTTCTAAGTGTACTAAACTTAACTTCTACTAAAGATTTAGTAAAGATGTTAGCTATGTTAGACTTAGATTGAACATATTTGAGTTTAATGTTTTCATTTGCTATATGATCTCTAATAAAATGTTGTTTAACTTCTATATGTTTAGTTTTAGAGTGATGTACACGATTCTTGGTTAGGTTAATTAAACTAATATTGTCAATTAAAACTTGTTTCTTTATGTAATTAAATCAATAATCTTTTAATGTGTGCATCATCCACAATAATTGAGCTACACACCCACCATGACAACATATTGAATTTCCATGGTAGATAGAACCACATAATGTTATTCCCTACCACTCCAACTAATCAAGGATTGACTTTTAACAATTGCCGCTAATACTTTTTCTATCTAAATTATATCAGCATAGTCTAAATCGATAAATCCAGCTAAGTCAAAATTATTTGTTCTTAGATAACAAAGTCTTACATTTATGGTTCCCTTTAAGTACCTTCAAATTCTTTTGACTGATGCTAGATCTGATTCTTGCACAAGATTGAAATCTTGCATACATACTTATTGCAAAAATTATATCGGGTCAACGAGTAGTCAAGTATAGTAGTCTACCTATAACATTTCTATAGTATTGGTACAATCATGTTCCAAATGTTATTTGCTTTTGATGTTTGGTTAAATGAGTTTAAGTTAGGCAACGTTGGTGATCTAACATGAAACTTGAGTAATTAGGTACAAAGGAAAGTCCAGGTATGAAGAGTTGGCAAAAGAAGACTTAACATGACAAAGCCGAGGGAAACACTTCAAGGCAAGTGTAAGGATGAGGAGTCGAGGGCTCGGAAGCATCTTAATGGCGGAAGGTTGATGTAAGGTGTTTAAAGACTTATGTCTATGCAAAGGGAAAGTGAAACTTGAAATTCATGAGGAATTAGTCGACTGATGAGAGGATCAGTCGACTGATACAAATGGTTGAGTTAACTGATAAGAGGAATCAATCGATTGCTTCCCAAACAGAAAGATCAGTCGACTAGGTCAGGTCTCAATTGACTGATAAGTGACCGTTGAAGGTTGATCTTGGCAGAAAATCAGACACAATTTACAGTGACCATTAAAGCTCATCAGTCGACTGATGATGATACCAGTCAACTGATGTCGAGGGTAATACAAAAATAGATTTCAGAGCTTGAAGAAGACATAACTTGTTTCTCTTGATTTTTCTTGCTTGTTCTGAGATCTCCAAGCTTACAAACTCTCAATTTCTTCCTCAAAAATCATTCTAATCTTGTAAGAGGAAGAGATCATCTTGTAAATGTTTCTTTACCTTCAAGCTTGATTTGACAAGGAGAAAAGCATAGTAGAGCTTGGTTGTGTGGGTGTGGATCCTTGGATTAGTCACCTCAAGGAGGTAGAGACCAAGTAAATCAAGGGAGTTAACATTGCTTTCATTGTTATTGTTATTGTCTATTTTTTTCTTGTGCTTTGGCTAACATTTTGTAGACACACTTCCCCTCTAGCTAGACACAAAGGTCCTAACATATAGTACTTAGTATCTACCATTTTTCTACTGGGTCATTATCTAATTTTACATTTAAAGTCATTGAAGTTGCTAATTCTTTAGAATTTTCATTCCAAACCTTTTAATTAGTTATTTAGCATAATGATCATGCATGAACTACTTGAGGTATTAAGCACAAATAGCATGTAAGAGTTAATTGAATTATTAAGCACAATGCTAAGTAAGATGGACACACATGAGTAAAATCTCGATCGTTTTAAAACCTTATCTTTTCTTCTCATTTCGTAAAACCGAATCAAAGTAAAATAGCAGCGGAATAAAAGAACAATCACAAAGACTCACTTGATTTTACTTGGTTCATAGTCCATCGACTACTGCTTCAAGACCTGCGATCCTTGAATGTTTCGATGGGCAATCCAATGTAGCTCTTCTCTCTGAAACTGTTTTGAGAAAAAGCAAACTAGTAAAGTAAATATACCAACAACCTAAGATCGAATGTAAGTGCAGGTTGTTAGAGAGCCTCTTGGCATCGTAAGAGCAAGACTTGCACGAACAATAGTAGTAGTAGCAGAATGATTTGAACAAAGAATTAATGACGAGGCTTAGACCTCGAGTCTTCTTTAATAGGCATCGTTTGGTCGACTGAAATATTGTTCGGTCGATGGATCCTTTCCACTGACTGAACCTGTTATATATCTGTCGACTGATCTTCACGCCCTTTCTTATTTGCTTTGATTCAATCCGTTCTATCCCATAAATCACGTTGTTCGGTCGATTGATACACTTTATTTGTCGATGGAACCTTAGGGTTTCCTCCCCTGTGATGATTTGATTGTATTCAATATCTCTTACCATATAGGATTCGGTTGACTGATCCCTTTAATTAGTTGATAGAACAGTGTTTCCATTGGTTATGATCTGATCTTGCTATACTTTAACTGGATCGGTCAATTGATTCACATAGTTCGGTGGACCGAACTACTCAGTCAACCTGATTCCTTGTTTTCTACAAAATAGAGTTAGCACAACGAGAATAATAATACTATTTTTGTAGTTAGATAACATATAATAGTATGCATGAGTAATATAGACAGTTAGGACTGTCTTAACCTACACTTAGAAACCTTTGTCAGTTTCTTTGATCGGATCATCACCTAAGGTTTGCCCCGACTGGGACACTACCTCACTACTCTACTCTAGGAGCTTAATTATCTCAAATTATCTACCAAACATCGAGTTCTCCAGATTTGTTTAGACTTCCACTATCTGCTTAGTGTTCGACTGAACCAATCCACTAAGACTTTCCTACAACATTGAATTAGCATAATAAATATAAAATAGTAA
>JAGFNQ010002490.1:0-64900 GCA_024364735.1 Boesenbergia rotunda
TTTGGAAGAGTTGCATGATTCATCATAGACCTAACCATGTCCATCAAGGTTCGGTTGCGCCTCTCAGATACACCATTATGCTGTGGCGTATACGGCGGAGTCCATTGAGACAATATCCCATTGTCCCTAAGATAATCTTGAAACTCTTGACTTAAGTATTCACCACCCCGATCGGATCAAAGTATTTTAATACTTTTGCCAAGCTGTTTCTCTACTTCATTTCTGAACTCTTTGAATTTCTCAAAGGCTTCAGATTTGTGTTTCATCAAGAACACATACCCGAATCGTGAGTGATCATCGATAAAGGTGATGAAGTAGCTATAGCCTCCTTGTGCAAGAGTTGACATTGGTCCACATACATCAGTATGTATTAGACCAAGCAATTCTCCCACTGGATTACCTTTTCCGGAAAAGGGTAATTTGGTCATCTTGCCTTTTAAGCATGATTCGCATGTATCAAATGAACCGGGTTCAAATGATTCCAAAATTCCACATCGGTGTAATTCGGTCATGCGTTTCTTACTTATATGGCCAAGACGGCAATGCCAAGTGTAGGAGTCTATTCGATTATCTATTCGAGCACGTTTGTTGCTAACTTCGATATTGAAAACGTCACTGGATAAATCTAACGTGTAGATACCATTGCACAAAGTTCCATTCCCATAAAGAACGTCATTTAAAGTTATGTAACAACAATTGTTACTAAAAGTTAAATGATAACCTTTTTCATTCAAACATGAAATAGATACAATGTTCTTTATTAACGAAGGAACAAAATAACAATTATCCAATTCTAAGACACGTCCAGTGGGGAGCTTTAGCAAATATGTTCCGATGGCAACAGCAGCAATCTTTGCTCCATTTCCAACTCGCAAATTCGCCTCTCCTTTGACGAGTCTTCTTCTATTCCTTAGCCCCTGTATGTCATTACATATATGTGAGCTACACCCAGTATCAAGTACCCAGGTATTAGAGGAAATAGAGTGACATTCAATAACGAAGATACCTGAAGAGGATGGGGCATCGGATGCCTTATTCTTCAAGGACTCAAGATAAACCTTGCAGTTTCTTCGCCAGTGACCTTCCTTGCCACAATGATGGCAAGTGCCTTTTGGTTTCTTTTCAGTCTTTTTGGCCTTTTTCTTCTTCCCTTTATTCTGTTCTTTTGCTTTCCTCTTAGAACCTTTCTTCGAGGAACCAACTAACAGTACCGCCTTTTGATCCGGCTTTACAGAAGGCTCTACAGTCTTCAGCAGGTTGAGCAGCTCAGGAATGGTAGTTTCCAGTTTGTTCATCCGATAGTTCATCACAAATTGTGAATAACTCTTGGGCAAACAATGCAGAATTAAGTCAATACTTAGTTCATGATCCATTGCAAAACCGAGTGTGCTCAGTCGCTCAATGTACCCCAACATCTTTAGCACAAACTGCGAAGCAGAAGTGCCTTCCTGCATCTTAGAGGTGAAGAGGAGTCTGGAGACTTCGAACCTTTCGGATCTCGCCTGCTCTTCAAACAACTCATGAAGATGAAAGATGATGGTATAAGCATCCATATGCTCATGCTGCTTTTGCAGCTCAGGTACCATAGAGGCTAGCATAATGCAACTCGCAAGTTCAGAATCAGTCACATGTTTCTGATAGGTCACTAATTGTTCTGGAGTTGCACCCTCTGGTGGATGGTTAGGAAGTTGATCTTCAAGGACATAGGCAAGCTTCTCTGCCTTGAGGACTATCCTCAGGTTTCGAAGCCAGTCCATGAAGTTCGGCCCAGTTAATTTATTGGTGTCCAAAATGGAACGCAAATTCAGAGAAGACATGATCGAGTGATTAACCTAGAAATACAAATTGAGATTATGTGAGAAGATTGATTAAGAATGTATCAACATACATTAATAAAATCCTATTTATTTTTCAAATTGAATAACCCTTTTTATCAATTCGGGAGATGTAGGAGCATCTCCAAATAGGTTGATATCCAACCATAGATAAGAGCAACCATGGCTGTGGCCATCAAGTTTTTCTTAGCTATGAAGGTAGGTGATTATACCGATTACACATCACATATATGTAACTATCACTTTATGCTATCAACTAATTGAATGTTTGCATAAATCATTGGGTTGTTAACTCATTAACAAGTATGCATCATTATACATAGCACCCAACTGCACCTCTCTTCACATCGACCTTGGCTGTGGCACAACAAATCGATGCTCCAAGCTTAAGGCTGACCCATTAATCAAGAAATAGTTTTAATAGGGTTGGGGCTCATTCAACCGCTTAGTTAGGCTTGGATGTGTCCATCAACCAAAACTAATGATTGACCTCTGACTCCAACTATATTATTCATAAACTAATTCCATGGTTTGAACATGTTGAGGTTCAAGTCGGGCATGGATGTGTCCATCAACCCAAACGAGAAACAAAACTCCGATTCTAACCATATTAATGGAAGGTGTTGGCCTTAATATTTTGTAAGGGGTTTTGGGTCTCATCTTTTCTTTTCTAAGCACATTCATGACATTATGTCATGACTAACGATTTCCTTAATAAAGTATGTATGTGACTTAATTTATCAAGTCTCATTGATTAAATTAGGAACCGGATTTCCTAATTATAATTTCATACTTTATTTAAGGAATTGTTTTGGGAAACAATTTCCTAAATTGTCATAATCAATTTCGGAAATAATATGTTTAAGACTTTGATTTCTCTAAATCAAATCTTATTAAATTAAGAGACAAATCCCTTAATTCAACCACATATTATTTTCATGAAAATCTCATTTAAGAAACTCTATAGGAAACCATTTTCCTAATTAATTTTGGAGACAACAATATGTAAGAGCATCACCTCTTAAACATATTTTATTCATGGATTTAATTAATTACAACAAATCATTTTCTAAGGGTGGCTCCCCGAGGCTCAGATACCCAAAGAAAAGTAATGTGTTGTAAATCCAATTGGACGGCTCCCCGAGGCTCAATCCAAATCAAACATGACAATTTCAATTAAAAATTGGGAAATTAAATTACAACAACTAACTTTAAATTGGATGGCTCCCCGAGGCTCAATCCAAAATAAAGAATTTTGTTGTCAATTTAAAAACCAATTCAAATTTAATTGTCAATTAACTGTCCATGAATTTGTCTAGACTTTCTTAAAAGAAAGTGCCCAAAATTGCGAGATTTCAAAAATAGTTTTCAGAATAATTGTAAGTTTCTGGTACAAAGGAAACTTACATATTTCCAAAATTAGAAAAATTCTAAAATAGAAAAATTTTCCAAAATTGGAAAGTTTCCAAAGATGGGAAGTTTTCACAATTATTATAAAATTTTAGAAATTAGAAAATTTCAAATGTTTGCGAAATTTCATAAGAATTTCCAAACTTTGAAATTCCTAAATCTAAAATTTATTATAATTTGAAAGTTTCCATAATTGAAAATTTTTTCCGAAATTGAGATCATGACAAAGTTTTCCACAAAACAATTATATGATTATGTCGAACACTAACCAGCTCTGATACCACTGTTGGGACCGGGTGCATGTCGACAAGGATACGGGTTCGTAAAATTTTAAATTTTTACGTGCAGCGGAAGAGTTAGCATAAAATAATTTCCTAAATTATTTTAACCACGTATCTAGCATGCAACCTTATGATGTGTTGACATAATCATAAATTAAAACATTGCGGAAAAGTAAACTAATTTACTAAGTACCTCTCGTAACTCGAAGTAAGGGACGAGATCCAACCGTAGCGTCCCTTGGAAGCTCCGCCTCTATTCGCGTCCACGCCGAGTTCTCTTCGGGATGACTTCGTAAAGTCACGAGTTTTGTGCCGACGAGAACTACTAGATTCTCTAAAGCACAACAAAGAAGATCAAGAGAGGAAAGATGGAAACTAACCAACAAGAAACGGAATCTCTATTCCGGGAGGAGAGGAGTTGTGATCCGCTTCTTCTTCTTCTTGTTTGGCTTCTCCCTCTTCTTGGTAGCTCACGGCAACTCCCTTGGGTGTAGGTGCGCCGGCCCTAGGGTTGGTATGCGCCGGCCCTAGGGATGGTGATGGGCGCCGGCCCTAAGGGAAAAGAGAGAAAGGGAAGAGAAGAATAATAGAGAGAGAGGGAGAGGTTAGCTCTATTTCAATTAGATAACTAAAGGCTTCCCTTTGGTTTCTTATATAGTTGCTTCTCCCTTGCCAAGTCTCCTCTTAACGGAATTAACGGAATTAGTTATAAGAATTTTATCTTATAAAATTTCTTATGACTTATTCCGTTATGCCTAGTTTTATTATAACTAATTTATAATAAAATAAATTCTTCTTCTCTTTAAATTGTGGAATAAATTTTATAAGGAATTTATAAACTTTCTTATTATGGAAAAATCAATTCGTAATTGATTTTATAAAATTAAAATAAACCAATTCATGGATTATTTTAACTTCCATAAAAAGAATAAATTTCTATAAATTTATTTATATAAATTTCTTTATACAAATTTATTTATCCATAATTTATAAAATAAATCGCGCTAGATTTATATTATTAATTAAACCAAAATTAATTGGTTTTCTCCCTAATAGGTGGCCGGCCAAACCAAGGGGTTTGGCACCCTCTTTGGTCGGCCAAAACCGAGCCGAACCGCCGCGAATTAAACTCATTTAATTCGCCCAAAAAGCCTTCAAAAGACTTAGCCAATTTTAGCTTCCATTGCGCCTCTGACAAATTCAGATTCAACTTATTTCTCTTGATCGAAAAATCTAATTTTCAACTCGTTTTAAATCCCTCGAATTACTCATAGTGCGTGTAACTAAATAGGCTTTCGATTTATGTTGGTCGTCTATAATCAACCAATTATAGAACGATCATGAGTGGCACCTAGTAGTACATCATGATCCCCAATTAATCGAAAGATCAACGGTTTGACCTCAGAAAAAATTATTCTGAAACCCTTCAGCAGCTCTAATGAATCGTGCCCCATTCCCTTCACCATCTTATACCCACTTGGTTCAGGACATGATCTGTTTGTGCCTGTCCCCACTAGACTGACTACGTCACACCTAGCCCAAGTAGTTTCTTTCTCGTCCTTTGGATTTCTAATTACTCTCATGTATTTTAGAGACTTGCACTCTAAACATGATATACTCTGGCCAGAGGTTTTGAGTAACAATCCGACGATAGGCCTGGGTATACATCTCCTCGCAAGGAGTGGTGAATCCTTTGTAGGTTGTTCAAACATCTTCGGGCACTTCGGCTTATACCCAATCATCCTGGGTCCACACCTCCTTGGAGATGCTTGCTTAAGATGTTAAAGTATAAGTCTCCATGACCAAGATGACTTGAACACCGCAAGTCAAAGGAACATCGCACTTAAGCTGCAGTAAGAACTTCATTGACATTTCTATGTATAGATTCCATATGAAGTCTTACAGCTAGTCACTCCAATGAACTAGTTCCCTTAACTAGCATCCATGTTTATCTCCGGACATCCCAATGTCACCAGCCAGTGAGAATCAGCTGATTAGAGAATAACCCATGCTAGTCTCAACAGAATTGATAGTGTCCGTTTTTATCAATTCATCGACTAGGGATAATTTCAATACTTCACAATTGCACATGTAGAGATAATCACTAGTTGTGATTCCATCACAAATTCTCTTATACTGTGAATTGTATTGCGGACATTCAGTAGATGAGTTTAAGATCCCAATCAAATACACAAGCATGTATACTCAAATAGTGAATTATCATTTATTAAAATAAATGTTTTACAATCATAAGGCGATTGCCTTAGGACACTTCTCTCATATCACTAACACAGAGATGGTCACACGTGCGGAGTTCACTCAGTTCCGATCAGATGTTCATAGGCTTCAGGAGGGCGTTCATGGGATCCTAGAGGTGATCCACGGAGTCTAGCAGACGGAGCAGAGGATTGAGGTGTGGTTCATGGGTTTACCAGCCGTCAGGATGAGATGTACGAGATGCTGCGACTGATGCATCTCTCATATCAGGCCCCACCTCCTCCTCCTCCTCCTGGCGGCGACGACGACATGATCTGACGAGATGTCATAGCTTTTATAGAAGTTCAGTGTTGAGAGTGTTGCTATTTGATGTATTATTTTATCTCTCAAACACTTCCTCTTCTGGTATTGTAACATTTGGATGACTTCAGGGCTTTAGCCCTTGCTATTTTGTTATGTTTTTCATGACTGTTTTTATGTTCCCATGTATGATACATTTTCGTTCATGTTATGTTATTAAAAATTTTGTCATGACTTGATGATGTTTTTAATATTGCTTGAAAGTTCTTTAAGTGCTAATGGATGATATGCTGTGTTTTTAAGTCATGATCTTTATATATGTGTTCATGATATGTTTTTTTTAAACCCTATATTGTTTATATTGCCCAATATATATTGATTGAAAATTAAATGATACGATTTCTATAGAAAAGGGCATGGGAAAGCTTTCTTTTAATTATCATCTAGACTTAAGTGAGAAAAAAGGGGAGCTTTTGTCAAAATAAAAATATCTTTATGAAAAGGGGAGGTTTACAAACCATTCTATGTGTCAAATAGAGGTGAATGGAATTGGCAAATATAGGACATCATGATTGAATTTAAAAGTTGATACAAAGTTGACACTATTTGAGGATTTTTCGGTTTGTAACAAAAGTCAAGCACGGTTGATGTTTTTCATGAACCAATATTTTTCTAGGGTAGAGAATATTTCACATTTTTTCGGATTTTCTGGAATATTTTTACGCATTTCTGAATTTCGACTGAAAATCTGAAACTTGCGTATCAGTCGACTGGCAGGGTCGCAGTCGACTGGGAGTTAGGGCAGAATGTGTTTGGTGATTTTTGAGGGGGTTTTCAGAAATCTGGTAAGTTCTATTTGGCACCAGGGGTAGGGTTGCTTGGGGCAATATTTTTGATGGTGTCAAAGGGGGAGAACTTGAGTGTTAAGTTAGGTTTGGGTTGAAACTTAACTTGGGATGGTTTGTGAAACTTTAAAGTTAAGTTGGGATAACTTAACCGTTGTTGTGAGTAAAATTAAGTTGGGAGAACTTAACTTGGGATTGACAATAAGGATTGAAAATTGAGAGAAAGCATAGGTTAAGGGGAAGTTACTTTTTGTTTTGTTATGCTTTGCGTTTTCAATTTCTATTGCTACTATTATTGTTATTGCTATTTGTTTACCTAACATAACATATTGCCACACATCAAAAAGGGGAAGATTATTAGGGCAATCGGCCCTGATATGATCTGGAGGATCATGGAGTTTTGATGTGTGCGATCACTATAGTTAAGTTAGGGTTTATTGTTGGACTAATATGTGTACATGAGTGTGCAGGTGTACAAGTTCACATGGACTGATAGATCGACAGGCGTGCTAGAGGGGGGTGAATAGCACTTTTTCGTTGACGTCTCTACAAGGTTGTTAGCGCAGTGGAAACAGTAATATGCAAAGGACAATAAAAACAATGTTAACAACTGAAATTTACTTGGTATCCACCCAAATGGGTGACTAATCCAAGGATCCACGCACGTACACCACCTCCACTATGAAAAATCTCCTTCAGGTAGAGAAACCTTTACAGCGGTGTTGTCTTCCTCTTTACAGAATACAGTAATTGAAGAGAGAGGAAGATGAGAGGGCTTTTCATATGAGCAGCACTTCGTTACAGTACGGAACCGTACCGCTCACGTGCAAAAAGGTCCTCTTTTTATAAGAGAGCAAGACAAACACGCAGTCTATCCAGCCCCGCACCAGTCGACTGCCCCTGGGACAGTCGACTGGCCTAGTATTAATTGCTAGCCAACGACTAGCCAATGACTAGTTTTCAGGGTACACTAGTAGACTGCCTCTGGGCCAGTCGACTGGTAGAAGGCTGAAAACCTTCTGTGAGTTTTGGCAGTCGACTGCCCTCTGGCCAGTCGACTGCCCACTCACTCCCAGCCATTCTTTACATACACCTTCACGTGTGCCTTCAAGTTCACTCCCTTGCTCGCCCCTTGAAGTCATCTTCCTCTGGCTCTCGTCCCTCGGATGCGCACACAAGCCTTCCCTTGGCTTGCCTCCATGCCACCCTTCACGTGTGCCCTTGAAGTCCACTTCCTGGCTTGCCCTTGGAGTCCTCCTCCCTCGGCACTCGTCCCTCGGATATGTTCACCATGTGTGATTCTCCAAGTCCTGCAAACTCAATCACACACATCAAATACAATATAGCACTCTAACCTTAAACATATTCACACACACACATCAAAATCATGATCTTCCAATTATTTTAGGGTCGATTGCCTCAACAATCTTCCCCTTTTTGATGTGTGGCAATATGTTTAAGTTTAAGATAAATAACAGCAAACAATAACAATAGCAATAGATAGCAATTGAAAAACATAAGACATAGTAAACCTAAGAGGTAACCTTCCCCTTAATCCATGTCTTCTCCCATTTTCAATTCTACTCATGATCCAAGTTAAGTTTCAACTCAACAATAAACAACATTAAAAATGTAAGACATATCAAAACCTAAGAGGTAACCTCCCTCTTAATTCATGTCTTCTCCCATTTTTAATCATCCAAGGTCTAGGTTAGACAAACTACCTTAAACCATTCATTCCAAGTCAAAATTCTAACTTAAATCACCCATTCTCCCCCTTTGACACCATCAAAATGATTGCCTCAAGCAACTCAAACCTAGGGCATCAAATGAGAAAAAGTTGGATTTCTGAAAAAGTTTACAGAATATGAAAACAGGCGTGCCAGTCGACTGCCCATGGGGCAGTCGACTGATACTCTGTCAGTGACATTTTTCAGGTTCTGTGCCGAAATTAAAAAATGTCCTAAAAATTCTGGAAAAATCCAAAAATTGTAAAAACTTACAAACATGTTTGAAATGATATACTCTATCAAGGAAAAATATCAGTCCATATAAAATTTCAAACATGCTTGACTTTTGATAAAAAGTCAAAATCTTTGAAAACCACTAAGTTTTGTATCAAAATCACAATCTAGTTTTGCAATCAATTATCTTTTAAAAGTATGGCAAAGCATATAAAACATAAGATGGTTTTCAAAGATTTAAGATGTCCAACTATGATCTTTGGGCAAAGTGTCCATTGATTAAACACTTGCCTTCCCCATAGTTGGTCTAGTTTTCATATTTTGATACTTTTAATAATTCAACAATATGCCACAAGCACAAATGAACCAAGTGTATCACCCTAATGGATCAAGCACACTTTTTCAAATGTAATATCCAAGGTTTATCCTATATTTCTACAAAACACATTCCAAGGCCTTTTCTTAAGGATGTAAACTCTGATTTGGGAAGAGGCTTGGAAAAAATGTCGGCTAGGTTTGACTTTGATTCAACATTGTGTAGTTCTATGTCTCCCCTTGCCACATGGTCTCTAATGAAGTGATGTTTCACTTCAATGTGTTTTGTCCTAGAATGATGAACCGGATTTTTGGTCAAATTGATTGTGCTTACATTATCACACAAGGCTTTGACCTTGGTATAATATAACTCATAATCTTCTAAAGTGTGCATGATCCAAAGGAGTTGGGAAACACACCCACCCATTGCCACATATTCCACCTCCGTTGTTGATAGGGCAACGCATGGTTGTTTCCCACTACTCCAACTAACTAAAGAAGACCCAAGGAATTGACACCCTCCACTAGTACTCTTCCTATCTAGCTTACAACCCGCATAGTCCGAGTCGGTGTATCCAATAAGATCAACACTAGGAGTTCTAGGATACCAAAGTCCAACATTAAGGGTATCTTTGACATACCTTAGGATCCTCTTGACTACAACTAAATGAGACTCTTTGGCACAAGATTGATACCTTGCACACATACCTACCGTAAAAAGTATATTGGGTCTACTAATGATTAGATATAGTAGGCTACCAATCATGCTCCTATATTGCTTAGAGTCTATCATTTTCCCTTCAAGGTCACTATCCATTTTCACATTGGTTCCTATGGGGGTAGATGCTACCTTAGCATTTTCTAAGCCAAATTTCTTTAACATTTCCTTAGCATATTTAGTTTGAAAAACATGTGTTCCTTCATTAGTTTGCTTGACTTGAAGTCCTAAAAAGAAGGTTAGCTCTCCTACAAGACTCATTTCAAATTCATCTTCCATACATTTGATGAATTCTTGTAGAAAGTCATTATTTGTTGACCCAAAAATAATATCATCTACATACACTTGGGCAACAAATATGTCCTTATCTTTAGATTTTAGGAACAAAGTAGGGTCAATTGTTCCTCTTTTAAACCCCTTAGACACTAGAAATGAAGGAAGCCTTTCCTACCAAGCCCGGGGAGCTTGTTTCAATCCATATAAGGCTTTTCTCAATTTGTAAACGTGTCTTGGATAATTAGAGTCCTCAAACCCGGGGGGTTGTTCTACATAGACCTCTTCCTTAATGATCCCATTAAGGAATGCCGACTTCACATCCATTTGGTGAAGTGTGAAACCCATGTGAGTGGCATGGGCTAGTAGAATTCTAATAGATTCTAATCTAGCTACGGGAGCATAAGTCTCATCATAGTATAATCCTTCAACTTGGTTAAACCCCCTAGCTACCAATCTAGCCTTGTTCCTAGTGATTTTGCCTTGGTCATCTAGTTTGTTCCTAAATACCCATCTTGTGGTTACAATGGTACAATCATTGGGCCTAGGAACCAATTCCCACACCTCACTTCTCTCAAATTGATTTAGCTCTTCTTGCATGGCTAAGACTCAATCTACATCTTCCAATGCTTCATCAATAGACTTAGGTTCTAATTGAGAGATTAAGGCTATTTGTGTAACGCCCGTAAAATCCTCTCAATATTTTCTTTAAAATATTGATCATGCCTATATGGATTCTTGAGTAACATATGAATACTAGCATGAACCGTAGCATGATTTCTTATATAGATTGAAAAGCTAAGTACTAATGGGTCTTACATGGGATCTTCTAGTACCATGACTATTAGTGGACCTTGGGTAGAATTTTAACATAAATAGAAATGAGTTCCAATTAGGAATATTAGCATAACTCTTGGTGGGCTCTTATGTGGGTCTTGCCAAAAATAGGAGTAAATGAAATAAAAATAAAGTGCATGCACCAAGGATTGAACCTTGGACCTAGAGCTTCATCATGCATGTACTAACTAATTCACCTAGCAAGGGAGTGCTAGTGGAAAAGGAAGAAGATTTTAGTTGAGGTTAAAGAAGGTGAAGAGGCACCATGTGAAGAGACACCATGCTCCTTCACTTAGTATAAAAAGGTTGGATGAGAAGTGAAAAGACTTAAGTTAGTTTTCTTCCACCAAGGCTCTTCCTCTCCTCTCTTCTTCCTCCACCTTGCCTCCTTCTTGCCGTGAGCCACAAAGGGGGTTTCCCCTTGGAAAACTTCACAAGGGGACTCTCTCTTGAAGATCCAAGTTTTTCTACAAGGCTACAAGGGCAAGGAGTGATCTAAAGTCAAGATGGTTTTCATTTCTTCTCTATTCAAGGTTTATAACCAAGATAAAGAGAGGTAAGACTTCCTCACCTGTGGTATAATAGTTTTCTATGTTGTCTATCATGATTTAAGTTTTGTTTGGGATCTATGTTGAGAAAACTATGGAGTAGGGTTTCTACAAGTTTCGGCCAAGCCATCTTTTTGGGTTTGGGATGATGTTAAAACCTCACCTATGCTTCCTAATGCTTTCTCATGATAAACAAAGAATGAATTGTGAGTTGTGGAATTTTTATAGCACCCAAAAAGCCTCATGAAATTTCGGCCACCATCCCATTTCTATGGTTAGGATTAGATCTAACCCCCCAAGCATGCTTATCATGATTCCCTATGATATAATGGATATTAATCGTAAATTATATGAATTTTCTATGGACTTAATACCCTTCTAGGGTTTTGGCCAAGACAAGGTTTAGGGCTAGGAATTAGGGTTAGCCCCAATCATGTATTCTAATGGCTTCCTATGGCATTGTATGTATTGTATGGGTGTTATGTTTCCTATGGTATCTCACATGTTACTTGAATAATGGGACTTCCATCTTCTAGGGTTTCGGCCAAGCTCCAAGTCTAGGGTTTGGGGTTAGTCTAAGGTTTCAAGTATACTTGTTTATGGCTTATTATGATGTAGATATACGTTCAAGCATGTTGTATGAATTTTTATGATGCCTAAACCCTAACTTTATGTACTATGCATCATGACCTTGTATGCTTATATTATGTGTCATGTTTTAGTAGGTTTTATTTATGGATGTTTTAAACCTTATACCATGAACACATGTGTTGTGAAATATGTATCATGTTTATGTAGAATTATGCATGCATTAGGTTAAATGCCTTGAACATATGTATATTATGGTTATGTGGACTTATGCATGTTTATGTTGAATGTCATGAACCTATATAGTATGTATCATGTTCATATGGATCCTACCCATGCATGCTTTATGATAGATACCATGATCATGTATGCTATGTGATATGTACCATGTATGTAAAAACTTATCTATGCATTCTTACCTTATGTACCATGATCATGTCAGCTTTATGAACTAAGATGTTGTTTATGCCTTAAGGCATAATTATGTATGTATGTCATGCCTTATGAATGAAGATGATGAATGTGTTGGGTATGACTTGGCGGGTTTCCTAAGCGGATACCTGGTCGATCCGAGAAATCTCTCCATGCCTACGGATTAAAAATTTAATCCGAATGGAGAGCCGTCTCCCATCGACCGTCTCGTGCCGTATCGAACGATTTAAATCACAACTCGGCCAATTACCAAAATCAGCCTTGTGATTTGCTCGACCGTTCGACCGCGGAAAAGGCGACGAGTTGATCATCGACTTTTGTGTTTATGGTCGGGGTCCAATTATTTAATCATTAACTATGATTCGCAATCAAAATAATTAAATAACAAACATAAAATGACGAGGCAAATGAATAAGGCACAAATAAGAACGAAGGAACCAAGAAAGAATATACCTTCCGTTACCTTACGATATTCTACCGTATGACCCTCCCCTCTTAGACGTCGTGTGGGCAACGAACTACCAAGAACCTGGTCACCAAGTTGATCCCTTCTCCTTGTGCCAACCAATCCTTTATCAAAAGGATGCCGCTGGCCACTCCTAGGAAGAAGATAATCCAAATACAAACCCCACTCGGTAGATTTTTCTTCCCATGAGAAAAATTGCGTAAACAAAATTTCTCCCTTGAGAAAAATTACTGCTCCCTCCGTGGCTCATGTAATTTTCTTCCCTTGAGAAAAATTGCATATGCAACCTCTCTTCCTTTGAGAAAACTATGTGAGCAACTTCATCCACTGATGATTGCTTAACCAACCTTCTTTCACTCTCAGGATTCTCCACCGAGGCATGGAAGATGAAGCTTCCTCAAAGAGGTTGCCGTGAGAGGCAACTTACTGCTCCAAGAAAGTTGCGATGCTTTCTCCTTCTCCAAGAAAATTTCCTTTGGGCGATTTCTTCTCATCCAATAAGTTGCGTGAGGCAACTTTTTAAGAGATTAATTGCGCATGCAATTAATTGGAGAAGAAAACGGATTTTCTTCTCATGGAGAAGAAACGCATGGAGAAGAAACACATGCAATTAAACGCATGCATTTTAATTAATTGGAGAAGAGCCAATTAATTGCATGCGTTTCCAATTCATTGGAGAGAGCATGCGTTGCCAATTAATTGTATGCTTTTCCAATTAATTTGAGAAGAGAATTGCTTTCGGGGCGGAGAGAGAGAGAGAGGAGGAGAGAGGAAAAACTTAGGATTTTTCTTGTGTTTCCTTGGATTAATCGTTCACATGGTTTCATGTCTCATGGGGAATATATAAGGTTACGGTAGGGACCATGAGGAGGAGTTGGATCTTGACCTGCTAATGGACTCGTTCCATTAATGAGGATTCATTCCACTAAAGGGCCCTCATTGAATTACCTCACCAACCCCCATATTTACATATGAGCTCCACTTATTACAAGTCGTCCATCCCCCCGCGTTTAAGATTTCGAATGCCCGTTAATTAATTAAATTACTGACAATTTAAATTAATTAACTTCTGGATCCTTGACTAGTACCACTCGACCTTATCATCATGGCGGATCAAATCCACCTGCAGGGTTTAGGATGATGAACCTTTCGAGCTCATCAAGGGGCATCATCAACCAGACTCACCAGGACACGGATTCCGTCAATAATCAATGGCACATCATATTATTAAGATTATCTCTCAACTTACCGGGCCTATCGATCTAACAGAATAGATCTCGCCCATTGGTAAATCAAAGAAATAATAGTTAATAATATATGTCCATTATTATATCGGGATTAAGGGATCGTACTCCATAATAAAGTCTGAGGTCCTATCTAATTATCGAGTCAGTACAAATTGGATAACCTCGTATTTTGGTCCTGCTCAATGTACTCAAAGTACACTAGTGTAATCCTATGGTCATGACCAACCACACCTAATTACACTACAACCATTCCGATGGGTTGTCCAATTCCATCTCGGTTGTGGGCCTCTATTTACACTAAGCAAGGAACTAATAACATGATCTTCTGTGTGATACCACACACCATATTATCTACAATGCAAAGTAATTGGACTTTATGCATGTACTAATATAAACAGACACCTAGTGTGGTTGTGATTCTCTTTTCAAAATAAAGATGTTCATATATATAAAAGAAGCATGTCTTTCAGTATACACATCTCACAATCTTCCACTTATACTTAAAGACTTTGTTGTTCTCAAAATGTCATACATCTGACTCCCTGATCTCCACATGCCTAAAGTTCTCGCTATCAAGGCCTCAGTGAAAAGATCTCACAGGTTGTCCTCTGATGTAATCTAGGCAACTACAGCTTTTCCTCTCCTGGGTGGTACTTGTGCTCTATGTGTTTACTCGCCTCATGGGCTCGTGATTCCTTCGAGTTTGCAACTGCACCATTTGTTTATCACAACCGAATGTGATATCTCTGAGCAAACTAGGAATCACATCGAAGTCCATAATGAGGTTCTTGAACCATGTAGCTTCCTTTGGCTGCCTTAGAGGCTACCACTTCCTTAGCTTCCATGGTGGAGTCCATCACGCAGTCGCTGCGTGACACTCCTCCAACTACGGTTCTACCTCCTAAAAGTAAACACAAAACCCTGAGGAATACTTACGTTTGCCCCTATCCGACTGAAAGTCTGTGTCCGTATAACCCATAGGGAATTGGTCTGCCCGGTAAACCAACTTATAATCCTTAGTCCTTCTCAGACACTAATATAAGCTTTTACCGCAATCCAATTTTCTTGACCTGGGTTACTCTGATATCTGCTAACCATGCCCACGGCAAAGCAGATATTCGGTCTCGTTTTTAGCATACAAGAGGCTTCCTATAGCCGATGCTAAAGGAACCACCATTACCTGCTCTATCTCCTTTGATAATCTAAACATATCTCCTTAGATAGAGTAGCTCCACAACTGAAAAGTACAAAACTTTTCTTGGAGGTTTCCATGCTAAAACGAGTTAAGACACTATCACTATATGAAGCTTGGGATAAGCACAACATCCTTTTCTGGCGATCCCTTAGAACTTTGATTACCAAGGATGTGTCATGCTTCTCCTAAGTCCTTCGTATAAACCATTTGGACGACCATACCCTTACGTCTGATAATACTTTCTCATTGTTGCCAACTAACAAAATATTATCTACATATAGTACAAGAACACCACTACGTTTCCGTCACAATTCTTACATACACAAATCTCATCCGTCCTTTGAACAACTCCATAAATGGATTATCTCTTCAAAGCAGATGTTCCTCGTCATAGGTCCTGGGATCTTGATTCATGGTCGCCAGGCACCGAGTCCGAATACTCTCCCAAGAACATGAATCCTTCTGGTTGACTAACAACCCTCCCACTACGACGAGGAACCACTTGTGTATCTTCTGTGACACGTGGTGCAATGACTTGTGATATTTCCTCTTGTACAGTTGGTACTAAGGTCGGAACATCCTCTCTTAATTCTTCAAGAACTAGTCTACTCATGGGTTTATGGTTCATCACATAGTCTTCTTCTAAAAATCTGGTATTCATCCCAACGATTACCCTCTGATCCTTAGAACTATAGAGTCACCTTTCGTTTCTCTAGGATAGCTTACGAACAAGCGTACGAAATTCCAATCTTATCAGTATCCCCTCTCAGCACATATGCTGAGCTATCCAATGTCCGAAGATGTCTTAGACTTGGCTTTCACCTTGTCCACACTTCTATGGGAGCAGGAGGCACTGACCTAGATGATATCAAGTATGTACGCTGTGTTTCTAGATCATATACCCAGAACGAATCCGGCAACTCGGAGCAGCTCATCATTGCCCTATCCCCATAAGAGCCCTTTTCCTTCACTCTACTGCACCATTCTGTTGTGGTGTACCGGCTACAGTCAATTGGGATTGAATCCCAGTATCTGATAAGTAAGTCCTAATCTTTCCCAAGAGGTACCCATCACCACGATCCGACCGTAGTGTCTTGACACTGTTACCTTGATGTTTCTCCACAATCGTCTTGAATTCTTTGAACTAATCAACGATTCAGACTTGCAGCCATCAAGTAAACGCGTATCCATAACTTTGAATATTCGTCTCACGAAGTAGTCAAAGCTACCTCTATCCTGGATAGGCATAGGACCACACTAATCAGAATGAACCATGTCAACATATCTTTGGCTCTATACCCCTCGGCCTTGAAAGGCCTCTTGGTCGTCTTACCTTCCAAGTAAGATTCAAAGGTTGGGATGTCTCCCACCACCAATAAACCCGAGGGCACATTGGCTATCAACCTTTGAAACCTACTAAGGTTAATAAGACCAAGTCTTAGACGCCAAAGGTATGTTTGGTTCATCTCGGAAGGAACCTTTCTCCTACTTTGGTTAGATGATGAGCTATTAGTTACTATTTTCATCATGGAAGACTTTGGTTCTAATGTGTACTAATTGCCTATCAATGTACCTCAATAGATAATCTTTCTATTCCACTTTTCATAAAAAGCAATATAATATCATTTATTTCAAAAACTGAACCAGAGTTCTTTCTAAATATTAGATACATAAAAGCAATCTTAAAACCAAAACTTTATTTTCTAATGACAAATAAATAACTCCCAATGCAATAGTAGCCACCTCCGTAGCATTTCCCATGTAGACGATTTTTTCTTTAGCTAGTCGTTGGGCTTCCTGGAACCTCTGCAAAGAATTGCAGACATGCGTAATGACATCCATATCTACCCACCAGGTACCAGTAGATAACACCGTTATACATGTTACAACGACAAAAGAAAAGATATACCTTTCTCTTGACAACGAGGACAGTTCACCTTCTAATGTCCAATGAAGTACTTGTCTTTCGGCTTCTTCTCTCTAGTCCTTGGTCCCTACTATGCTGCTACCTTCTTGAACCCACTTTGTTTCTTCTTCTTCCTGCCTTTCGGCACAGAAGTAGAAACCTTCTGAGTTCCCAAGGTTTGCAGGTTCTGATGAAAGAGCCCTTCTGCCGCCTGGAGTTCTCCCAGGAGTTCCCCAAATGTAAACTCATGCTTATTCATGTTATAGTTGAGCCGGAAATACTCAAAACTCTTAGGCAGAGATAGGAGTATTATATCGACCTGGGATTCCCCGTCGATAGATCCTCCAAGAACCTTAATCTCATTGAGGTGGGCAATTATCTTTAGGACATGATCCCTCACGGGTGTCCCTTCGACCATAGTGGTCGTCATCAGATTCTTCATCGCCAGCTGCCTAGCGGCACGACTCTGGTGCCCGAAGAGCTCCTGAAGGTTCAGCATCATATCACAAGCAGTGGGCATGGCCTGATGCTGATATTGCAATACATTTGACATGGATGCCAGAATGTAACACCGCGTCATCTCATCTACCTTAACCTATTTCTTGTAATGCTCCTTCTGCCCTTCACTAGAGTTGTCGCTAGGCTTATCATGACATTTTTCGGTGAGTACAAATTTATACTCTTCAGCCGTAAGGACAATGTCAAGGTTTCTCTTCCAGTCAATATAGTTGGGTCTAGTAAGTTTATTCTCCTTAAGAATTGTAGCTAGTGGGTTAAAAGCCATTTTGAAAATCCTGAAAATCACAACACACACTACTTTAGAAATTGAAAATAAATTGATTCCTCACAACAATAAATTTTCGAAATCAACCAACACCTCTAAACACCGAGAAATTCGCATGCCACGATGGTGTGGACGTATACGAATTTCCACATTCGTAAGAGGAGGTTTTACCCATTAATCTTACTATCTTGTCAACCTAACTTTTGACAAGTAAGATTAATAGTTGGTCTACTTCGGCTCTGCAAAATAATAGCAGTGACTCCGATGGGGAGGATACTATTATTCGCATCTAAGTGTTCACCATTACACGACACTAAGAAAATTATCTCTGATTATGTGCCTTCCGATGGGGAAGTACACACGCTCTTTAATAATTTTCTATAGTCATTTCTGACCCAGTGATCCGCAGAACAAATCCATCCGATGGGGAGGAAGGCACTCAAAGCCGACACGGAGACTTGTTCGCATCACTTATCAGATTGTAATGGAAGCCATGGGACCCTTAGGGTCCCTTCCCCACTTAGTAATTTATTACGAGGAATTTTAACTAGCACATTCATACAACAAGCACATAACCAACATATGAAAAATAGAAAATCCTAGATTTTCCAACTTTCATGGCCTTAGTCTCTAATGCGCCTCCAGTTGTATCGTCACCTCATCAACCCCAAGAATTTATAAATTACAATAATTTGCAAAACCATTCACACAATCATTATTTGGCCATGACAAGTTGGAATCTCGTGCCTGCAACACAAAGTTAGCCTACGCGCATCTACATATCATCCAGCTAAATAAAATGTATGAAAATGCAAAAAATTAACCAATCCTCGAACACACAAAGCCGGAAACCTCAGCTCTGATACCAATTGTGGGTATGGCTTGGCGGGTTTCCTAAGCGGATACCTGGTCGATCCGAGAAACCTCTCCATGCCTACGGATTAAAAATTTAATCCGAATGGAGAGCCGTCTCCTATCGACTGTCTCGTACCGTATCGAACGATTTAAATCACAACTCGGCCAATTACCAAAATCAGTCTTGTGATTTGCTCGATCGTTCGACCACGGAAAAGGCAACGAGTTGATCGTCGACTTTTGTGTTTATGGTCGGGGTCCAATTATTTAATCATTAACTATGATTCGCAATCAAAATAATTAAATAACAAACATAAAATGACGAGGCAAATGAATAAGGCACAAATAAGAACGAAGGAGCCAAGGAAGAATATACCTTCCGTTACCTTACGATCTTCTACCGTATGATCCTTCCCTCTTAGATGTCGTGTGGGCGACGATCTACCAATAACCGTGGTCACCAAGTTGATCCCTTCTCCTTGCGCCAACCAATCCCTTACCAAAAGGATGCCGCTGGCCGCTCCTAGGAAGAAGATAATCCAAACACAAACCCCACTCGACAGATTTTTCTTCCCTTGAAAAAAATTACGTAAACAACATTTCTCCCTTGAGAAAAAATACTGGTCCCCCTGTGGCTCATGTAATTTTCTTCCCTTGAGAAAAATTGCATATGCAATCTCTCTTCCTTTGAGAAAACTATGTGAGCAACTTCATCCACTGATGATTGCTTAACCAACCTTCTTTCTCTCTCAGGATTCTCCACCGAGGCATGGAAGAAGAAGCTTCCTCCAAGAGGTTGCCGTGAGAGGCAACTTACTGCTCCAAGAAAGTTGCGATGCTTTCTCCTTCTCTAAGAAAATTTCCTTTGGGCGATTTCTTCTCATCCAATAAGTTGCGTGAGGCAACTTTTTAAGAGATTAATTGCGCATGCAATTAATTGGAGAAGAAAACGGATTTTCTTCTCGTGGAGAAGAAACGCATGGAGAAGAAAGACATGCAATTAAACGCATGCATTTTAATTAATTAGAGAAGAGCTAATTAATTGCATGCGTTTCCAATTCATTGGAGAGAGCATGCGTTGCCAATTAATTGCATGCTTTTCCAATTAATTTGAGAAGAGAATTGCTCCCTTCCTTTCGGGGCGCATAGAGAGAGAGAGAGGAAGAGAGAGGAAAAACTTAAGGGGCGTTTGGTTTGAAAAATTTTTTCTATTTTCTATTTTTCATTTTTCATTTTCTGTTTTCTATTTTCTGATCTAGTTTTCAGAAAACGAAAAATGCATTTGGTATGATATACTGTAACTCTATTTTCTAGAAAAAAAATTGAAAAACGCGTTTGGTATATTAATATTGAAAATTATAAATAAAATAATTTTTTAAAAAATAAAAATCGGTGCAATATTATAATTGTTTTTAGAAATAATATTTTTTAACCAAAAATTTTTTAAATAATTTTTTAATCAACATTTTCTTTATTTAATCGATAATTTTTTAATCAACAATATAAAAAATATTTTTTAAATATATAAATAATATATTTTAAATATATATTGATATTGATTTTATGCCAACTTGAGTAGCAATTTTAAATGTATAATCTTCCACAGTAAATATAGCCTAAAGTACCGAGAGTTGCCTAGTATTGTAAGATGTTTTAATTGTTTCGGTCATGAAACATTCATCCCAGGTTTTCTGATCAATAACATAAAATCATATCTAATTTTTTATAATTCAAAATACTGCCAACATAAAATCAGATCTACTCTTTTTATAAGGTAACGTATAAGGATGACAACAAATTGAATAATATTGCCAACATTCGAGAAATCAAGCTGTTCTTAAATACCATGATGATGGAGAAGACCAGTAGCAGCTCAGGAACTTTTGAGACAATAATCCAAATATAGAAAATACATTATGATTTGCTAATCCATCAGCACAGACAACTGAACACTTCTAGCAAACATGCAATCTGCGGGACAACAAAACAATGGTCCATAGCGAAGATGAATGTTATATCATCCACTTGCAATTCTACCTGCAAATATCTCGATAAGTCTCATAAGATGCAGCAATATACAATGCCAAACAAATATACCAGATTTTCTTGTAAAGATGGTTGCTCTTGGCTAGTCTACTTTGTCGTTGAGGATGCTCTCGATTAGTCTATTATCTTGTTGAGAAATGTCAGAAAATGGATGACAGAAGCTCACTCAATTTGCCAATCAAAAGCAAAATGGCATAGTTGAGCTCCAACTATAACTGAAGCACAACATTGTATTTGGAGAGATTTCTCCAAGAATTGCCCCATGGATTGAGATCCTCCCTATGGCACAAACTTCAGTTAACTTCGCATTAACATACAGATCAGTTCAACATCCAGATTTTATGGTCAGAAGTAGAAAGAAAAATACAGACAATTTTCATAGACTAGCACTTCAACAAATTACGTCCCCTTCCAGTGTAAGATCTTCAAAAGTTAAGCTACACAAAGTTCATTTGAACATGTAAAATAAACTCTGAAACCAAATGCGTAACCATTGTATATACCATAAATCTGATGAATAAATCTCTTTTGACAAAAAGAACTTGCATGTGATAACAAAATTATATGGAACATGGTGAATAGCACTTGAAAAGAAAGGTCAAACAACAGCCATTGAAGAAAGAACAAAAATGTTAAAACATCTCCAAAATCAAAGATGTACATAAGAAACTTCTTTATGAACTCTTCAAATACCCTGTATGTAAAATCGTAGTGGATTCAAAAGATCATTAAATAAACCAATATATATGTTTGGTACCCTGTATGCCCCAAACAATATACAGGACTTGTTTTCTAAGCAATATAAGTTCATGCAGGATTATTAAACTGTAATTCCAGCACATAAGAAATAGTCTGAAATATTTTTTCCTTGATTCTTACAAAAAAAAGTAGGACATTTAAGAACTTAATACATATGCCAACTACCGACGGGCTCTTGGAGTTTCATGTAATGCTACCTATCTTTTAACTGACATCCTAACTTGGCACCTAATAAAACTCTTTTTGCCCGAACTAACATTAACAAAAACCATATCAAACAATGAAGCATATCATAACAGTGAAGCATGTCATAACAGTGAGGCTTTGCAACTTACTCAAAAGCAGTGAAGCATATCATAACAAAAACAAAAACATAGAATTTTCCAAACAAAAACAAGTTAAACAGCCACTCATAACAAAATCCATCCCACAGTTTGTAACAAAAACCTTCCAAAGGCAACCAAAATTCAAAAATAAAAACAGTCATTCATAACAAAATCAAGAGCCACAGAATGCTAAACCAAACATTAGCTAATTACGAATGATGCTCGACATAATCATTCCACATATGGCTTGCAATTTCATCACGTATGTGTCCCATCTGAGCTGTTTGGCTTGGATCAATTGGAATCGGCTCTTGATTATCAAAATCATCTTCAACTCCAGACATGAGCATATCATCAGAAGAGTATTCCATAAACAAATTATCCATTGCATGATGTCGACGTATGAAATTATGCACCGCACAACATGCAACTGGAATTAATCTATGCCTAGTAATTGGATAGTTTGGCATATCTTTTAAAATTCGAAACCTTGCTTTGAGCACTCCAATGTATCGCTCTATAATATTACGACATGTGCTATGTCTATAATTGAATAACTCTTCCTTCCCTCTTGGTCTGCCTTGGCGTCGATAATCTCTCAAGTGATAGCGTCGACCTCGATACGGAGCGAGAAACCCCGGCATATTTGGGTAACCAGAATCAACCAGATAAAATTGATCTGTGAAAATATTCCCATATTAATAATCTAAAACACCAACATAAATGAATATACATATAGAGTTTTTTATATTACTTACCACCGCAAGGCTTAGGAAAATTATTTTCATGCCTTGTCAGTGCGTCTATGAAAATTCTAGAAACATTTGCGGTCCCCTCCCAGCTCGTATACACAAATGTGAAAAGCATATCGAAATCGCATGCAAGCATCACGTTTTGTGTGACAATCACCTTTCTACCACGAAAAGATGTCTGAATTGATGTCGGTGCCCATGCCGATACGTGAGTCCCATCGATAGCTCCAAGGCAATTCTAAAATTACACAACGTCTTAGTAAGAATATATTATTAATGTAACTTGACACATTAGGGTACAATACGTACCTTAAAATACGGAAACCACTTGTGATTGTTCAATATGCGAGGATGGACACCATTGTATTCATATGGTCGAATTATATATGTGGCCAATGTACAAACAGCTCGTAAAACTCGCTTGAACCACTTGCTACAAGTGTACAATGAATGTTGAAATCGATCGGCACATATTCGATGTCGTGTGTTGTGCCCAATGATTAGTAAAAACATAGCAACACCTTCTTCAACTGTAACTTTTTTTCCATCTTCCAATAGCTTCATATCTTTTAATGTCCTACAAAAATTCACAAACACATGTTTTGACATACGGAAATTGTCAAAGCAAACTTGGGAGTGCCCATCAAGTATTTCTTGAATATACATCCTCCCAGTAAGAGATGAAGTCTGACACGGCATCCGATCAATATATCCAAGAAATGGAGTCATGTCTTGAAAAAAATCATTTGCGAGACCCAAAACTATAAGTAAATTAATATTCGGGCCTAATTCATCATATTCTTCATCAGAGCTTGACATGATCTGCGACACAATGATATTAAAATCAACACACACATGCATAAAATTAATTATAGATTTATCTCAACACACAAATTTCAAAATATCAAGCATGTCTTAAACATAGTCTTCAACATTAAATTTCAAAACATAGTCTTCAACATTAAATTTCAAAATACCAAACATGTCTTAAATATTCAAGTGACAAAATCAAACAAACACGCTAGTCTTCAGCTAGGTAATAAAAGAAATCCCCATGAACTTGCCAACATATAACCCTACACACAATCAAGATTGAGGCAATCCAACCATTCAGCCCTCCTATTTGATGGAATTTTCAAAAAAAAATTCTCATAGACCAGGCTTAAGGAAAGCTTCTGTAGCTTTTGTGTACACTTGGGTAGATAAATTATCCATCTCATTTAAAATTTGCATGCACTTGTCTATAGAGTAAGGATCATTGAACACGCTAGTTTCAGAAGAGCCGGAAATATCTTGTTCATGTTCTAACTTTGCAGCCCTCAAATCCAGGTATTTTTGCCTAGCAACATATTCTTCACTCAGTTGTTGCAAGGTATTAATCCACTTGTCCATACAAGCCTCATATTTATCAAATTTTGAAAGTTTAGGATCTTTACGTCGATGACTATCGGATGATTCTGTAGTGCGACGTCTCCGATTATTAAGTTCTCCTCCAACATCCTCATTCTCGTCAACAACAACTTCGACATATGAGTTAACACCTCTATTAATGAATGCATCTTCGAGCTCTCTCTCTTCATCAGATGTGGGAGGCAATTGAGTAGATGCCCTATGCATATCACCTGTTGCAGTTGTCCCACTGAAAACTTCACTAAGAATGTGGAAATGATCACAACCTTCCTTTCGTATTGACTTGTACTCCTTTTTATTTTTCTGTACAATTGATTACAAAAATTAGCATTTGATTAAATACAAACATATAATAAAATATATTTGAATGGATAAAAATATTTACCACAGAAAATTCTACCCATACTTCCTCTAGAGCATTCACTTTATCGGTGTCTGGATCCATTGTAGCACCAGTATGTGCAAGCAAGGCAGCAAAAAGTCGATGTCTAGTGCATAGACGATTCCATTTACCTTTGAGCCTCTCTACACCATAATTCGTCCTTGTAATCAGATATAATTCTTTGTTGATCTCGTCCCAAACCGTATTAGTGAAGGTAGATGTTTGTAACTTGTTTTGCTTCACTTTCTCATAAATGATCTCAACAAACATGGCAACATTAGCCTTTGACCACTCATATTTCTCCATGTCGACACTGGGATTATGCCCTCCCATACTGTATTCTTTAAAAAATTACCTTAATATTTAGGGAATTTTAATGTAATTCAAGAGTAAACAAACCATACAAAAATACTAATATATTGTCAATGTAAATTGCAACTAATATTCAGTATAACAAAAATTCAGTATACACAAGAATTACAAGTAAATAAATCAAACAAACAGAAAAATCAATGTTCATTTGATGAGTAGGAGACAATGGCATCATATGATTTGATGCCGGAGCTTAAAAATTACTATGAAAGGTAGCCAATCAAAATGTTTTTTTTTTCATTGCCAATGCCCAAATACAAGTTTCACTCTGAAGTGTGGTTTATTGCAGCAGATGATGTTTAGTGACATGGTAGTGTTAACAAATAAAAGAAATCATTCAGTAGTGCTTAAAAATATTAATCTAGGACATTTCAGCAACTAGATTATGTTGGTGCAGTATGCACCCAAGTCAAACCTGTGTTTTGATATTGGCAAAAAGGTTCAAAAGTTAAGGGTTAATGGTTGTCTAACGAGTTTCTTGAGTGTACAGGAAAAGCCCTAGTGAAGGAATGCTAGGCACTGGCGAAGGACTGCCAGACAGGACAAGCCCTAGCGAAGGAATGCTAGGCACTGGCGAAGGGCTGCCAGAAGAAAAAACCTAGCGAAGGGCTGCTAGGCACCAAGCAAAGGGAAGCTTGGTAACTCAAGACCTGGCGAAGGACTGCTGGGCAAAAGTCCAACTGGAGGATCCGGTTGGCACCAGGTAAAACTCTCCCGAGAGGAGTAGGTGAGGACGCGTTCCCCTCGAGGGAACATTAGGCGTCGGTTCGACCTAGGGCTCCATTTTGGAGATCCAAAGTCAGAACCAAGACAGCTAAGGCTGTTTTAACTAACTTATTATTTGCTGTTTTGGACTAACCCTGGATGCAGGACCGAAGGACTGTGTTTCTGCAGCTCAGAGAGCCTCAAAGGAGTGAGGCCGTAGCTGAGTAGGGCGCCCCGGATGTGTCGGGCGCCCCAGAGTCAACCCAAAGTCAGCAGAGAAGTAAACCTCCGACAGCAGCGCGTTGGGGGGCGCCCCGCGCATGTCGGGCACCCCTCTTGTCGCGGGCGCCGCGCAGATCGGGTGCCCCGCGTGTCGTGGGCGCCCACTGTGCCACGCCACTGAAGGCGGCTGCAGCTCACCCTCGCGAAGCCTCGATGATAAAGTTTGACCGGTCAATCGGGCGCCCCGTGCGCGTCGGGCGCCCCAGTCAAATACAATCCCGAAGATAACGAGATCAGCTTTGACTAGAGCATCGCCGGATCAAGAGCCACGTGGGGGGCGCCCCGAGCATGTCGGGCGCCCCCTGCCCTATATAAAGAGGGCCTCGACCCTCTTCAAAGAACATCAATTGCTTCGACGCTTCTGCGCTCTTCTGCTTCCGCGACGCGCTTCAGAAATCTTCCAACTCAAGCTGACGACGTCCTGCTGCTCCGAAACTTTGATCTACACCGGACGTCGGTAACGAAGAGCTCTGTATTTAAAGTTTACTGTTCTGCCTTATTGTAAAATCTATTTGTAAACTTTGCGAACTTATAGAATTGCCCGCAGAAAACGGTCAACGACCGTGGGCCTTGGAGTAGGAGTCGACCTAGGCTCCGAACCAAGTAAGACGATCGTGTTAGCGTTGTTTTACTCTATTTTATTCCGCTGTGCACCCGCTCTTTTTAAATCCGAACGAACTGCGACATTCACCCCCCCTCTCTCGCAATTCTCGATCCAACAAGTGGTATCAGAGCAGGGAAGTCAAACCTGGTGCAACCACCAGTTTGAATATTTTTCGGATTTTTTTTCTCTCATTTTTTTTTAAAATAAAAAAATCTTCGTTCAAGTTTTTATCTCAAGGTTGGTGCAACACCCCTTGAAATCTGTGTTTGATTATTTCTTCCCGCACTACTAATCCAAGACCAAGTCTTGGAAATATTTTTGTTGTTTACTTTTATTTCAGTAACAAATGTCTATCCAAGAAGGATTTAGCACCGCCAGACCTCCACTTTTCAGTGGAGAAGACTTTCCCTACTGGAAAAGTCGAATGGAGGTCCACCTGAAAACTCAGGTGGAAATGTGGATAATCATCCAGTCTGGACTGGTGATTCCTACAAATGCTGAAGGTGTACCACAAGACTACTCAGAATGGGACACTACCCTTAAACGCAAAATTGAAGCAGACGTCAAAGCAACCCAGACTCTACAATGCGGACTAACTAAAGAAGAGCTGAACCGCGTAGGACCTTTCAAAAGTGCAAAGGAACTGTGGGCCAAACTAATTGAGCTCCACGAAGGAACTTCAGATACAAGGATCAGCAAACGAGACCTGCTACTGAACAAGCTCTTCACTATCAAAATGGCAGATAACGAGACAGCAGCCCAGCTCCACGCCAGAATCCAGGAGCTGATGAATGGTCTTCACGCAATAGGTCACAAGGTTCAAAACCGTGATCTGATAAGGTACGCCCTAAACGCATTCCCTAGGACCACCTTGTGGGCATCTATGGTAGATGCATACAAGGTCTCTAGGGATCTTTCAAAAATTAAGCTAGATGAGTTGTTTTCTGAACTTGAGCTGCATGAACAGACTAACTCAAATTTGGTCGAGAAAAGTATAGCCTTTTTTGCAGGGAAAACAGGAAAGACGACCAAGAAGAAAACTCAAGTTGAACCTGAATCTACCTCGGATTCAGAAATAGAAGATCAAGAAGAAGATCAATCTGAACTGGTCCGACTAGCTCGAAACTACTACAAAAAGTTGAAGAACCAAACAAATACACGGAAAACAAGCCGAAGAAAGGACAGACAAGATGAACCAACAACTGACAAACAAAAGCCCAACGTAACCTGCTACGAATGCAAGAAGAAGGGCCACTACAAGACCGAATGTCCAAGCCTAAAGGAGTCCAAAAAGAACAGAAAGAAGAAGGCACTCCAAGCAACCTGGGACGAGTCGTCCTCAGAAGAAGAAGAAGAAGTACCTCAGTCAAATCTTCTAGCCCTGACCGCTTCGGACCAAATCGAGACTGACTCAGACTCAGAACGGGACGACGGCAAGCTGACATTCTCCGACGACGGCGAAATAAGGGTAACGGGTTTTTCAAAATCACAATTAAATTCTCTTATTTCCTATCTATCCCGAGATTTGGCGAAAGCCAAACTCCGAATCGAGTCTCTCCGACAGGAAGTAAAACTCCTGAAAGAGGGAGCTGATTCTAATTCCTTAACTGAGAAAATTCAGGAAGGAACCCCTGTTCAAGTTGAAAAACTTGAATCAGAGAATTCCTCCCTGAAAACTCAAGTCAAGGACTTAAGAATAGCTTTAGAACGATTTACTTCTGGTTCCAAGAATCTTGATATGATTCTGGGAAAACAGAAGTCTGTTCTAAACCGATCCGGACTTGGTTATAGAACCAAATCTCGGTAAAGATCCTACTTTGCTGTACTGAACCAGTCAAGACCTAAGGTTCAGGCATGGGTGCCAAAACTGTGCCTGACTAAACCAACTGGTTCAAATCAATTTTGGATCCCCAAGGACAAGATTCACATCTTGCCTAACCCATACAGAGGCTTTAGTCCAGGGGGAGCCAAAATCAAAACAATTTTTATAATTAGATAATTTTTTTTTAATTGAGTGATTACTTGTTTATTTAATTTCTTGCAAATTGCCATGCTTAGATTTAAGGAATACTTAGATTTAAGGACTAAAATTACTTGAAACTTGAAAAACATAGTATTGGGAGGAGGTGAGATGATAGTACGTTGGGGAAACCAACTCTAATAAGATCAAGTCCACTTGGTCTCTTTAGACTGGTGAAACCAGCCGAAGCTACCGATCCAAGACCCAAGCTAGTTAGACCAGAAAATGACTTAATTTAAGTTGAAAATGAAATTTCATTAAAAGGCTTTGTCAAGGAAAGGGTGGATGATCCCATAAGGCTTCGGCCAAAGAAGGCCTAGTGCCTCGCCAAGACCTGGAAGCCAATTTCTGAAATTCAAATTCAAATTATCTTCTGTCAAATTCGAATCTAACTCAAATTTCAAATAATTATAGATTCTAATCTGTTTAAAAAAAAAACTTCTACTTTTCAAACTTATTATCTTTTTGAAAAACACTTAATCTGTTTTCAAAACTTTCTGTTTTCAAAAGTAAATAACTCTTCAAAATAAATGAAAATTTCCTTTCAAAATTAATTTTTACCTTCAAACCTGTCTCACAAAAACCTTAAGGTTAACGTGATTGAAAACCCTAGATTCAGTGAGACAGGAAAATTAAGCTCAAATTAAACCACCTTGCTTGAGCTTTCATAATCATGGTCAAACTATGATTAACCTAGTCAAACACAGTCAAACGTAGTCAAACAGTCAAACCTGGTCAAAACAGTTAAAAGTCTGGTATCTAGGGCGCCCGTAACCTGTCGGGCGCCCCTATACGCTCCTGACCCCCACGCTGATTAAAGCAGTCAAAAGCTGCAGTCAAACAGCCTTTGAGAAGGGCGCCCGTGACATGTCGGGCGCCCCCATCAAAACCTGTCTCCCACGCTGATTAAAGCAGTCAAAAGCTGCTGACAAACAGCTTTTGTAAAGGGCGCCCGTGACCGGTCGGGCGCCCCCCCATCCACCCCTATAAAAGGGACCCGAGACTCCCTCATTTCCCACACCACATCTCACACTCCTTCTTCCCTTTGCCTCATTCTTGTGGATCAAGTGAACCTAAGCCTTCCCTTGCCTCAACCATGCCTCCAAGGTATGAAATTTAGTTGTGCAATTAATTTTTCTTAAATTACAAATTTTTTTTTTTTGCACACTCCTTCTTTATCCTTAATCACTTATTTTTTCTACACTTAGAAAACGCCGAGCAGTTCAGTCGAACCCCGGTAATGAGCCCAGTCCCGACCCTAGATTTCCTAACCTAGCACTTTGTAACAAGTTCGCACAAACCACCTACATTCCGATTAAAACAAGCTACCTTAACCGTCATTTCTTCTCCCAATCCTGTCCAGTCACAATGTCCGCAATTAACTTCTATCAACTAGATAACCTCGTATTCTGCACACATTCGATCAACAACACCCTATGTGCAGAATTCTATAACAACATAGTTAGGCAAGACCACTTGAGCTTCGTCACTACCGTTCAAGGAATGCCCTTGAGCATCACTCCTACCCTACTGAACCGATTTTTGGGACTCCGACCATCTCAGTCCATCTTCTGTTGCTACCCTCCAAGGAACCCGCCCTTCGACGCCCCTTACTCTCATATTGACCTGAACACCTTATACAACTATTTCTTTGGGGAAGCCATGGACCCTGCAGGAGGGCAGTTCCACTCCACCCGACTCCCGATTCAGGACTACGCTCTCTACAGAGTAATTGTCCGTTGCATCCTTCCTTTGTCCACTAGGGACACAGCCACCATGAAACCCTTTCACACTTTTCTTCTCTATGCCCTTATCCACCATCTGGACATAGATATAGGCCTTCACCTCTTCCACTGTATCCTACATGCCTCTAGTGTATCCACTAAGGGGCGGATCCGCACTCCCTACTGCCACGTCATCACCTCTATCCTCCACCACCACGTCCGAAATATCGCTGACGGCGAGATTACCACGATGACCGAATTCGAAGAGATAGGATTTAGAAACTTTTCTTTAGCCGGTATAGACGTCTCGGGCACCGGGGTTCTGACTTGGCGACGCCAACCAGCCGCACAGGACATTGCCGACGAGGAGGTCGAGGTCGACGCTGCCGACTTAGCAGCAGAGGTAGATCAGCCCGCTCCACCGACCTTGTACGAGAGAGTTACACGACTCGAGACGCACGTCCAGAGCTTCAGAGAAGAAGTGGAAGCGTACCATATTGAAGACCAAGAGACAAACTTAGGCTATTACAACAACATTATGAGTACCCTCACAGCCGATAGAGAAGCCTGGAATGCACAGTACCATGAGATCATGGCACGATTTGATGCATGGCAGCCGGGCCCATTTGATCCTCCTGGTCCCTCTTCTTAGATGACTTGGACATGTACCCATTTGACTACCCCTACTGAGTAGGGTTGACTTCTGTTGACTTGTACTAGACTTCTACTTGAACTATGCTAATCTTAGCTTGGCTTGCTTATGCTTAGTAGAATAGAATCATTTGGTTTTTGGATTTTCAATTTTAAATTGAACTTAAAATGTCTTTTAAAATGTTTTTTGTTAAAAATATTACTTTAACTTTAAAAAGTTTTTTCTTAGTTTTATTTCAAAAACTACCCCTTTCAAAACTAGGGCTTTTTCGAAAATGGACTTAGCCTAGGCTCTAACCCTAGAACTGCATGCACCTATAGATCTAGAAGCCAGCATCTCACAAGCACCTTAGAGCACTTTTTGAATGATAACCTAGAAAGGGTTGAGATGCTTAGGTCTTTGCCTTAACTCAAGATGCTTTAAGTCAGTGTATCTGCAGCAGTTGGGGCACTAAATACAAACTGAACAGCAATCAAGTTAAGTGTCAAGTTTAGACAATCTAACTTGAACAGCTCACTTAACTTGACTAACCCTAGCCAAAACTACTGTTTATAACAGTTAGTAAGTAGCTAAGTGGGTTAGACAGGTCCCTAAAGGATTAACCATACTTAGGTCTTATTTTGATTCAGTACAGCAAATGCTCTATTTAAGTATTGCAAATTTTGTTTTATTTTTCTGCATTCTTTTTGATATATGTCAAAGGGGGAGAGTTGAAAAGGAAACAGGAAACACAATTTTTTCTTTTCCATAGTCTTTTCAAAAAGTTGAACTGAAAAATTGGTATAATTTTATTTCTAAGCTCTGAACTATTTTTTGCTTAAAATGATTTTTACTTAATGTTTCTAAGTTTGAAACTTTTCCCAAAAACTGAAAATTTTCTAAAGTCTGAAATTTTCAAAAATGAAAATTTTCTAAAGGTTCCCAAACCAAGAATGTTTTTGAAAAACTTAGCAAAAAACTGTAGAGATTTCCTAACTTATTACCAAAACATGAAATCTTCTAAGTACTTCATTCACACCACCTGTTTTTGAAAAACCTAGGGGGAGATTTCTTCTAGGAGGAGGGAATCTAACTTAGGATTTTAAATTCAGCACTTTTTTCCTTAACTTTTTGAACTAGGTTGCCATATATCAAAAAGGGGGAGATTGTTGGTGCAGTATGCACCCAAGTCAAACCTGTGTTTTGATATTGGCAAAAAGGTTCAAAAGTTAAGGGTTAATGGTTGTCTAACGAGTTTCTTGAGTGTACAGGAAAAGCCCTAGTGAAGGAATGCTAGGCACTGGCGAAGGACTGCCAGACAGGACAAGCCCTAGCGAAGGAATACTAGGCACTGGCGAAGGGCTACCAGAAGAAAAAACCTAGCGAAGGGCTGCTAGGCACCAAGCGAAGGGAAGCTTGGTAACTCAAGACCTGGCGAAGGACTGCTGGGCAAAAGTCCAACTGGAGGATCCGGTTGGCACCAGGTAAAACTCTCCCGAGAGGAGTAGGTGAGGACGCGTTCCCCTCGAGGGAACATTAGGCGTCGGTTCGACCTAGGGCTCCATTTTGGAGATCCAAAGTCAGAACCAAGACAGCTAAGGCTGTTTTAACTAACTTATTATTTGCTGTTTTGGACTAACCCTGGATGCAGGACCGAAGGACTGTGTTTCTGCAGCTCAGAGAGCCTCAAAGGAGTGAGGCCGTAGCTGAGTAGGGCGCCCCGGATGTGTCGGGCGCCCCAGAGTCAACCCAAAGTCAGCAGAGAAGTAAACCTCCGACAGCAGCGCGTTGGGGGGCGCCCTGCGCATGTCGGGCGCCCCTCTTGTCGCGGGCGCCGCGCAGATCGGGCGCCCCGCGTGTCGTGGGCGCCCACTGTGCCACGCCACTGAAGGCGGCTGCAGCTCACCCTCGCGAAGCCTCGGTGATAAAGTTTGACCGGTCAATCGGGCGCCCCGTGCGCGTCGGGCGCCCCAGTCAAATACAATCCCGAAGATAACGAGATCAGCTTTGACTAGAGCATCGCCGGATCAAGAGCCACGTGGGGGGCGCCCCGAGCATGTCGGGCGCCCCCTGCCCTATATAAAGAGGGCCTCGACCCTCTTCAAAGAACATCAATTGCTTCGACGCTTCTGCGCTCTTCTGCTTCCGCGACGCGCTTCAGAAATCTTCCAACTCAAGCTGACGACGTCCTGCTGCTCCGAAACTTTGATCTACACCGGACGTCGGTAACGAAGAGCTCTGTATTTAAAGTTTACTGTTCTGCCTTATTGTAAAATCTATTTGTAAACTTTGCGAACTTATAGAATTGCCCGCAGAAAACGGTCAACGACCGTGGGCCTTGGAGTAGGAGTCGACCTAGGCTCCGAACCAAGTAAGACGATCGTGTTAGCGTTGTTTTACTCTATTTTATTCCGCTGTGCACCCGCTCTTTTTAAATCCGAACGAACTGCGACATTCACCCCCCCTCTCTCACAATTCTCGATCCAACAGATTAATGCTTAAAAACGAAAATATCAAAACATAAACAAGCACCGATTCAACATGACCAACAAAAGAGAAGTGACTGGAATTATCAGTAAATTCAAAAAAAGAGAAGCGACTAGATTAATGCTCAAGGTTCCAAACTTTTTGATTATGGAAGATTCTGAATAATGGAAGATTCTGATAACAAAGTGAACTTGCTAAACTAAATTCAAAAAACATCTAAGGATAAAAACCTCTTCATGGATCAAAAGATGACACTTCAGGAATGACACAAAGGATGCGTGAAGAGATGCTTTCTCCCATGTAATTACAAGTATCTTTTACTTGTAATGAATATGTGTATATGCGAAGAAGGGGCAAAAAACACGTATATGGGAAGAGGGGGAAAAACACGTATATGCGAAGAAGGGGCAAAAGCAGGGGCAAAGGCGACTACCTTCTCTGTTTTGTGCTAAAGCAGGGGCAAAGGCGAGAGAGGGGCGAGCGATGTGGTCTTGCAGCGAGATAGGGCAGGAGAAAGGAATCGGGTTCGAGGAGGGATTGAGGGGTTCGAGAGATGAGATGAAGCAACGGCGGCGATGGTCTTGCGGTGAGATAGGGCAGGAGATAGGGCAGGCGATGGTCTTGCGATGAGATAGGGCGGCGGCGGCGATTCTCGGGCAATAGGTCGAGGGAGGAGATGAAGCGGCAAGATAGTTTTTCGAATAGGGGTTTGAGGGTTCGAGCGAACGGATGAAGCGCATTTCCATTTTCTGCAGTACCGCATTTTCCTTTACTCGCAGTACCGCATTTTCCGTTTTCTAGCACCGCATTCTCCATTTCTCAGAAAATGACATTTTGTCATTCTCTATTTTCTTAGAAAATGGCATCTCCTTTTCCAGAAAATGAGATTAGAAAATACAAACCAAACAACATTTTCTAGAAAATAAGAAAATGAAAATAGAAAATGCCTAAACCAAACACCCCCTTAGGATTTTTCTTGTGTTTCCTTGATTAATCGTTCAATTGGTTTCATGTCTCATGGGATATATATAAGGCTACGGTAGGGACTATGAGGAGGAGTTGGATCTTGGCCTGCTAATGGACCCGTTCCATTAATGAGGATTCATTCTACTAAAGGACCCTCATTGAATTACCTCACCAACCCCTATATTTACATATGAGCTCCACTTATTACAAGTCATCATCCCCACGCATTTAAGATTTCGAATGCCCGTTAATTAATTAAATTACTGACAATTTAAATTAATTAACTTCTGGATCCTTGACTAGTACCACTCGACCTTATCATCATGCCGGATCAAATCCACCTGCAGGGTTTAGCATGATGAACCTTTCGAGCTCATCAAGGGGGCATCATCAACCCGACTCACCAGGACACAGATTCCGTCAATAATCAATGGCACATCATATTATTAATATTATCTCCCAACTTACCGGGTCTATCGATCTAACAGAATAGATCTCGCCCATTGGTAAATCAAAGAAATAATAGTTAATAATATATGCCCGTTATTATATCGGGATTAAGGGATCGTACTCCATAATAAAGTCTGAGGTCCTATCCAATTATCGAGTCAGTACAAATTGGATAACCTCGTGTTTTGGTCCTGCTCAATGTACTCAAAGTATACTAGTGTAATCCTATGGTCAAGACTAACCACACCTAATTACACTACAACCATTCCGATGGGTTATCCAATTCCATCTCGGTTGTGGGCCTCTATTTACACTAAGCAAGGAACTGATAACATGATCTTCCGTGTGACACCACACACCATATTATCTACAATGCAAAGTAATTGGACTTCATGCATGTACTAATATAAACAGGCACCTAGTGTGGTTGTGATTCTCTTTTCAAAATAAAGATATTCATATATATAAAAGAAGCATGTCTTTCAGTATACACATCTAACAGAATGAAGATGATGTTCATGCCTCTAAGGCATAATGATGTGTGCATGACATACCTTATGAATAAAGATGATGTTCATGCCTTTAAGGCATAATGATGTTATGCATTAACTATGAATGATGAAATGCTAAGTATGCTTTATACCATGCTTCATGTATCAAGATCATGTTTATGTCTTTAAATATGCTATGTAAGTTTTATGAATGATGTAAAAAAAAGCATGTGAAACTATTTTACTTTATGGATGAGTTTGTACCGGACTCAAGTAAGGTCCAAGGGATGGGCTCCTCATGAAAGTCTCGGTGTGGGACTACCGTAGCAGTCCAACAGGGATGGGCTCCTCATGAAAGCCTCGATGATGGACTACCGCAGCTGTCCCTAGGTTGAAGGTAACCTAGTACCCTAGTAGGTCGAGACTAGCTACCTCGCATCTACTTAGGGATGCGCGCAAATGATGAATGTATGTATGTGGTACAAGTCGGCGCCCCCCATGATGTTATGATTTATGTTCAAGTATTTATAATTATGGTTTTCAATTAAGCATCCTTATGTTATGTGCATTTAACTCATGCATTCATCCATGTTATGCATCTATGCCATGTCAAGTATGTTATATGCTTATGTTTATGTCAAAAACTATACCATGTCAAGTATGTTATATGCTTATATTTATGTGAAGAACTATGTCATGTCAAGTATGTTATATGCTTATGTTTATATCAAGAACTATGTCATATCAAGTATTTCATATGCTTATGTTTTATGTCAAGAACTTCTCCATGCTAAATATTTTATGTACTTATATTTCATGTCAAGTACTTCTTATGTCATGATCTCTATGCACTTTCATTTCATGTTAAGCACTTCTGTATGATTATGTATTTTCATATACATCTATATGCCTCCTCATGTCAAATGCTTTATGAATACCTACTCATGATATCTTTTGTTTTATGCTACACTCTCTATGTTATATCTTTCTATTGACAATATGCGACGTATGGTTTTAGTGAGTAGGAAAGAGTCTTACTAAGCCTATGTGCTTATAAGTTTATTTTCTTATACCGCAGATCAAGCAAGAGGATACTAAGCTAAGGGAAGCAGCAGGAGGGGCAAGTGAGTGTGTGGCAGTGACTTGGCAAAAGAAAAAGAAAAAGATCCTATTACTCATAATTGTCACATGTCTATGTTTTGCATTGTCCTCTTTGGTTTCATGCTATACTTTATGATGGTTTTCCTAAAGAACAACTTCACATGTTTTGCATTGCCAACTCTAGTTTCATGCTATACTCTATGATAGTTTTTCCTAAAAGAACAACTTATGTTGATTTCCATGATGTGTTCGTTTAGAACAATATGTTGGCTTTAAGCTTAATGGTAGGATAAGTTATGTTTAATGCAAGCATGTTCAAGAATGTTATGTCTCACATGTTATGTCTTATTCTTGTTATGTTATGACAATGCTAAGTTTACCAAGTAACCATGTTTAAGAATGATAGCTAAGACATGTTTACATGATTCAAGTGTTAGTTGCATGGTTTAAACGCACATGTATAAAGTTTAAAATTTATTCCGCTGCATTAAGATCTCCATTTGCATATATATATGTTAGCGTAACGCCGCCTTCCGCCTACATCGTAGGCCGGGAAGGGCGGGCGTTACAATTTGACTAGTTTGGTCTCTAAAATAGGACCTAGTCCTTACTCCTTGAGTGACATCACCTACTATTTGGTCAATAGGGTGATCTTGGTGATCTCTCAAGGGCCTAGAGGTTGTGGGTTCATTGACTACTTCTTTCTCATCCTCTAGGGTACTTCTTACTCCCCCTAGATCATTGCCCTCCAAATGTAGGTCTTGGATTCTTTGGGCAAGGGGTTGGACTTCTTCCATATCCTTATCAATTGAGGCTTTTCTAGGGTAGGTATTAGTTGATTCATCAAAGTTAACATTTGAGGACTCCTCAATCACTTTTGTCCTTTTGTTGTAAACTCTATAACCCCTACTAGTTAATGAATACCCAACTAGAATTCCCTCATCGGATTTTGACTCAAACTTCCTTAAGTCATCTTTGATATTTAAAATATAGACTACATCCAAAGACCCTAAAGTAGTGGACTTGTGGTACTCTCCCATTTCATAATTCAAAGGGTGTTTTTCCTAGGAACCTATGTACCAAAACCCGGTTTTGAATGTAACAAGCGGTATTAACCGCTTCGGCCCAAAAGTAGCTAGGAAGGGAATATGCATTAAGCATAGTCCTAGCAGCTTCCTGTAGGGCTCGGTTTCTCCTCTCAACTATCCCATTTTGTTGAGGAGTCCTTAAGCATGAAAATCATGCTTGTATCCATTTTCTATACAAAATTGTGTGAAACTAGAATTTTGGAACTCCCCACTGTGGTCACTCCTAATTCGGTTAATTTTGAGGTGTTTTTCATTCTCTACCCTTTTACTAAATCCTATAAAGATTTCTAGGGTATCGTCCTTATGTTTCATAAAGAAAACCCATGTGAACCTAGAAAAATAATCTACTATAACTAAACAGTATTTACTCCCTACTAGTGAGGGAGTACTATGGCAATCAAACAAATCAATATGTATGGCAAAGTAGTGGTGGTTAGGGTTTTACCTTTGTGTGATGATTTTGATTGCTTACCCTCTTGGCATGCGTCACACAATCTTGTCTTCTCATACTTGATCATAGGTATCCCCTTCACCAACTCTTCCTTGGCCACTCTCGCAATGCTTCTCATGTTGACATGTCCAAGCCTCCGGTGCCACAACCACCCTTCTTCTTCTTTAGACATGAAACACTTATCAAAATTGTTAATTGCATTAGTAAGATCAAGATAATACAAGTTGACCTCTCTATACCCTTCTAATATGACATTATTGGAGTTATTTTGCCTTATTAGGCACTTCCTAGCATGAAATTCAATCCTAAAACCCGCATCACATAACTGGCTCACACTAAGTAAGTTGAATTTCATATCTTTAATTAAGAGTACTTTATGTATGGAAATTGTAGGAGATACCTCAATGGTGTCCCTACCAATAATTCTCAGTTTTCTACTATTTTCAAAGGAGATCGTCCCTTCTCTTAAGTAGCTAATAGTAGTGAACTTGCTCACATCTCCGGTCATATGTCTTGAGCATCCACTATCTACTATCCACATGGTTGAGGCCTCCTTCACCTTCACCTATACAACATGGAAAACATACTCTTTTGGTACCCAAATTTTTGATCCATAAGCATCATTTAAAAATCTTTTAGGTACCCATGCCCTCTTGGTGTTTCCCTTAGCCCCTTGTCTCCTAGATGCACCAATCCTACCTGTGAGTGAAACAAAAGTCACTTCCTTTGTCTTTGGCCTATATTCTAATCCGACCTTGTTATAAATGTCCCTTTGACTATTAATTATCATATCTATGTTGCTAGAGCCTACTTGGAATTTCCTAAGTGCCTTTGTGACATTATCTACCTTTTTCCTTAGTTCCCTATTTTCAATTTCGAAACATGAATCATGTGAAGTAAGAGAATAAGCATGCAAGTCTTTCTTAAGTTTTGTCGACTCTACTCTAAGCATAGTAATTTCATCCTTTAATTTCTTAATCCTACTTCTAGCTTTAGCTAAATCCATGTTAGTGCTAGAAATGATCTTAACTAAAGTAGAGGAGGGTAAGTGGTATACCTCACTTACTGATGCTTCTGACTCGGATGATGATGATGAGGAATTGCTTTCATCACTGCTTGAGCTTCTTTCATCATCTGATGAGTCTGAGTGGTTCATTGCCATGAGAGCAAAATGTGAGACTTACTCTTCTTCCTGCTCCTCGTATGATGGATTATCCCAGGTCGCCTTGAGGTTGGTGACACCGTTCTCCTTTCCCTTCGACCTCTTCTAGTCACCTTTCTTTTTCTCCTCCTTCTTGTCATCTCTTCTCTTCAGTTGAGGGCACTCGTTCTTCATATGTCCCTCTTGGTGACAGTTGTAGCAGATGATGTCCTTGACCTTACCCTTGCCTTTGGACCCTTTCCTAGTATAGGACTTGTTAGAAAAACTTTTGAAGGCTCTATGAAATTTTCTTACCATGAATGCCTCTTGATCGCTATCCAAGGAGGCGCTGGACTCCTCTGAGTCGAATGAGGAGGAGTAGACCACCTTCTTCTTCTTCTTCTTCTCCTCCTTTTCTGCAATAAAAGCAATACCTTTCTCTTTGGCCGAGACGTTAGCTTGCTCGTGCAGTTCAAATTCACAGAATAGATCATCTAATTTAACTATGGACAAATCCCTTGATACTTTGTAGGCATCAACCATGGATGCCCACAAGGTAGTTCTTGGGAAGGCTTGTAGGACATACCTGACGAGATCTCGGTTTTCGATCTTTTCTCCAATCACGTGGAGCTCGTTGATGACCTCCTTCACCCTCTATGCAGCTGGCTGGCAGTCTCGTTGCTCTTCATGGACAGGGATTGGAGTTGGGTCACGAGTAAGTCCTTTTTTGCTCTTCTGGACTCGTTTGACCCTTCGTTCAGTTCCACCAGTTTGTCCCACAGTTCTTTGGCGCTCTTGAATGACCGTACCTTGTTGAGTTGCTCCTTTGAGAGCCCGCACTAAAGTGTGGTGGTGGCCTTGGCATTGGACTGCGCCCTTTTCATGATCTCTTTCGACGAGGATCTCATGGGTGTCAATTCTCCTCTTTTATCGACGGGTGCATCGAATCCATCTACAATGCTAATCCAATTTTCAATATCGTTCATAAGGTAATATTGCATCCTACCTTTCCAGTACGCGAAATCATTCTCGTCGAAGAAGAGTGGTCGTGCAGTGTTGTATCCTTCTTGAAACGCCATTTAAACTTGCTCCGGTTGACGGTGAGTTCATCCGAAATGAACCAACTCTGATACCAACTGATAGATCGACTGGCGTGCTAGAGGGGGTGAATAGCACTTTTTCGTTGACGTCTCTACAAGGTTGTTTGCGCAGCGGAAACAGTAATATGCAAAGGACAATAAAAATAATGCTAACAACTAAAATTTACTTGGTATCCACCCAAATGGGTGACTAATCCAAGGATCCGCGCACGTACACCACCTCCACTATGAAAAATCTCCTTCAGGTGGAGAAACCTTTACAGCGGTGTTGTCTTCCTCTTTACAGAATACAGCAATTGAAGAGAGAGGAAGATGAGAGGACTTTTCACACGAGCAGCACTTCGTTACAATACGGAACCGTACCACTCACGAGCAAAAAGGTCCTCTTTTTATAAGAGAACAAAACAAACTCGCAGTCTATCCAGCCTCGCACCAGTCAACTGCCCCTGGGGCAGTCGACTGGCCTAGTATTAATTGCTAGCCAACGGCTAATTTTCGGGGTACACCAGTAGACTGCCTCTGGGCCAGTCGACTGGTAGAAGGCTGAAAACCTTCTGTGAGTTTTGGCAGTCGACTGCCCTCTGGCCAGTCAACTGCCCACTCACTCCCAGCCATTCTTTACATACTCCTTCACGTGTGCCTTCAGGTTCACTCTCTTGGCTCGCCCCTTGAAGTCATCTTTCTCTAGCTCTCGTCCCTCAGATGCGCACACAAGTCTTCCCTTGGCTTGCCTCCATGCCACCCTTCACGTGTGCCCTTGAAGTCCACTTCCTGTCTTGCCCTTGGAGTCCTCCTCCCTCGGCTCTCGTCCCTCGGATATGTTCACCATGTGTGATTCTCTAAGTCCTGCAAACTCAATCACACACATCATGTCACGCCCCGAGGAGCCGCTTGTCCGATACCGACCGGACGGCTACTCCCTCGTCTCGGCTGACAATCCGAAAACCAATCCACCACGACTACCTCAGCCTGCTTGTACCGCAGCCTATAGGGCTGGAACAAGCATCTGAAATAAAGGAAAACGAAAACGACGATAAAAGTTGCGTACCAGTACGACTTACGATAAAGCTAAATGAAATCAAAGCCTCCATGACACACAAAAGTACAACTATACTGCCGTGAAAATATACGGCACAACAAAGCAAAACATACTGCAGCGAAAATGAAAAGTACAAAATAAAGGAAAGGATACCAACATGTTCCACAATCAAAATACAAGACAACCCCGGAAATCGTCTCGGATAATACGCGAACTGGGACAGGCCGCCAGACACTCCAAATGATCATCCTGAAAATAAAAACAAGGATGTCTGTGTGAGTTCATAGAACTCAACGAATACAAATATTTGATATGCATGGTAAGCTATACTAGCAGAAAGAGTCAAACTGGCAACGGTATCAGATACAAAAGCAGAAAATGCTAAATACTAGAATACCAAGAACAAATGATACGTACCAGAGTCAGGCTAACCTGCGGGTATAAAGAACCAGATGCCATACGAGCAATATAAGGTCCCTAGACTCTATGTAAACCTACCTCCTGAAGGCGCAGGTCAAATATACACTATGATCATGTACCGTAAGTACGAACAAATACCATAACGCAAACAACACAACTGTGCTAAGATGCATGAATAGCCAACGCACCTGGGGCTATGCAAGATGCATGAGTAGCCAACGCACCTGGGCCTATGCAGAATGCATGAATAGCCAACGTACCTGGGGCTATGCAAAATGTATGAGTAGCCAACGCACCTGGGGCTATGCAAGATGCATGAATAGCCAACGCACCTGGGGCTATGCAGAATGCATGAATAGTCAACGCACCTGGGGCTATGCAAGATGCATGAGTAGCCAATGTACCTGGGGCTATACAGAATGCATGAATAGCCAATGCACCTGGACTATGCAAGACCTAAGGCATATCTGACAACCAGTCTCAACCACTTGGAAGTCAGGGTTCGCCAAAGTATGTCTCTACTCTTTGAACATGACTGACGATTCGTGTTCAACCACCAGGAGGCCAGGAGTCGTCTAAACACGTATAGTACCGACGTGATGCATGACATCCACTCATGCAACACTTCTTAACCAATCCTACAATCATCAGTATGATATATAGGGATCCAAGATTAATCACACATCATATCCTAACCCTAGTCCGGGGTGTAAGTATTCTATCACTAATCTAAAATCCATAACAATATGGGATAAATAACAGGGTAAGGAGGTCCAACCTCGTAGCCATACGGGAGTAAACCTATCGCCTAATCAAGCAACTAATGTCAAATATAAATATACGGAAGCAGGAAGTAAATAAAACTCTACTGCTATCTATAACTAACTATGCATAAAAGAAAACTGTGACAATATCTGAGCAGATAAGTCCGAAGTACTCGCCTCTAATATAACAGTTCGTAGGCGACGAGAACCCCCCGTCCAATATCCAATAGCGAGTCAATCAAATCCAAGTCCTGTGTCAAGAAATATAGTTTAAGCTGTCATAAAAATAAATATTAACCAGACTAGAGTCTATATTTATTCCCAATCAACTCAAACAACACTCGACGGAATACAACCAACCTCAAGATCACGACTACACGTAAACATGCCCTATGCCAAAACCCACAAGTAAGGAACTGCTCATGGCAGCAACAAAAATACAAGATAATAGCTACAACTAACACATGACTCCAAGAAATCATGCGATACTATACGAACCCAAACAAAGCACCAACCCATACATCAAAGCATCTCTCGGCAGGTGAAAGACATCCAACCAAAACACCCACATGAAGGCTCTCGGCAAACACACCAACAACAACTCATCGTCACAATCGAGTTGCAAGCAAACCCATATCCTAAGCATCCCTAATTAAACAATGTCATCCCAACATCTACATCCACAGAAAACTCAAAGACAAAACTCACAGCCAATCAAAGGAAGAAGTAATCGAGATCAAATCGCCACTGTGCGAATTCAGTAGATTAACAATCCAAACATATTCATCCAAGATCCATGCCAACATCTTCAAGACCTTACCTCTAGCGCACATGCGCATGGATCAATCCCCAGCTTCGATCAACTCCGAGTGGTACACATAGATATACCAATCCCGATCCCAGCTATCACTCCAATCTGCCAAGAACAGGTAGGAAAGAAGGATAGAATCATGGATAACCCTAATTTGCATAATCAACTTGTAATCAACCGGCGATTGGGATAGAACATCAGATCTCAAACCTGATAACGATTACTTCGCAGCAAACCGTGAAAGAAGAGAAATCAAGATCCTGATCGCCTACGTCTCCCCCTCGCTTGCTCAGATCCAAACGTAACAAGCCGCGGACGGAACCCTAGAAGCCCCCTGACCTGAGCTAGGTCTCGCTCCGAACCCTAGCTCTCCATCGGCGCCCGGCGTTGGAGTCTCCTCGGAGGCAAGGTCGATGATCCGCCGGCACTGGTGTCAATGAGGAGAAGGAGATCGCGTGCCTTCGTCGAATCCGGCAGAAGCGAATCGACGGAGAAGAGGAAAGAAGAAGAAACGAAAAAGAGGAGAGGAAAGGCTCTGATTGGGTGCTCTTGGGCGGTGGAAGAGGAAAGGCTTTTAATGGGATGCACAAGTTGCATTTTAACCCTTCTATTTTAGCCATTCCAAACTAAGCCCCTAATTTTCTGTGGTTTAAGCAACTAAACCCTCCAAGTTTTCAAATGTTAACACATCAAATACAACATAACACTCTAACCTTAAACATATTCACACACACACATCAAAACCATGATCTCCCAATCATTTTAGGGTCGATTGCCTCAACATGGACTTCGTTGATGTCTTCGGGTGAAGGGTGGCATGGAGGCAAGCTGGAGGCTTGCGTGCGCATCCGAGGGACTGTTGGATAGCAGTGACGAATTTCGAGACATACGTGAAGGGTGGCATGGAGGCAAACTGGAGGTTTGTGTGCGCATCTGAGGGATGAGGGCCAAAGATAAAGAGGGCGTGAAGGCAACAGTCAAGACTGCTGAAGAGTCAACCGAGTTGTAAGGGTCTGAGTATGAGTGTCTGTACTCAGGGGCTAAGCCGAGAGGGTTCAAGTGCGAAGAGACTTATACTCGGGAGTAAAACCCTAGGCTTAGGTTGGACCAGTCGACTGGCCATGGGGCAGTCGACTGGTGTAGGCTGGAACAGGCTGGAACAGGCTGGCAGATTCGAACGTTGTACGGCAACGGTCGAATCTGAGTGGGACTAGTCAACTGGCCTAGGGGCAGTCGACTGGTAGCGGCCTGAGATGACTCGAGCCCTATTTAAAGGAGCTCGTTTCATGCCTTTGTTTCTTGACGAAACTCGCTTGGGTAAAGTGACTTAGTAGTCTTTTGTGCCCAGATATTGTCAAAGTGATTGTGGTGAAGTTTCTCCACCCACAAGGAGCTACGAGGGTTAGCTAGAAGCTATTCGGGGAGTGATCCACCGACGGATTCTTGGATTAGTCACCCGTCCGGGGTGGATACCAAGTAAATCGGTTTGTTAGCATTGCCTATTATTGTTAGTCTTATTTTATTTGTATTTCCGCTGCGCTAATAATTTTGTAGAGAATTCAACGAAAAGTGCTATTCACCCCCCCTCTAGCAACGTCTTCGATCTAACATGAGGGGCACGTCTAGTCTGTCGACATCAGTATAAAAGGTAGTCCAACCCCTCCGGTAAGGGGGTTACGTTCTCTCAACTCTAGACATCTTCTTTGCTTTCCGCAACATTTTCTTCTCGACGGACACTGACTTAAGCGTCGGAGTGGACTCCGCCGGACCCCTGTCGGCGTGTCCCCTAATGCTCGTGTTAACTTCGTAAGACCCTAAGTTCCTCCTCACCTCAGCAACTACCACAGGAGCAAAGCTTCGGTGTTTGGCCATCATCGTCGTCTCTTTCCGGAGCAAGCACCATAGATGCTCACAAATTGTTTCTCAAAAACACTTTCAAACAATTCCTAATTATGTTGTGATTTTTAACTTGTTATCCAATCACATGTAGTTCATTGAGGGTGTCTTGGATTCTAGCGTAAAGTTGACTTGTCGATTCTCCTTCCTACATTTTGATATTATACAATTTATTTAAATATAAATCACACTTACTTGTCTCCGTGTCAAAAGTTTTTCATGTAACTCGATTAGTTTGTTCCAAAATTCTTTAGTATTGTTGAAAGATCCAACCTGATTCAACTCTTTTTTGGTCGGGTCACGTTGTAGAGTTTGAGTCGCCTTAGCGTCGACCTCGATCTTTCTCTTCGTTAGTGTATCCAATCTTCCGTGGTAATAGTGAATCTGATTTGGATCAATATTCACATTTTCGCTCGAGTTTTCATGTAATATTGCAATCGATCCTTCCGGCAGCAAAAGTCGTCACGAAAAAAAAGCAAGTGAACAGTTCTATAACCTTCTTAATGGGTCATGTAGAATTAAAATCTTGCATATAAAAACCAAGTATCAAAACTTGATCTTGGATTTGTAGTATGAAAGTATAAAAATAAGATAAACGGAAAACGATTTGAATGATGTTGCATTAATTTTGAGTAATTATGAAAAAATAAAAAATTTATCAAAAAATAATGATTGCACCAATTGTGACTGACGGAGAAAATTTGAAAGAAGTGATTGTCAATTTAGAACGACTCTACTATGATACCTACCAATGGTAGGATCGAATAAAATGCTAGTGAATAACACACGTCGCTTTTTCATAATTTTTCAAAAACTCAAAAAAAAAAACGCAATGAAATAGAAAAAAAGAAACCAACACAAGGCTAACAAATTTTATTTACTTAATTCACAATCTACATTATATATCCAAGTCCCGCAATCGTTAATTACTTTCATTAGACAATCCACTGAAGATTCAACAAGTTTCCATAAATCCGAATATGCACAGTAATATTGACAACTTTGACATTCCAAGGTGTATTATATCTACACATTCATGGTACAAGGAAATAATCGAAAGAATAACCACCTTTTAATGAAACAACAAAATTTACTTCAATCGGCAATCATTACAAGGGATGCTACGACAGCAACGACCTTGTATCCTGCATTTCATCGTCTATATCATCTTCTGTTCCAGAGTAGTTCTTTCCTGAGTTCCTTAGAGGAATGAACTTGGATCGATCAAAGAGGGTCGGTCTGAAACCTGTTGTTCTTGAAGCCAGCATAGGCATAACAAGTACTGAAGAAGCATTAATTGGCTCCTCACCAAGACCCAGTGACAAAGAACCAGCAGCCTGAGAGAAGACTTGAAGATGGTAACAGAGAATCTCATAAATAATAATAATAATAATAATAAGTACTCGATTAATTAGAAGAAATACCTTTGCTTTCAACAAAATAGGTTTTGCTTTAGCAAGCACTGTTTGTGCAAACGAACTCGCATCACTCACCTCAGTATCTTCTGTTGGTATTTTAGCAAATCTGCAGTAGTACACCAAATATTTGCCTAGCATGTAAAAAATCAGAATTTCCTTCCAAATGTTCACCATAATAAATTATATATACCTGTTCATATCAGCTGGAAACTCTTGAGCTGAAGTAGGCAAAGAGGAATCCTTTATTTCACCTCCTAGAATTGGTTGGCCAAGTCCGTTAAACTAACACTAAGGATGAATGAAAATAAATGTTTGTACCTTTTGAATCATCAGGTGCCAACAACGAAATCCCAATGAATACAAGTGTAATCCCAACAAAAAACATAGTGACTCTTAACGTATCAAACACCTGCCAAACCAATTTGAGTTAGTTTCATTGAATGAAGCAAATTAACTTCTATGTTGGACCAACAAAAACTGGATTACAAATACAAACGCTCACTTGATACTCCTGAAAATATACAAATCCTGTACAGATAGAGAAGAAGGTCCACGCAATCTGAAACATAGGAACAATGAGGATTGCATCAAAAAGAGACAATCCTTCATTCAATCTTGCCATCTGCAATTTAAGGGGAAAAATCACAAACCTGCAACTAACAAAATAAATTCATTTCCAGCTAATTGACGCCCTTACCCAAAATCCTGCTGTGCTAAAGAACAATAATAGCATACAGTATGTAAACCAGCTATGGAACTGATGATCGCTGCTCATGGTTAATCTTAGCATGTTAGACCTGGAAGAAGAGTTGATTATAAAACATGCAGGAACATGAAACATCTCAGCAAACCACAAGCAATAACAGTTCAAGAAAGATTGGATAATCCTACTACTCAACAACTGAAAATATACTCAAGAAGTCAACTTAACAATGATTTTGCAAATAACACTGAGCAGGAACCAATAGCACCAGAAACAGTGGCATAGGAAAATGGAAGCAGTGTGCGCCAGTAGGGACTATCATGGCCAGAAATCAAAACAAGAGCTTCCCCTTTCCTGACATTTATAACCATTAGTAAAGCTACAATTTGTTGAAAAGAACATAAGGATAGGACCAACATAAAAACTGGCTCCTACAAGCAGAGGATAAGCTGGAAATAAGATGCTAATAAATTGAAATTTTGTATGACTACCTGTAAATATATTGATTGATGCCAACTATGAATAGCAAGGAAAGGCAATATAGAAGGAAAACTAAGCTGCAGTACTTTGTGACCAACTGTTCAGGAGTGTATACTGAAAAAAGGATGAAATATTCTTTAGTATTGTCCTTGCATACTCCTTCCCTCCACAAGCAAAAATATAGTTTTAAGGAAATCAACAGGTGGAAGTGGTGATACCGGGCGATTGATGATTTCCAAAAGATACTAAGAAAATGTTCCCCAAAACAATAAAAGTTGTTGCCACCAAGACCCTACCAAAACAAATTGTCATGAACATATATCAGCATCGAATGAATTAATTCTTATTAACCAATTTAAATTATGAAATGACTTACTTGACTGACACTGTCTTTCTTAGCACAAAATAAGAAAATCCTATATTGGATACAAATTGAATTGATCCCAACGCTGCAAGAAGTGACTGCAATTACAGAACATGAAATAACCTGCTCAGCAAAACAACAAATTGCATGGTTTATAGTTTCCAACCTTCCTTAAACAAGAACAAGACCGTTTGACCTGTGACTAGCTAGCATTGAACTTGAAGAGGATTAACCTCTACTTTTCACATGACGAGGATACAAAGGAAGTTGAGGTTTTACTCCAAAAGAAACAAAAGCACTAAGAAGCAGATCAAGTTTTGTTTCTCTGAATCAATTTCTGATCATATATTGATAATAAAAAAACTACCATGAAGACAAACTCAGAAAAGTAGTAGTTAGGAACTGTAAAGAGTATGAATCTGAACATCAACCCAAAACAGTATTCACACATCCGTAAGACCCATACATCAATAATTCTAAACATATTTAGTTCAACCGAAATTGAGGAAGGTAATCCTTAAAACACATGACTGGTTCATGTTTGAAAAATCCCATCAATTGTTCACAAGAGAACGACTCAGACTTTACCTGGGCAGCATATGCAAAGGAGATGAAGTTAAGGCAGTTCCCGAAAGCAAACAAAAGAATACCTGTATTAGAAATTAAATCATCAGAATGGTTTAAATGTAATTCTTATAAGCACAAAACTGGAAAAATAGTTAATCGTACAAGCATAAGTAAACATTACCAAATCGCCACGTTTGGAAGTGTATGATTGATTTTCCATTAAATTTGCTATTAGGTCCGTCACTGCTAAGTATGGAATACCTCTCTCGCTGAAAATATAGAGTTTCTTTAGAATGTCAGCATTGAGTTGAAAGGAACAAAAATGTATGCAATAATAAAATAAATCAGTCTTATATTAGAAGATGAATAATCATGAAATGTCAGAAGATGAACACATCACAAATAACCACATAAAGAAATACCTGATCGTGACCCAGTTTCAAAAGGTTAGTCCCAAAATTTATAGCAATACTCCCAATTATGTTAATAAATGCTCCGATCACCCAGTCGCCCATGGATCAAGAATGGTAAAGATCTACTGTTTGGTATGAATGTCAGATCATATCATTTTTGTGGTTGACCATCAGACATGGTTCTTATGGCCAAACCCTTAAACAACCAAGCAAACATTTGCAATCTTTAGGCAAAGTCCTCTCAGCTCATATAGGAACTATAGTGATCTTAGATGAAGGAAGAAAGCTCTTCAGCATCTGCAAAATATCAAAAGAAGAATTAACATTAGTTTCTAGATAACTAGGCCTTGAGATGTGGCAATAGGATAATTCCTGGTAGGGTCATGTCAAGCATAATAACAATGAACTTCCATAAGAACAGATAATGATAAAAATCCAAGCGTCATAACCATGAACTATAATTGGGAACAAAATAAATACTTAGAAATGTCAACAAGCAAAGCAATTAAAAAGGCCATATATAACAAAGGCCAGGGTGAGCTCATTCTTTTTTTCAAATTGACTAGACTATGGATTTTTTACTTTGAGAATGAAGTCCTAATGGTTTCTTCCATTGGGGTTCCCCAAATGCTGTTATAGACCAAGTGTTTCAATGGACAACACATATGATGATAGGCATGTTCTTGGACTTGGGACTTGTGGGTCTCTTCATGGTATTATCTGCATGGGGAGTGAATCCATCACAATTTTACCATTTCATAAATGACATCATGTGGTAGAATTTGGTGATGGAACATTGCTGCTACCTTCTATATCTTAATGTTAATAGATGGGTCCTCTTTTATATAAGTGATAATATGATGATGATGATAATGGTAGTTAACATAAATAGAAAATGCATAGATGGTATTTATATCGCAGCAAAGTGAGAAGATTAGAAGATCTCCCTTTAAGCAAGAGATGGTGGAAATATCTTCATTTTACATCAAACATAGATGATGAGTGTTAGAGACCAGATATTTATGGAACACTAAAGCAAGATTAAATGATAGGCTCGGCCCAAGATGATCTATATAACCTTTGACATGATGATTGGATATCTAGAACCTAGTCAACTAATTTCAGATTATTGCCTAACATCATATCAAATAACCTAAATGGTCTATAGATAATCTACACATCTTATAGTATAACAGGCTAGCTACCAAAGAAATCACCAAATAATGTGCGCAGTTGATAATGATGCCTTCTTCAGTTTAAGAAAAAGCAATGAAAACAAAAGCAGGCCTATGGCAATCAAGGAAAGGAGTCTCGATGGTCATAACATCAATGGCAAGGGGGAAGTGATACCAGACCATGATGCATGGAGAGGATGAGCGGTGTCAATGATGATCTAGAGGATATTGAAGTTGGCTGATCAAGAGCTAGAAACATGGAGGAAGAACAAGGGGTATGGGAGGGGGGAGATTGACATAGTCAACACTAGCTATCAAAAGGATTAGATGAGGACCAGTGATGACTCTAAGTGATGATTCATATATTCTGACCATTTATAGTGGAATAATTTGTTTTGTGATAACAGATGAGCACTCTTTTATAGTGGTGATTAAAATGACAATAATGGTAATTATTAAAATGGAAAATAAATAGATAGTATATTGGTGAATGAAGAAAAAACATGAAAAATATCAAAAAATAACTAAAGATGAATCTGGAAGGAATCAAACCCAATCAAGGTGGATCAAAGCAAATCAGGTAGGAGATATAAGAATAATCTTGAAGAGTACTAATCACCTTCAAACATTAGAACATGGGATTTGGGGTATCCAGTGTTGGAGGAAATCTGTCACGATCAGTCCAACTGGTTGAGTCCAGTCAGTCTGCTCTCGATAGATCGATGACTCAAATTTGTGGAGTGTTGATCTAGCAATGTGGATTATGATTTTACTAGTTGTCACACACCCCTCGTATATGCTAGACATACTTCTACTTCTATTAGTACCAGATTAATATTATTATTAGCTGTTGAATCACCCTTTTGGATGTCGCCTCGTATATGCTAGACAAACTTCTACTTCTATTAGTACCAGACTAATATTATTATTAGCTGTTGAATCACCCTTTTGGATGTCGATTCACCCTATTGGATAAGCTAATCTTTAGGGATAAAAACTTTTAGGTTGAGGAAAGGCTTAACCCAATATTGTCCAAAGTTGAAATAGGAGCGCTCTAATGGCGAACTTTCAAAGCCTTGGAACTCTTAAGAGAGTAAAGGAAGAGAGGAGCTCAAGAGGAGAGGTAGCAACTTAAGGGTGTTTTAAGCAGCAGAAAAGGAATCTATTTATATGAGTGAAGGTGGGCCTCAAATTGTAAATAGACATTTGTAAGGACTTTTCTACAAAAATCCTTAATTAATAGACATTAGACATTTCCTGAGATAAGGTGACACCCACACATGCACAGGATCAGTTGAAGTGCTGTTCGTTGTTCTTCTCACCTATAGTTCAACACCTCATTGGTCAAAATATTTGTTTCCTATTCATGATTGCATGTTGCTGATGTTGAGGCTCAGGCGAGCATCTACAGATATGCTGCATGCACCAGCCGACATATTGCATGCAATTTGAGCAGGTAAAATTTTAATCATTTTAGAATAAATCCATGTAATTAATTAAATCCATTTGGGGTATTCAATTAATTAATAAAATCTGTTTACTTTTTAACTTTCAATTAGCCGCTCAATCTTCCGACCTGTTATGATCCAAAATTTAAGATTTATTTTCAGCTGATTACACGTCTCATATTAGTCCTACAAGAATTACCACTTGCCAATACATTTTCGCCCATGGACAACGATCATGTTCAAACCAATGCTTTCATTGATGAAATTGGATCAACCTTTCATTACCAAGAAGTTAGTTTGAACCAACCCCCCATGTCCCTGTTCATCCAATTGGTTAAGATAAGCAATTTCCAAGATCTAGCTAGTGTGGGGATAAGTGCCCCCTCATAAAGCTGGGTAAAGAAGATCACCGATCTCTGGTTCAAGTAATTGTATCACTTCAAATTGAGACCTAGTTCCATGCTCATTCAGTCTCCTCCATTACCATGATTCTTTTCCATAACTTGTTGACCTGATTTAGACTAGTTTTCTATTCTAAATTCCTTATACATCAATTATTACCATTGCTATTAAAGGAGCTCATGGCAATCCCATCTCATATTATAGCATGCTATCTTTTTAGCCAGTAATTGTACAGACATTGTTAAAATTAAAAATTTGTTATGCCATGGGTAATTCAATTCATCGTCTTAACGCCCACAAATATGAACATCAAGATCAGCATAACTTTCTCCTCTTGAACAGAATACTCGTATTCATTATTCCTATTCAAAATTCGTCCCCTTGCAAAAGCAGCAAGTAGAAAACCAAACCCAATACCTAGCCTAAGCATAATCAATCTCCAGACACATCAAAGGGCATTGAAAATGATCGTCTATGTACATAATATATTCCCTGGAAAATGACTAAAATTACTGATTCATTTCTCTCCAAAGGCTTTTATCTCGAGATAAGACCATCAGAGCAGATTCGTAGCTAAAAAACCAACGAGAGACAGATCAGAAAATACCTTATTTGTCCTCGCCGGACAGAAACCAATCAAAACCAGATCGAGACTTCAAATCTCCCACAATTAAAACAAGCAAGAAAGTTCGAAACGCACGCAACGGTCTAGCTCAGCAAAGGAAACGAAAGCACGCGGTTTTACCTCGCGGGAAGATCGAGGACCTTCGCCTCCTGCTACAGCAGAGGCCCAAGCCAAATCGATCGATCGAATTGAACGGAGAGAGGAAGGAGATAAGTGCCCTAATTTTCCTTTCGTCGGGAGGAAGATGAGAGCACGGTCGTCGTAGCTTGGAGCGAGAGATCTGTTCGATGGAGGAAGAAACCCAATTTGTTTTTACCCTTTTTTCACCTTTTTCGGAGCAGGAAGAGGACTGGAGGTGAATTTTGAACACTTAATATAGTAACATATTATTAAAAAAAACATAAAATTATGGCGGCGAATTCGTTAAGAGTTCGAAGCATCGTTTCTTTTTGACTTCGATTCTCTGTGACAAAACAACAGGGAGTAGCGATCCTGGCCAATGAAATTTATAGTGACCAACTAAACTTAGAATCTTGAGGATAACCACACAGACGATCCTACGTTTGTTTACTCAGCGTCCGTGTGATATCACACGCAAAGGAGACGTACGCATCGGACACACGCCTCTCCGAGAGACGGGATCCTCTATCCCACGTAGAATATCGGTCTCTCTGTCCACTCGTTCGACATGGACGACAAATCGTCTTATCGTCGATCGGACATCATCGATAATTTTTGACCGTCATCTTGAACAAAATTGTATCTTGAGGGCACAATGAACCTGTCAGGTATCGTCGTAATTACGATCTCGTTGATTTATCGTCAAATTCGACGAGATTATAATGCGACGATTTCGATCAATTCATCATTATCCAATATATCGTTTATTCGGAACGACGATCAAAAATTATCTGTGGTGTCTGATCGATGACTGATCGTCTATCGCCGATGAATATAAGACAGATATGATAAGGTTCCTCGGGAACACAAGATGATGACAACATCTTTCCAGCTTGGGTGTGTATTGGGTGCGTACGTTTGGTGCGAAAGTCTACTTTACTGCTCGGTAAATAGAGATGTCAATAGTCGGATTCGAATGAGATCTTATGTGTTCACAGTGGCATCCATCTGAATACCATTAAAAGACCACATTGTCTTTTTCAATCCACCTATAATATTTAATAAAAATATATTAAAATTAATATTATATTTAAATATATATATATATATATATTAAAATTTTAAAAATAAATTAAATATATATATAATTTATTTTTAACATCAACATAAATTATTAATAATTTTTTTAAAAAAATCAATATATATATATTTTTTTTATTTAATCAGATATTAAATATCAATAATCTAATTTCTCAGTCTTTTCCATTCGAATGGAATATTACGTTTGGTTTACATTTTCCAGTCTGTTTTTCATTTTTATTTTATGTAGAAAATACGATTTTCTAGAAAACATGTTTGGTTTGCATTTTCCAACTTTGTTTTCCAGAATAAAAACATAGTGTTTTCTGGAAAACTGGAGAATGAAAAAAAGTCATTTTTCAGAAAATTAGAAAATACGATTTTCTGAAAAATAAAAATAAAAAATGACTCAAACCAAACGCCCCCTAAATTTTTCATCAAACTCGAACAAAAAATTATATCTCTGGCGTCTTGGTCAATTGAACGGCCTTTGTGGACCCCTATCGATCAGGTTGAAATCGAACGGTCCAACTGTGCGTTCAAACCAAATAACCGATACTACGACGCCCGGGGTGGTCTTCGCGTCGCGTGTGGTGGAGATCTATTCAATTGGATTCGCTTTACGTAAATGCAGCGAAGAGACGTACGTGAATAGGTAGAATGCACCCATTTGGGTATAGTTAAAAAATAACCAACAAAAGTTTTTTTAAAAAAAGAAAGTGATCTTTATTTTATTTTATTGTATTATTAAAAAAAGTGAATTTCCAAATTAAAAATACATTAAAAGAGTATTTAAAAAAAATCAAAAAGGACATGACTTTTAGCATGAAAATACTTTTTATCTCCTATGTTATTATAGTAACTACCTGTTCCGGAAAAAGTCGTCGACGATGACTAATCACGGAAGCTTAGCCCGCGTGGAAGTTACTGTGTCGAGGAGGAACTTGGGATCCTGTGAAGTTAACACAAGCGTTAGGGGACACGCCGGCAGAGGTCTGGCGGAGTCCACTCCGACGCTCAAGTTAATAGGTTGTCCGAAGAGTGATCGCGATGAGAAAGAAAGACAGTATGTAAAACGAGAGATAGTAACCCCCTTTACCGGAAGGGTTGGTCTACTTTTTATACCGATGACGACAGGATAGACGTGACCCTCGATTGGTGTCGCATCTTCGATACATAAGCCACGTCCCCCTCCTTTTTCAGTGGTTATGAGATATCCTTTGAAACGGTTCACGCTGTTATCGGCTTCTGCCCGTTTCGAGATTGAGGGGTCGTGAAGATCTTTCATGACGGGGGTGCTTATTCGCACCTCGAGGGAGCGGTCAGTGTCTGAGGCTGATTATTGCGGGGACTCCACCCCCCGAGGAGAGCTCGGGGTTTTCATGCGTCACAGCTTCCGATGTGCTCTCGGGGCCTATCCTCCCGGGGTGCCCCCGGGAAGGATCTCCAGCTGCCCTTTCGGGCACGTCGCCCTCGGGGATTTCACAAGACCCGGGAGGGAGGGTCATCGCGACCTACCGTTGTTGTGTCGGGCAGCCTCTTCATCCTTCGTCCCGTCCAGGGCTCATTCAACCTCATCCTGCTCTCGGGACCCAATCTCTCAGGCCGAGTCTGGGGAGGGGGTGGGGGTCTTCTGACCGACTGTTCCGGGCAGATCTCTCAGGAAGACCCCATGGCCTAGGCAGGAGAGTCTTTCCGATTCGAAGTGTCCCGTCCTTCAGCTTCTTCATCTCACGTGCCCATCCCGGGCTTATTCAACCCTATCACAAGTCTCTTCCTTCAAGTCTGATCGAAGGAAGTGTGGCTGACTGATCGGACTATAGTGATGATGGAGAAGCCGGGCCCCATCTTTCTCCCTTTTTTTCGGCCTTCGGACATATCCCGCGAGTCTCTCGATTTGGGCTGATTTTTTGAATGTGTCTCTTACTCCTGCGAGCTTTGCGACAGCCCAGGTGATGCAATTGCCCAGTGCATGCAGCGGCTCCACTTGTCTTTTCCCTCGTTTTGCAGCGTACTGCGGGCCATACTAAGCGACGGCGATTGAAGGCCAGCCGATCCCCAAGACAGCCTGGTAATACTCTCAACATGCTGGTCCTTGATTGCTTCGAGGGAGGTGTCGTATCCCTATAAAAGTGGGTGCAACGGCGCCCTGCGGTAACCTTACCCTAGCTGCCATCAAGAGTTCTCCTCACTAACTTGTCCTTCTCATTAGCGTTCCTCCGGCGGGAGTACCTTCCCTTTTGTTCTGTCCGCCCTTCGTTCCTTCCCCCTGGATCCGATGGAGAAGATAAAGAAATCCTTGGGCGCCGATGAATGCTCTTTGAGAGAATTGGGATTTCGTCCCGAGTGGTATGAGACCATCTCCTCCAAAGTTAAGTCGGATTCCCTCCATGCTGCTTGTCAAAAATACGGCATTCCGGTAGATTGGGAGGTAAGGGTCCCTGCCGCAGGTCAACCGTCGGTAACCACCGGTGAAGATTTTTACACCTTTTTCCTGGGGCAACTGGAACTAGGGCTTCGTTTCCCTGTCCACCCCTATTTCATGAATGTTGCCCATTATTTCCGCATCCCGCTCCAACAGCTGGCTCCGAATGTTTTCGCCCATATGAGCGGGGCTCTCCTTCTCTTTAAACTTTTCGACATTCCTCTAACCCCCCGATTTTCCATTTCTTTTTCATCCCTGTTGGATCTCACGGGGCCTTTGGCTTCACTGCTCGTGGTGATCATAGATTTCTGGGGGGCCTTCCCTCCTCCCACAAGGGGTGGAAGGAATGATTTTTTTACATTCGACTTCCCGAGCGTCCTTTCAGTGACATCCATTGGACGGAGAACTTGCCCCCACCCCCGACCTAGGTGATTTTCAACAGGACGCAGGGTATCAGAGGGCTAAGAGTATCTTGGCTGGGATGGAATTCCATGGGCTCCAGTTGGTGCAATGCAAGGAGCTCCTTTATCGGGCGGAGATTAGTCCGAAGATTACCCCCTCAGCCCAACCTACGTGAGTTACTTTGCACTCAGTACAGTGCTCGGTTACTGCTTGCTGATGCCCTCCTGCCTTTTACCCTGCAGGCGACATCATGTTTCCTCTTGTGAAGAATAAGTTCCTAAAGTGGGATCAGGCAAATGAACAAGCACTGATCCCCAGGTTAGTATCTTTGACCCCCGCAGGAATCCCTTCTGAGGGGCGAGGGAGAGCTGTCAGCGACCCCAGCAGTGTCGGAGGTCCCCCCCAGTGATGACATCGTTGAGCCGCCCCTGACCTTTAAAGGGGGGCCACCAGCTACCATTCCGAAGACGTCACAGGAAAAAGAAGCATCTTCTCCGTCCAACATGCCTTCTACCATCCCTGGGCCTAGAAAGAGACAGCGAGAACAGTGATCCCAACGGGATTGCCCCTTGAAATGATTGAGGAAAGACTTGCGCTCGCTTACCTCCGAGGATGCGGTCTCCTAGGCTCCGATCGTCGAGGCAGGATCCTCGTCCCCCGTCATTGGTACGTGTTAGTAGGAGCCCTAAAGCCAATTATGTGATGATTGACTAGAGACATTTTGTATCATATTCTATCATTAATAAAGACATGTTTGGTTATTATACTTACTTTGTATTCTGTGCCGAATGACTAAGTATAATAATGTCCTTGTGTAGTAGGTTCTTATCTACATTATATCGATTGGTTGAATCGATAGTGAGATAATGTAGAGAACACTACACTAAATTATTCCTAGTCAAGCATTAATATTCAGGGACAATATTAACGCATGGAGATTAGCATGTAGGTCAACTGACGACTTGAGCTCACAAGTCATGGATATGTGATATCAAGTTGACACATGGATATACATTGAAGAATATGTACTGAATGACCCGCCATGAGAAAGTTTCATAGATTGTCATATGAGTGTCATAGACTTTCTCATGTGACTATTGGTATGAATAGTCCTTAGACCTGAAGTCACTGCGGTTCCCTACATAAGGAGTTATGTACTTTGGTATCGTCAAACATTACCCGTAACAGGGTGGACTATAAATGCGATCACTGGGTATGTAATGAATTATGCGGAGGGATGTGAGTGATGTAGATGAGATCTATCCCTCCCATATGACGGGAGTGATATCTGTGGGCCCCTTGATCGAGTAGGACTACTGAAACGCATGACCATGCTCAAATGAGTCAGTATGAGATATTGAACTCAATTGTTTGAGTGAGTCTACTCGGGGATCAAGAAACACAAGATTGATTGAGGATGACACGGTCTATGCCTCATTGGTCAATCTAGATATCAAGGATAGAAGGACAAGGTCATACATTATCATAGTCACGGAGGTTTATGTAAGATCGTTGCCGTCCGCTAGAGGGGGTGAATAGCGGTTTTTCGAACCCCTTTCTCCTACAAGATTGTTAGCGCAGCGGAAATACAGATAAAAAAATAAATACAATGCTAACAAACCGTATTTAGTTAGTATCCACCTCGGCCGGGTGACTAATTCAACAATCCGTCGGTGGATCACTCCCCGGATAACCTCCGGCTATCACGTGTCGCTCCTTGTGGGTGGAGAAACCTCGCCACAACACTTTGGACGCTTTGTGAACACAATAGACTACTAACACACTTTTCCCAAGTGAGTTTCGTCAAAAAGAAAGGTAGGAAACGAGCCCCTTTAAATAGGGCTCGAATCTGAAACAGTCGCTACCAGTCGACTTCCCAAATGGCAGTCACCTAGTCCCACTCAGATTCGACCGTTACAGCATAACGTTCGAATTTTGGCCAGTTGTTCCAGTTGGCACCAGTCGACTGCCCCCAGGGCAGTTGACTGGTCCGAGTCCTCAGCCTAGGGTTTCTCTCCCGAGTATAAGTCTCTCTCACACTCAACCCTCCCGGCTTAACCCCTGAGTATAAACACTCATACTCAGCCACTCTCAACCTAGTTGACTCTTTACCAGCAGTCTGGACTGTTGACTTCACGCCCTCTTCATCTTTGGCTCTCGTCCCTCAGATGCGCACGCAAGCTTCCAGCTTGCCTCCATGCCACCCTTCACGTACGCCTCGAAGTCTGTGTCCCTCGGCTCATCATCTCTGCTATCAATGGTCCCTCGGATGCGCACGTAAGCCTCCAGCTTACCTCCATGTCATCCTTCACCTGAAGACATCAACCAAGTCCATGCGTACCTGTACACCTGTACACTTATGTACACATGTGAGAGCAACACAAATCCTAATTTAACCATATTGCCCACACATCAAAATATCATGATCCTCCATATCATCTCAGGGTCAATTGCCCCAACAATCTCCCCCTTTTTGATGTGTGGCAATACGTTAAGTTAGGTAACCATATAGCAATAATAATAGCAAAAGCAATTGAAATTCAAGCATAATACACAAGAGGCAACCTCCCCCTTAACCTATGCTTTCTCCCAAATTTCAACTCTCATTTGCTAATCTCAAGTTAAGTTCTCCCAACTTAACTCTACAGTCTCATAACTAAACCTAAGTTGAGTTTCAAACCGAACCTAACTTAACACTTAAATTGTCCCCCTTTGACACCATCAAAAGATTGCCCCAAGCAACCCTACTCTAGGTGCCAGATAGAACTGAATCCTATTTCTGAAAAAAACCTTCAGAAATCACACAAACTCATTCTATCCACACGACCAGTCGACTGCCCCCAGGGTAGTCGACTGATACGACAACTTTCAGAATTTCAGTCGAAATTCAGAAACTGATAAAAAATTTCAGAAAATCTGGAAAAATGTGAAACTTTGCAAGCACAGTTGTTAAGGTATTCCCTACCCTAGAAAAATTTGGTTCAAGAAAATACCACTCGTGCTTGACTTTTGGCACAAACTCTAAGAGGGCGCTTGGTAAGCGGGTTTAGAAGGTGGGAATGGGAATGAAATCTATTTCATTCTCATTGATGATGCTTGGTATACGGGAATCGGAATCAAAATAAGGATATGATACCCTTGATTTCATAACCCACCCCCACTAGGTTATCACCAAACCCATAAACCCCTCAATCAAACCCATTACCATTCCCATTGCCAAATTTATACCAAGCGCCCCCTAAAACTCTCAAATTGTGCCAAGTTTGTATCAATATTGACATCCAACCATGAAATCGCATACTTGCCACTTTCCATCAACTCCTTATTACATTTAAAATGATTCCTAGACTTCTTTTTCATAAAACATTTTTATTTTGACAAGAGCTCCCCCTTTTAAGCTCTCGAGTCTAAGTGATCATTTAACAAACTCTTCCATCAATATTAAGTTTCCAAGTCTTATGACGGATTATTTTGAGAAAATAACTCAAACACTTAATCGTGAAATGTCTTCATTGGTCAACAATTTTTCATTCAAAGTCAACTAAAACATTTAGGCAAGACAATCAATATAGAATTTTAGAATATACCATGAAGTCATAGAAATTTTTTTTTTTAACTTAAACAAAATATAGCATTTCATCAATACAAGTTAAATAATTTGCAATAATATTCAAATCATAGCATAAGGATAATCATCAAGTCAAAACATGAGAATAATAAAACAAGTACATGACATAAATTTACACATAGACTACTACACAGAAGTAGTCATGACATAAGTCCTGGGAGAGTATCTAGGGCCCAGGCCCGAAGTCATCCAAATACATGCAATCATCAAACTAGATAGTGTTTGAGAGACATAATAAACTAACCACACAAGACACTCTCAACACTGAAAAACACCCAACGTTTGCGTCGACTGATCAGAAAAACATGTCACCATCACCGCCTGGAGGAGGAGGAGGAGGAGCAGGAGCAGGAGGACCCTGATAAGCTAATCCCACCGCTGCAGCAGCATGTACATCTCATCTTGGCGGATGGTCATCCTATCAACTTTCACTTCAAGCCTCTACTCCGTCTGCTGGCATCCGTGAATGTCCTCGCGGATGATGTGAACATCCTCCCGGAGCCCATGAACATCTGCCTGGAGCTGGGTAATCTCGGTGCGTGCGACCAGCTCGCCTGGCTCCTCATCTACCTCAGGTGCCTCCGGGCGCTCCCTCCACACAAATGCTCCCCTGTCGACACTCAATGCCTGCCAAGGATAATTGGCGTGTGCCAATCTGATCGTAATCCTTGGACAGGTGTCTAACCTGACCACTACACACCCGGATGCCGAAACGCAAGTGGAAATACTCTGTGAGAATGTGGCAAAAGGGCATATATATCTTCCCATTGACACTATGAGAAGAATGGCAGATGGCACTGAAAACATGTAGGGAGACATCGATGTCCAATCTCCTCTCCAAAGCTTACATCATTACCAGATGTGGGAGCCTGACCCTAGACCTTCCCTTGGTGACAATTGGCAAAATACACTCGACAACGACTTTATACAACACATGGCTGAATGGTTGCATGGGTTTAGCATCAAACAGACGTTCTGAGTCATTCCTATGTCTCCTGAAATAATGAACGTGAATCTGATCATTGTGACTCCAGGAAACTCTAAGGGCTCAATTGTTGGGAACGAGATGGCTATAGAGGGGGGGGTGAATATAGACAGACACAATTTCTAGGCTCTTTTCGAATCTTCTCAAGGATCGCTAACAAGGATCGTTTACAAGGTTCGGGGATAACTTGCCCCTACTCCTTGGCGTGCCCGTGAGGTGGGCGATCCCTTGATCGTCGGCAGATCAAGCCCCCGGTGAACACCGGATATCAAGCGCCTCCTTCTCGGTGGAGTAACCTCTCCACAAGCTGTCTCAGTAGATGGATACAATCTTAAGCTCACGAGACACTCGAGAAGACAAGCTCACAATGATGTACAAGAAAGCTCAAGCACAAAGCAATAGAGCACAAACACAGCCCAGCCAAACTTCTCCCCGTTTTCTGTCTTGTTCGCCTCTGCTTCCAGCTTCGCCACTTAAGCTCCTGCTCAACGTCGCCAGCTCCATCAGCACCACTGACTCACACTCTGACCCACTGACCTCTCTGAGCACTCAGTCCACTAGACACTCCTCCAGCTGAGCCTCCGTCAGTTGCCAGCCGCGCCTTCGTCAGTTGCCAGTTGCGCCAGACGCCGTTGAGACCTGAAAACACAATAGATCCAACCTGCTCCAAGGAAAGCCTCTCATTGACCCTCCTTGAGTGTTTTGAATCACCTGCTATCACCTGCACACTCCAACAGAGGCTTAGCAATGCATATCAAAGAGAACTCAGCAAGCAGCAGAGAATCGGCAGTGAAAACAGACTTCTGACAGCATATTTGAATTAAAGTTCTGCTCCTGATCGGTCCCCAGACGATCAGGGAGGAGCCTGATCGGTCACCAGACCGATCCAGCAGCTTCTGCACACTCCTGATTGGTCCCCAGACCAATCAGGCTCCTGCCTGATCGGTCACCAGACCAATCAGGCTCCAGCCTGATCGGTCACCAGACCAATCAGGCTTGAGTGAACAGTGATTCTTTAATCAAATCATAAGTCTCTGATCGGTCACCGGACCGTTCTGGACCTGATTAGCAAGGGAACTCAACTCACTGTTCGCTCCCTGATCGGTCACCAGACCGATCAGGAGCTGTGCAGTGAGTGAAACACACACTCCCTGATCGGTCACCAGACCGATCAAACATCGCTGGATCGGTCACCAGACCGATCCACGAAGGAGCAACGTGCCAAACTCCCTGATCGGTCACCAGACCGATCCAGGGACTCAACCTAGCCCTCCAAGCTAGGATTTCATCCACCCTAGCCCTCCAAGCTAGGGACCTGACCCTCCAAGTCAGGATTTCATCCAACCTAGCTTCACTCACTAGGACCTGGCTTCACTCACCAGGGTTTTTCACCTAACCCTCCAGTTGGGACTTTTCACCTAACCCTCCAAGTTAGGACTTTTCACCTAGCCCTCCAAGCTAGGACTTTTCACCCAACCTTCCAAGTTAGGACTTTTCCACACCTAGCCCTCCAAGCTAGGACCTGGCTTCACTCACCAGGATTTCTTCTAACCTGGCTTCACTCACCAGGACCCGGCTTCACTCACCGGGATTTCCACCACCTGGCTTCACTCACCAGGACCCGGCTTCACTCACCGGGATTTCCAACACCTGGCTTCACTCACCAGGACCCGGCTTCACTCACCGGGATTTCCAATCACCTGGCTTCACTCACCAGGACCCGGCTTCACTCACCGGGATTTCCAATACCTGGCTTCACTCACCAGGACCCGGCTTCACTCACCGGGATTTCATGCCCAGTCCTCGACCAGGACTTTAACCCAAATTCGCTCAACCAAACTTAAATCATTGTCAAACACCAAAACAACAACCGGGCCAGACTGCATCAACATCAATCACAGTAGGGAAGTAGATGGATGCATTGTTGGACGCCCTACACTGTAGGAACTCGGCCAAACCTGTGACAGAGAAGGGGATGGGAACACCAGCAACTCTGAACTCATACACATTCCTATCAGAATCCACACAGGTCAAATTTGCATAAAATTCTGAACATAGGTCAACGTCTATATCATGCTGGCAGTAAACCAGCTGATCTAGCTGAAAGTGAGTGATTATCTCAGCCAACTGGGGGGATTTTTCTTGAAAGACAGACTTGTTTAGGTATCTGCAATTCATAACCTCAAATTCATTCTCCTCAAAGCGCTTCTTACACTCTAGGGATCTAAACCTAGACTCCCCCTGACTTGGTCGAGACGACCCTTCGCCCCTAGACCTCTTAGAAGCCATTCTAAACACCAACATACACACATGCATGCCAAGACAACCCCCCAAAAAGGAAAACATCAAAGAATACACACAAAATACCATGTTAGTGCCACAACATTGCTTAATCAAGAGAAATGACCCTTAAAACGTAATACCTTTTCATTCTTCTCATGTTGACTTGAGTTTTGAGAATGTGGCTTGAAAGGAGGAGGTTTTAGCAAACCCTAGAAGTAGATCGAGGTTGGGGGATGGCTTGAAGAGGGTCCTTAGGGCTTGGAAGGAGCTAAGATCGAAGAAGGAGAGTGAGAAGGTTGAAAATCGCCGGGAAATCGCAAAAACCCTAGAGGTTTGCTTCTTCCCGGCACACCCTTTCCTTATATAAAACCCCGCGTCCCAGTCGACTGGTGTTTGGCAGTCGACTGGGTCACCATGTAATTACATTCTGTGGGTTTTCTTAGTCGACTGCCCTAGGACAGTCGACTGGCACCTGATTTCCAGTTTTCCAATTCGAATTTCAGAAGTGCCTAACTAATTCCATAAATTCCCAAAAATTTTGAAATCTTGTGAGGATATTTGTGGATTCTATATTTATTTGGGAAAAATATAATTTTAGTCAAAGTCATCCCAACTTCCAAGATTGGTACAAACTTCGAATTTTTTTTAAAATGTATCATGAAACCCTTTCCCAAAAGTTCTAATTTGGACCTCACCTTGATGCTTCTTCCCATACTCATCCATAATCCATCCATAGCATCAAGTTATATGGTATTTAGCCATTAAAATCGATTTGTCTCAATTAAAACTCCATTTTCACCTTTTTCTCTATGATTCTTCCTTTAGTGTGACAATTCTCTAGGATTAATACTACCCTTAGCCTTTTAACCCTCTTGACACACTCTATAGTCCTTTTTAATCTCCTAGAAAGAAACCACCTGAGATCCATTGACTATGGAACTCATTCTGGCTTCCAGAACTCTCCCTTAAGCTCCCAGCCCTAATTACCTCCCTTGGTAATTCTTCTACAAAGGCAAGATCACATTGGTGCTTCTTCGGTGCTTCCTGACCTTCCATTATCACTCTCTTAACCCTATAGACCTTGTCCTTGGTCAGTTTCTTTTCTTCTACTTTAAATGGTTTTCCCTGCCATTTTTGACTTTTCTTCT